>CM065482.1:30667157-31238703 GCA_032873175.1 Leptopilina drosophilae | reverse complement strand
TACAGTTAAAAGAGAATTATTTCCTCTCAGCAATTTTTACTATTTTCAAAACTATCAATTTGAAAATAAATTCAAGTATCTGTCTTATATTGAAACAACACATTCCAAATTTCAAAGCATCGAAATTTGTTAAGGAGGCGACGTCCATCTGGAAGAAAGCAAATATTACCAAAATAGAATACACAATCTCATTAGTGTAAACAAGAGGACTAATTCACGAACATTAAGGACAACTGTTTGAGGCTCCTTTTGCAACCATCCCTCAACACCATTCAAGATCGGATTACCAGATAATATCACCACATCAGTCAACACCAGTAATCGTTATTCTTAAAAGTAAGGTTTATAATTTAGAACTATACTCATTGTATTTTTGTCAATACTTTTCTTTCTTGTTGGTTTTTAAATAAATTATTTTCTCACAACATTTAGTAGGCTCATTGACTTATCCTCATCCCAAATTAGATTCTTTGTTGAAACTTATTTAAAACGAGGAACGTTAGGTATATTTTGAAAAGGTTTCTCGTTTTCACGTAATAAATATTACGATATATTACATCGGCACACAAAAAACATTTTCGAGTGCGAGGACTGACACATGGTAGGTTCTCTTCCTTGAGGTGTATCTAAAGAGAAAAAAGTAGTCGGACCAAAAGTTTAGTGCTGGTATTTTTTTTACACGCCTAGTAAGGTGGTGAAGTCTCAGAATGATTTGCATGGGGATTTACCTAATTATTGTGTTCTAAACAGGCTTTTCGCATATTTTTATTATTGATTTGAATTTAGAGACTCTAATTACATAAAAATTGAATACACAAAAGATGTTAAAAATAGCGGATCCAAAATGGCGAATCTTAAATAGCGGGTTTAAAAAAATTGCTCTTATTTCTTTGAAAATCGTTGCTCGGTGATTTTTGGGGTTGCTAATCATAAATTTAAAGTTGGTTTTCCAATATTCAAAATGGCGGATCCAATATGGCTGACAAAAGAAAATGAAAAATTAATCAGATCCACTTGAAAATCGTTACTCCTGGGTTTTCGGGGTAACTGAAAATGAATATGATGTCAGTTTTCAAAAATTCTAAATATCAAATTTAAATTACTTTCAATCTTTGTTTCTTAAATATTTTATCCTCTTTGATACAATGGATCTCCGAAGAGGAGCTCTTCTTTCCTCTTTGAATTTTCGGCCTTTGGTATGTCTCTTTTTAGCGTCCAACAGTAGTCCGCTAACATATTTTTATTCCATTTTTCTTAGTTGGGTTTTTCCATGTCCTCTATATCTTGGTGAAATCTCTTGCAGATAATTCGTTGTTCCCCTTCACCAAGGGGAGGTGTCCTAGTCGCAAAAATAGAAGAAAATGAAAAAACGCGGAAACTAATATTTTACAAATCAAACATTACTTAAAATTGTATTTGAACAAGTAACTATATAGAAAAAATTGGACTGATTTTTGTTGCAGCACTTAATGACTTTTTATTGTGACTTATTTTAAGTTCTTTTTTCGGTACATTGCAGAAATAGGAAAACTTCTAATTTATAATTAGCGGTTTGAGAAAACACCTAAGCAACAAGAATGAGAAGATCATATGCAAAAATTTTAATTCCAAGTCATATTAAATGACATTTAGAATTTATAAAAACCAAGATCATATTCTTTTTCAGATACTCCGAAAACCCAAGAAAAACTAATTTCAAGTGGATTTGACTAATTTTAAATTTTCGTTGTCCTCCATGTTGGATCCGCCATTTTGAATTTTTAAAAACCGACATCAAATTCATAATTAGCCACCCCAAAAACCGCCGAGCAATAATTTTCAAGGAAAGAAGGGCAATTATTTTTAAACCTGCCATTATATGTCCGCCATTTTTGATCCGCCATTTTTAACATCTTTTATGTATTTAATTTTTATGTAATTAGAGTCAGTGAATTCAAATCAATAATAAAAATATGCGAAAAGTCTGTTTAAAACACAATAATTAGGTAAATCCCCATGCAAATCATTCTGAGACTTCACCACCATACTAGGCGTGTAAAAAAAATACCAGCACTAAACTTTTGGTCCGACTACTTTTTTCTCTTTGAAAACACCACAAGGAAAAGAACCTACCATGTGTCAGTCTTCGTACTTCGAAAATGGAATAAAAATATGTTAGCGGACTACTGTTGGACGCTAAAAAGAGACATACCAAAGACCGAAAATTCAAAGAGGAAAGAAGAGCTCCTCTTCGGAGATCCATTGTATCAAAGAGGATAAAATATTCAAGAAACATAGATTGAAAGTAATTTAAATTTGATATTTAGAATTTTTGAAAACTGACATCATATTCATTTTCAGTTACCCCGAAAACCCAGGAGTAACGATTTTCAAGTGGATCTGATTAATTTTTCATTTTCTTTTGTCAGCCATATTGGATCCGCCATTTTGAATATTGGAAAACCAACTTTAAATTTATGATTAGCAACCCCAAAAATCACCGAGCAACGATTTTCAAAGAAATAAGAGCAATTTTTTTAAACCCGCTATTTAAGATTCGCCATTTTGGATCCGCTATTTTTAACATCTTTTGTGTATTCAATTTTTATGTAATTAGAGTCTCTAAATTCAAATCAATAATAAAAATATGCGAAAAGTCTGTTTAAAACACAATAATTAGGTAAATCCCCATGCAAATCATTCTGAGACTTCACCACCTTACTAGGCGTGTAAAAAAAATACCAGCACTAAACTTTTGGTCCGACTACTTTTTTCTCTTTAGATACACCTGAAGGAAGAGAACCTACCATGTGTCAGTCTTCGCACTCGAAATTTTTTTTGTGTGCCGGTGTTATTTAACTTATTTCAAAATTTGTATTTTGTCGGTGTTTCAGAAGATATCAAGTTTTTAAGTAAAATTTTATTATTAAATTTATAAAAAATGTAACTTTTCAACCATGTGGACTGTTTGAATTTTAAAACGCGATAAATTTTAACTGATACGAGACCGTTGTCAATAGCTTGTTTTAAGGCACGATAATGGAGAACGTGCTTTCGTTTCGGTAGAAGTGTAGTTAGAAGCTTCTCCTCTTTTGACCCTAGTGGCTTCGAGCGTTCCGGTCAAAATGGAAAATCGCTGTGTTTATTATGAAGCTTCCAAAATGTAACCTATAGTTGAATCGTCTGCAACATTGAACTCAAAAGTATTATCAATATTTTCTATCCACTCGAAGCCACCATAGGGAAGTGACTGAACCATGGCCCAACCATAGAGGAATTCTCCATATAAGGATTATTAGCTTTTGTGTAACGATATTCCACCTCTAATTCCACGTTCAATGAACATCACCATGTCAATATCAGTTAAAAGTTCAAGTCTTACATTTGTATACTTTAACATAGCATCCCATGTTAGTCCAGGAGTCCACAGATATATTTTTTTATCTTCTTCTTCGACAGTTCTGAACTGATGAGTCTCGACAAATTCTTGATCCAGACGTAATGGTAGTTGAATGACATGATAGCAAGTTGATCCTCCTCTTCCTCCTCGAGATTTTCATCAATGTAGTGATCTTCAACTCGTAAAAGGTTAACATGATGAATTTTCTTTTGTGATGATAGATGTAGAGGTGAAACACTGGATTTTTCATCTCTTTTCAAAAGACCGTAAAGGTTGACTGAAATGTTGTTTAAAGCTTCAAATTTTGATATATCTTTAAGTGCAACTGGAAATTCAATTCCAGTGAAATCGAGTGACTCTTCGTATTGCCTGTATTTTGTGACTCGGTGTGCATACTTATTATCTGAAGGATATAACGCTGACAATATTGCCTATTTAAAACACTGGTTACCAACGTTTTGAACATTTATGCAAGCGTGCTTTTTATTGACAGCAGATGGCAAATTGATATACGAGCTTGCACGCATTGGGTTGTATTTGTTAATGTTAACTTACAACCTTTCAATAGAATGAAGTCTCCAATTTAAATCTTTTTGTTGGAACTCTTCAATTCTTTTCAAAGTTGGTTGTTTTACTTTCTCGTTGTACCATTGATCTATCGGGGTTGTACTTAAAGTTCAACTGTTTTTGCAATAAATGTCTTCAAGTCAGATATTTCCTCTTTACCATTATTTAAATCTTTTACAAATTTCACGCCTAACACGGTATAAACTTTTAGTGGATCAAACCTGTTTAAAGCAGTTTGAATATTAATCTCGTATAAAGCATAGGTATCATCTAAGAACAAGTTAATATCTTTATAAGACAAATTCATAATAGCACTGGTTTGTAAACGATCATCGAATGCCTCATCAAAGTTCACCCATTTCAATCTTTCATTCTCCACTTGCACACCTGCGTTTCATTAACACATCGAAATGGCAACACAAGTATTCCAATTTCTGACTCAAGTTCAAGCATCTTGATATTTGATAATGTAAAAAATCATATTTTTGCAAAACTTTACGCATTACGTTTCTGTAACGTTGGCACCTCATTGTACTCGTCAAGGTTGATTAGACGTCGAAATTTCTTCTGCTCCTTAAACTTGGGCATCTTGATACCTAAAATCTGAAAATGAACTTTAAAAAAATATGTGTCTTAATCTTACAAAAAAAATTCTGAAAAAATCAAAACTAAAAAAAATCCTGAAAATAGAAACAAAGCACCACCAACACCTTAGACCTAAAAACATAATAGAATTAAAAAAATAAACAAAACCTGAAAAAGTACAATTAAAACTAGAAAATAAACCGAAAATAGAAAAAAACCACCACTTTAAAAAACTAATACCTATAATAGAAATAAATCAATGCAACCTATAATAACAATATCATCTATAATTAAAACATGAAAAGAAACTCTGAAAAAACATCTAAGAACTCTGGAACCCTGAAAGTGGTCTGCACCATTCAAGATGCAACTGATGCTTGTGGCCCGCGCGCCGTCACTGATACCCCAGTCCCCACTATACTCACCTCCCACTACGCTGAGCTCCACTACTCTACGTCGCGCGCAACACTTCTACTACAATGTAGTAGTAAACGCCGACAACTGGAATAACTTAAATGTCGGTAAAGCAGAATACAAACCAACCTTTACTTAATAGCGCGAAATTTAAAATCATCTCACACCAATAGAGTTGAAATTATTAAAATAAAATTTAATTATCTCGCCAAGGGGGTTTGTATTGAGCGGTGGCAGCCGGTACTCGGATGTCGGTAAAGTAAAACACCCCCTCTAAGCTACTTACAATTTCAAAAATAAAAATTTTAATACCCCGCCAAGAGGGTTTGAATTAAGCAGTGGCAGTCGGTACTCGGTCGGTAAAGTAGAATATCTCCTCTAAGCCACTTGAAATTTCAAAAATAAAAAATTAAATACTCCATCAAGGGGGTTTGAATTGAGCGGTGGCGACATCTGGCGGTGGCAGCTGGTACTCGGTTGGTAAAGTAGAACATTCCCTCTAAGCCACTTAAAAGTGGACTGTTAAGAAATCTACCTTACCGACTACATGTAAGTGGCCTAGAACCCCCTAGCTATACTACTAAGAAAAATCCTTTTATTATTAATTACAACAATAAAAGTATAGCACAAGTATATATTTATCTCACAACAAAAGTATAACCCAACGAATTTTTCTGTGTTGTAATCGGTGAATCCCTTTTATACGGTTGTTGCATAACAATGCTACTTTTAATTTCAAATTATTAATAGTAAGTCGACAGTTAATTTTCTTTAAATAAAAAATATGTCTCTATTTAGGAAAAAAATAGTGCAACAGAATTTTTTCATTCTATCTCGAGGTAACGCATAAGTTGCATCTATAGATCTTTGGCGAAAGAAGAATAAATAACAAAAGCTCATGGTGGCTTTGAGGAAGTTTTATGCAGTTACCCATAAATCGCTGCGGGTTTTTCATTCCTAGCTGTAATTACGTGCGTGCCAGCTAAATAATGCCACCCTAAGAGAGAATTATGATTTCATTTGGTAGGAGGCAAGGTAGGTGGGGCGGTGACACAAGATGCGACTTGGCCTCTATATGGATAGAAGAGCAAACAGTGACTTGTTCTATATCCCTTTAAACGCCTCGTATATTGCTGCTCGCCTCATTGCAACCTTTTTATGAGTCGGGCTTTAATGTTAGTCATTGCCTCCCTGTGAGGAAATTATGCGTTCCCTGTAAAGAGTATAAAAGTAGTGTGTAGCAACCTTCTTAGTTGTTTTAGAGTATTTGTAAAATATACTGCTTTTTTATAAAAACAACATTTTATATTGAACTACCGACAGTAGTAATATGTATTCTACATAAAGAATTAGGTTTTTAACCCAAAATAGATTTTGACCTGATCAGGGTTGCCACAGGTAGGGAAAAAACAGGTGTTTGCATCAAAAGTACTAAAACAAATTAAATGTTTAGAATATATAAGAAAATTCTGAATTTTTGTGTCTTTTTTCTTGATAATAATTTTTTTAAATAACGGTTTGTGGAACTGGTAGCACTTTTTCCTCAATTTGTAAAATATTTTTTAGAAAATTTAATAGTGTAGAGGACACCAAGGTGGCCATACTGGGGAAATTCTTGTACATTATTTGGCAGCACTGAATGCTTCAGGTTATTTTTATTGTTTACGAAGACAAAGTTTTTAGTTATGTTTAGACGTGTATAACTAAACGTATTTCTTTCTAACGGAGACATCGTTTTTAGGTAAAAAAAAATTGATATCATTGTTTTCAACCCTTTAGAGCCGACCGTCATTTTTATTTTGTAAAACTGACTTCGGATTTGTAATCAGTGACCTCAAAAACCTCCTAGTGGTCATTTTCATTAGATTAGCTTTATTTAATTTTTGATCTTGTCATTTTTTGTTGTGTATCTTGACATAAACATACTTTTTTATTTTTGTAAGAATTAAAAGATTGTTAATTCTTTATTGCACTATAAAATTTTTCACAAAGTAGAATAAATTTGTGCGTGTTAGGTTTTTGAAAATCAAAAATATTTTAATTTTTGTCAAAGTTGTTAAGGCTTAAAGTCAAAAGTATGGTTTCGATCGAAACCGCTGAGCGTTAAAGGGTTAAAGTGATACTGTAATTGTACTTAATAGTTTAAAAGTTCTAAACTTTGTGATAATTTTGATTAAGTATAAAAAAATAATATTATAAATGAATATTGATAAAATTGTGTGTTATACAACTTTTTGATAATTTTTAAAAAATGTCGTCCTGGCCTAAAGGTGGACACAATGCGTTTTTATGTAAAATCACCTTAATTTTTTTTTTATGATTTAATATTTATTAAAATATATTATAAAAAAATTTTAATAAAAAGTTACCTAACTTTGTTTCTATAAATTAATTTTAATTTACAACATATAAAAATACTTATAAATAAACAACTAACTTTTTAATAACAAAAGATTAATATAATGTAACAAAAATAAATTGATTTATAATTACTACTGTTTCATTTCTCATAATAGAAAAAAAAATTCTAATTGAAAAAAGAAGGATATCAAATAAGAAAAAAACAAGAAATAAAAATTAATAATTAATAAATTAAAAATATAAAATAGAATCAAGGATAAAGCAGCAATGAAGTCGACCACAAAGCTGTCGACGAGGCGCTAGTATATGGAAATAATTCAAAACTGGTATAGTTTAATTACGTCCAATACAAGTATGGCAGAATTATTATTAACATTTTTTACAGTGTTTTTCTCCATTGTTTAAATGGAATTTTTTATGAGTATTATTAATATTTTTATTTACATATAATATAGGGGAGAATGGGGAGTTATGAAGCATGGGGAGTTGTGAAGCACGGCCATAGATCTCGCATAGTAATTGTTTTGATAGATGTCACTTACTCTGAATATTTTTTCACCTAATATCTTTGTTTTGTAATTGGATTCATTCCAATAGAAGATATTTTCCATATCTTTCAAGACAATGTGTTCAATTTTTCATTTATAAAGTTTTTTTGTGTGCTCCATTTTGCAGAAATCTTACAAAATTCGCGAACAAATTAAAAAGATAAGTTCACCCATATAATACCCAGCAATGATTAGGTTCTCAAAATTTAAAACGATTTATGCAAAATCGCAATAAAGAATATTTACCAAAAAATATAATTTTTAGCGATTTTTATTAGTGCTTCACAACTCCCCATGATTTTTAAAAACTTGAAAAAGCAGCTTTTTAGTCCAACTGCAAAAAATTGTCGATTTTATTTTATTTCATGCAAATTCTTCAACCAGTAAGCATATTTGAAGACCCTCTAGAGATTCAAGTGGAGAAAATTTGAAATAAAAATTTCTTTTTGAAGTTACAACTCATAAACAAAGCGTGCTTCATAACTCCCCATTCTCCCCTAAGTAAATCAATAATTACTCATATACTGATTCTTTACTCCATATATGTATCTACCAAAGGATAAATTCATATTGACAATATTATTAAAATTCATCGAAAGAATTTAATTATTTAAAAATTTGTTGATTTTATGTACGGAGCCATTTGTAGTTTTATTTATCGTTAATTAATACTTATCAAAAAAATTTATATTTGATGAGAAAAGATACACCCTGTGTGGAAATTGTGTAGTGGCCCTTTATTGGTCCTACCTAGATTTCCAATTTATTAACTAGGGCCTAACTTGTACATTTTTGTAAGGCCTACATTGGCACGTCACGCTCTTCTAACTTGGCCCTACCTAGAGAATCTATTTGGGCCCAATAAAAAGAACAGTTTAATTAACTATTTAAAAAAAATTATTCATTCTCACTTATTATTACTGAGGTTTATTTTTTTCACCTTTTTTACCTATTTTTGATCACATGTAATTCACAATAATTAATTCCTAATATACTAACAGAGAAAAAATCCCCAAACGTTGGGAGTTGAACGCACGACCCTGACATTCGTAGACCGATAACCTAACCACCTAACCACGCTCACACGATACGAGGAGTTGGATTATACTTCAGGTCATATTAACTTTACTATAAAACTGGAGTTTCCTTATTCCTTAACAGATTTTTAATGCAGTTGGGGAGGAAAAGACAATAGTTACGGAAAAAATCTAAGTTTTTATCTCATTTCACTAAAAAATTAACTTGACAGTCATATCGTTAACTAAATTTTTTTTTGAATTAATTCACTGAATATTTAATCCAGAAAATCATAAAACTTTAAATAAATCTTTAAATATACGCAGTTTTTCAAGGTTGGATGCAAAAGTTAAATGAACATTTCAAGAAAGTTAAAATTTCTTTTAAATTTAAATGAATTTTTGTTTTATAGTTTAGACCAAAGAATCCAAATTTTTCTTTACAAAATTTTAAAGACAATTTTTAAGTTTGTCAACATATTATAAATATAATTGTCTCGACGTTTCGATGGTAGACAATTATATTGATAATAAATATATTGGCAAACTTAAAAATTGTCTTCAAAATTTTTTAAAGAAAAATTTGGATTCTTTGGCCTAAACTATAAAACAAGAATTATATTAAGATCCAATAACTGACTTTTAACAAATGAAATGAATTTTTTTACAAAAAGAGAGAATTTAAAGAAAATTAAAAAAGTTTTTCAAAAATTTAGAAATTTTTAAAAGTTAAAAAAATAGAAAACTTTTATGTAATGGTTCAGTTAACTTGTGCGTCTAACATTAAAAAACTGCTAATATTTTAAGATTTGTTTTCATTTTCATGTTGACTTTGAAACTTTATTTAAATAAGTAGAATTTTTATTAATTTCATCAGTACATTTAGATTCAACTAATAAATAAGTTAATTTTTACAAAATTACTGATACAATTTTTAAATGTGCTGGTAGCCAAGGAAAAACCCACATAACCTTTAAGGTTAACTGATAACTTGGTAAATTTGATGATGAATGCAATATTTTTATACAACAAAAAATTGAATCATCAGTAACCTGTATTTTACTAATTGGATCAGTAACTTTCTATTAATTACCTATAACTTAATTGTGGTAATAGTAATTAGTAAAATTCTGCAAATAATTATTGTCAAATTTTACCGATTTAAAGTTAGAGAGTAAAACTTTCAGTTCAATATTGTCTCAATCTTGCCATGTGATATTTAAATATTACTTCAAATTACACATAAACAATTACTGATACATAATTTTTAAGTAAATTTTGAAACATATTCATAACCTATAATCTAACAAGAAGTTCTAACAATAACCAAGCTAGGCCAAGGTTAAGGTATATTCCAAGCTAGGACCATTATAGGCCCAATAATAAAAATTGGCAAACCTTGGCGATTTCCACACGGGACCTGAAAAAATTTGGACATAGATGGGAAAACCGGATAGTTTGTTACATAAAAATAATAATAGACACTGTTTAACTTCTGACTTTACAATGCTCAAAACATCTATTATAGTTAAACCTAGAATTAAAATAACAAAATTTTTTACTATCTCAGTTTTTCCCCAGTAGGCCAGTCGTTGGGTCGAAAAAGTGCAAATAAGTGCAACCTGAAATGTTTTTGCAGTTTATTGTATTTTGGGGGCTCCACATAAGAGCCCCACAGTTTGCTCTCGATTATCAGTTGCGAAAAATAGTGTAAACTATTTTATATATATTTATTAATTAATTTATTAATAGTGTAAAATAGTGTCAAAGTTTGGAAAACGTGGTTTTTCGATGACCGACGATTCGGGTTACATTTTAGAGGAAAAAGTTGTTATTGAAAGTAGTAGAGCTTGGAAATAGTTTTCCAAGACTGGTCGTACGTTAAAAAATATTAATTAGTTTAGTTGCAAATGAATTTAAACCATTAAAAATAGCACTTTTTTAATTGTTTAATTACATTGTTAATAATTATCGAATTTGTTTATAATTCACCAGGACTATTCTCCTTGCGAAGCTGAATAAATCCCAAAAAAAAATTTAACTCGATCGGACAAATAGTTTATGCATAATTCCATTTGTTAACTAAAAACATGTAATTTTTCAACGGAATTTCTACACTTTTAGACCTGCGAATTTCATTTTTTTTAAAGTACACTTGAGGAGTCAAGCTTTCATCCCACTTAAATGGAAATTCCATATTTTTTGTTTAAGTGCATAACAATGGATGTTAAAAAAGGGTACGTTTTTTAGTCATAAACAAATGGAATAACTCAGCCAATTTTCACTTTATCGATTTGGTCTAAAGGGCATTAAATTTCATTTGTTATCACAAATCTTTTCCAAAAAAAATCCGACTTATCCTCCCTTAAAGCTAAGTCGGATTTTTTTTCATAAGTACAGTCAACAGATACAAACTTTTGAGAGTGACCAGTCGCGCGACATATACCTTAAATTTTTTGAAATATTGAATATATATATATATATATATATATATATATATATAGAGAGAGAGAGAGAGAGAGAGAGAGAGAGATTAATTATTTATTAAACAAGAAAAATTATATAAATTTTACCTGATTTCCAATGAATTAATATTTTCAAGACTACACTGAAGTTTGTTTTTTTATGCGACGAAAAAGTGATATACTGCAATCCAGCCTAGAAAATGAAAATGCAGTGAAAATCATGTTAAATTTACTTCATTTCTCATATTTATTAAATAATAATTAATTAGTAGAGTGCTCAAGAAAATTTCAATTTAAATAAGTTTATAATTTTAAAACAAATTAAATTTAAAAGGTTTCGCGAAGATTCTTTTTTCTTCCTAGAAGATATAAGAGAAAGAAAAACATTTTTATGATACTGTGAAAGTACAAAAAATACTGATTTAACTGATCTGGTGAGTTATTGTCTAGTTAATTTCATTCATTTAGATGAATTTAGCAAATATATGTGGATCTCCAAATGAAAAGTGGCCATTTTGTAGGTTCTAGATTTCAAGATAATCGCAATTTTGTAATTTTGGAAAAAACCTTGATTTTTTTATTATCAACCTACATGTTTTGACAAGGCGAATCCATGCGGCTTATATTAATTTATCCTTAATTTGGGTAATGGGTTTTATTGATTCTTTAGAAAAATGTAAAGGGCCCTTTTTGTTGGTTCTTTGCAAATTATTCTGTATTTTCAAAATGAAGGAAATTTTTTTTAATCTATTGGTGTTTTAGCTTTAAGGTGCCCTGGCCAGAAAATATTCTTATCTGAATAACTTCCTAGAAAAACAAGAGATATTTATGATAGATTCTTTGTTTCCGTAGCCGTCAAAATGAAAATTTCGATATATATAGTAACATTATTCATAATGGAAACTGTTAAAAATTTTTAAATAAGTTTAATTTCTATTCTTTCTCTTTAATCATTACCCTTGTAAATAATGGATTATTAATAAAGAAAACCTTCTTTTTAGAAAAATCCCAAAAACATACCAATCTTTAAATTACAATTTTTTTGAAAAAGAAAATGTCAGAAAATTAACAAATATTCTATCCCAAAGATTATTAAATTCTAAGATTAATGATACATAACTGGAAATTTTATTAATTTATGCAAAGATAGCATCAATCAACAAAGACAAAAAAATTTTTAAAATAAAATTTTTTCAGCTCTTGCATATTTTTTAAAGATTGCAGAAAAATGTTATTGATAAAAAAACATATTTCCAACCCAAGATGGATGACTCCTTCTTTCTCCAAATAAAAAAGAAAAGAAACAAAAAAAAATAAAAAAATAGTAAAAACAAAAAATGTGTATTTTTGTAACAAAATTAAATATGCAATTCACGATTCTCTCATTTACCGCCCAGATTCATAAAACTACTAAAGAAAGAAAATCAAATCCATAATATATATGACTACAGCAGGTGAACTCATCTCTGAGTACTCTCAGTTAATAAAAATAGTTGTATACCTCGTGAAAGGAATTAAACAACAGCTCAAAGAAGGTAAAACTCAGAATTCGAACCCAACTTGAAGACTGATTTTTATATTGATTGTAATTTCCCTTTCTGTATTAGAATTGTGTAAAGATGTGAGAGTATGATAAATAAACAATTTCAATTAAATACGTTAAAAAGATTCAACTTTATCTTTAGCTCTGGATTAATATGACAGCAGAAGTGACCCCTGAACTTTCATGACAATAGTAGATCTCTAGTGGTAACCTAAAATTCGATATCAGGGAGAAAAGAACAAAGGGGAAGATATAAGAGGAAATTTCATTGGTATATTTGTTGAGGTATGATGAATGAATAGGTTGAGAAAATTTAGGGCTGGCATTTGTCACCCCAGGTCGTTTTAAACGTGCTGGTATATATTAACTCTGCAATAGTCGATTATAGAATAGAAATGTTTGTGTCACGCACACAAAATGAAAATTTACTGTAGAAAATCTGCAGGGGTCTCAGGCTTTAACGGATTTGATGAAGTTTACTGAATACTTAATTTAAGAAAGATAGTTTACATTTCTGATGACTATCTCCAAATGTACATATCCGAATTGTCTTATTTAAGGGGGGAGCCTTCTTTAGAAGGCTTAAAAATAGCGCTTTTTTAAGAATTTTTTTAGGAAGGAGAAAAATAACTTAAACCTCCGGGTTTTTTGAGATGTTTTTGTACATATTTAAAGCATTTGTGAAAAAATTTTTGACATGAAATATTAAAAAATAGATAAGTTAAAATTAATTGTTGATAGTGGTGCACATCTGGACTTAAAAAACGGCGGGCACGATAGAGACCGCAATTCTTGTTTGAAACATAAAAATAAAGAAAAATTTTAAAGTTTACATATGTAGTTTCTATTTGAACTAAAAAAATTCCAAAGAAATAGTGAAATTCGATCATTTTGAGTGATAAAAACAGAAAAATCATTTTTTTGAAAAAAATAATGCCTTTAACTGGATCTCAAAATTGTTGAAAAAAATGTTTTCAAATTTTTTTTTAGTTCAAGTAGAAGAGGGATTAATACTGAGTAAAACAAGCCATCATTTATTAAAATCGGTCCAGGCGTTTTCTGTCAACCCTGCCCACGAGTTAGTAAATTTCGTAAAAAGTGAAATTCGAGAAAACGCGCTTTAACTTTCACGCTACCGACGGTCCACCCGGTGGGTGGCCAAGCAATTATTAATGTTATAAATCTGCTCGAAGTTTGCATAAAAAATCGCGATTTTAAGTCACTGAACAAAATTTTATTTACTTTCGAAAAATAAAAAAATAAAAATTTTTTTACATTTCCTCTAGTTTATTTATAACAATTCAACAATTGGTTATAACCTTCAATGTTTTTTAACTTAACTTTTTACACTCGACAAAAATCAACGAAAAACTTGAAAAATAATTTAGATTGGCCTCTAAAACTTTAGGTACATATTCTTGGATGTATTTTCTAAAGATTTAAGCAATAAAAAATCGATTTTTTTTATCATGTAAAGTAGGCTCCCCCCTTAAGAAGCCCTGGTAACTTTAAATGAAAATACTAAAAAGTCGGTGTTATTGTCCAAAACACGTTTACAAGAACCATGTGTAACAGAAAATACAGCACTCTATTTGTCACATCAGACAAACATATAGTTTAAATCCTCTTCCTGTAATTAATTTATTATACGATAACGTACCACAGTGAATTATGGGTCACTCCAATCGACAAAGAATGTTTTATTAATTAATGTCGATGGCATTACATTGATAAATAACTGATATTATCAAAACACTTTCCTTAATTTGCAGGATATAAATTTGACTAAATCGTTATTACTTGAGGTCCATTGACCAAAACGACGACATTTCAATAGGATTTATCAATAAATGTATGTATGGATTTCATCCATTTAGATGTAATAAAGTGTGCGACTAGCACACTGTCCTCTGTGTGTGCCACACAGCTGCCCTCCACCCATTTATTCTCCGTCACGTCTAACAATTACGTATAAATTACATTTCTGACAGATCGACTTATCATCGGACCTATTATTCATCCTTTCAAGTCATAGCACCCTAGCAAGCTCATTCTTTCCCTTCACATTGGTGTCGACTGTACGGGAGAGGCGCGAAGTTTAGAACTAATAATGTCCCTGTCCATCTATCCAAATCTTAATAATATATTTGTTTGCTCATTAGATAAATTTTATCGGGGTTTAATTATATTCATCTATTGCTTAGTCTAAATCGAAATTTATTGTTTTCAGATGCAAAATTTCACCATGATAATTAACTTTTGCGTCCTACCTTATTAAATTAAAACTAATTTAATAATTAAAAATAATTAAAATTAAATTAAATTAATTAAATTTAATTTAAAAGTTAAGAGTACAATTTATAAGGATTTCAATTTTAGACATCGAATTTATTAAAATGTCACCAAAAAGCAAGTATTTGTCAAAAATAATTTTAAATAAACAATTTATTTTCGCATTCTAAAATCAGTTAATTCGTTCAGTAGAATATTTGAACAAAACAAAGTACAAAACCATGTTAATTTTATTACACGTATACAAAAGTCGTAAAGTATGACTACGTCCAGTAACATATATACTTCATACACTTTGTATACATTGAGCAGTTTTACAACCTGTTTTGTAATCATATCTGACTCTCTATAAATTATCTATGCAGTAAAAGTACAATATTGTCAGGTTAATGCTTCACAACGCCAGGAAACAAGAAATTTCACTTTATGTCATGGTCGTAGGATAAAATACTCATTTTATAACATGTAAAATGAAAAAACAAGCCATGACGAAAGAGATAAAAATTTCTTTGAAATTACATTTATTTTCAAAAAATATTCTTTTATTTTAAATAACAACAACTATTGCGTAAATATAAATATTACTAATTCAAAAATTTATACATAATTTTTTTATAAAAGCATTTTCCGAAGCATATGATTTGACCATAACCCTCGTTTACTGAATGATTCCCAAGGGACTATGGGATCATAAAACAAAATCACAGGAAGCCTTTACAATAAAAAGTTTATTTTGAACAAAAAATGGTTCTAATGTCAAAAATGTGATATTTTTGAGATTTCTTGTAGTTACCGCATAAGTGAGCGTGAACTACAATTGTTTAATTATAAATTGTAAAAAGAAAAGGGGTATTATTTCTTTGAGTAAAAGGAATAACTTTCAGAAAGCGAAATTGATGGAGGCAAAACTTAAGGTGAGCGCGGTTTTACGTGCAAAACTGTATACTATATTTCTCATAAAATAATTATATAGTTTTTTAATTCAAATTATAATCATGATTGCCATGCACAAAAGTTTAATTTTGTTTTTCCCTAACTTTTCAATTTTGACTTTTTCCATTCTGATTCACTCTAAAAATATAAAATGTCAACAAATTTATCCATCCTCCAAGTCAAATATCACTCGTAAAATGTTTAGATACTAAAAAAATTCTATTTCATTCATTTAAAAATGTCAATAATTGTAAAATTTTTCGAAAACATCACCAATAATTTTAATTTTGAATAAATATTTAATTATTATTATTCCATAGGAAATAAAATTTAAAAACTTTCTCATTCTAATAATTTCTAATAAATTTTGAAATAATTTTGAAAATTTTGGATTAAAATTTTTAAAAAATTGGATCCAAAGAAATTTTAATTAAAGGTATACGAAACATTGCAACTTGAAACCTTTACAAAATTCAATTATGTACTTCTATAAATTGCAATTAGGGGAGACCGGGGCGTAATGGATCACTTCAATTTATTCAAAAGTGGTAAATCAGATTAATTTTGGTTTTTGATCAAAATAATGTACTTATTACACTGTAAGTTTGTACCAAGTTTTATTGTTATTTATTTATTATTGTTAAAAATATGGTAAAAAAGTGATTTTGACGCTTGAAAGTAAATTTTTGATTTTTTGTTATATAATTTTCAAAATTACTTGTTGTTACGACCCGAGCTAAGGTTTAGTATAGTTTACTAAATTATTAGTAAAGTGGAGACAAGTGCTGATTTGTCAAGTTGGTAAGACTTGACATTTATTTTTAAGTGTGGATTTGTTTGACTTTAAAGAAACTACGGGTTTCCGTTAAATAAACATATGCATATTCCCTTTTTATGTGATAATTTATTAACAATAATCAGTTTTAAACAATTACATTTACTTACAATTTCGAAGTTCTATTGTCGATAAAGTTACAATAATGTGACTGCAACCAGGCTTGCGTCACTGTGTTACTAGTAGTATGTAGATTTGAGATTTTTAGTTCGTATTATAGCACTTTAAAGCACTAAAACGACTATTTTAACAGTTATTTCACCAACTCTAAGTGTTCTTTCTGTCACTGTACCTTGATACCAAAAGAAAACTTGCTTTCTTAGTAATCGGAAAGAACTTGCACTAATTTTGAGAAATTAGAAAGAGAATAGTAATTTTGAACTGTTATACGACGAAAGTAATAATATAATAGTGCAAGTTAGTTCCTTACGGAAAACAATTATTCTCTTAGTGTTTAGCACTGACTCGAACTATTCAATATTACAATCGAAGGGCCGACTCAACGATACCGTTCGGGCAGAAACACACCGGAGTATTTGACGAGTGAAGTGAGAAAAACAGGGATTTATATAGTAACGATCATAGACTCATTGAACTCCGATCTGAGAAAATTTGTAAGAAACACGTTCTTGCAAATTTGTAAATTCACATATAATGAAGGTTTGTAATAATCGCGCGTTTGATAATTTGTTATAATCACGTACTTGATAATTTGTTATAATCACGTACTTGATAATTTGTTATAATCACGTACTTGATAATTTGTTATAATCACGTACTTGATAATTTGTTATAATCAATTCATTAACAATTGTATTTGTTATTTATCAATGGATTAACAATAAAATTGTTTATACTAACCGTCTATTAACAAACTTTAAAATTATTCTTATAAGGATTTACTATCAATTGACCATTGATTGTGGACTGATTGTCGTGTTTGAATCTTTTAGTTACTAACAATAAGGATTGAATTGTCTATAACAAAATTTGCATTTGACGTTACAGTTTATAAGATTAATGATTTTGACAATAACGTTATTATGAATTTTTGAATTTATTGGATTATCGACTCATTTATCCTTATAGTAATATTCTTCATTTAATTATCTCCTCACGATACATTAACCTTATGATAATGCACCGACTGTTGATTAGTCATTTATATAACTACAGTCGTTGTCTTATCATATCTGATTTGGATAAAAGATCGACTGCGATTTCATGAGATGCTAAATCTTAATCGAAATTAAACCTATTTTGCCTTATGTAGGTAATTAACTTTTAACAGTTAATTTACATATTTTTATACCAAATTAATTATTATCTTTAAAATCATGTGTAAAGCACAAGCACATGACAACACATTTTTAACCAGCATATATGTATATATACACAGATACTCGTCAAGTAGTACACATGATTGCCAAAAATGTTATATGGGGATGTAACAGTCCTCCCTCCTTAATTTATTCTTTGTCCCCAAAGAATTTAGGTGTTGTTGTTATCAGGTATATAGTTTGTTAAATTTTTATAAGATTTTGCTGATCTAAAAAATTTTTTTTTTTTTTTTTTTTTTTTTTTCTCTATGTGTTTTTTTTTGTTATATATTATTGCTATTGTGACTTTTATACTTCTTTGCGTGCTCCCGTAACGTGATATGTGATGTTGCTATTCTGTTATCTTCAAAATACATTTCTTTGAGGTAAGTAGAATTTTATCTTCTTTCCTTTTATTCTGCTTTCTGCATGTGATTGCTGATTTAGGAAATTTTGTAATTCATCGAGGTCGTTGTTCGTTGTTCTGAAAAGTCACGTAGTTTAGGGGTGTGACTTTCAGTGTTCTTTAACTAACTCTTGAAGAACGATGTCAGAAAGTTGTTCCTCGTCAACTACCACCATTTTGTGGGATAATCTTACAGGAGGGGATGGGCCATTAGACTTGTCTGGTTTTTCTGCAGCTTCAGTTGGTTAGTATTAATTGTTCAGTCATTTAATTAGTCTCAAGGATGGACTCCTTTTTAAACGATTGGTCTGATGGTGACAGTGCTTCTCTTATTGCGTTAATTTCCTCAAGTGGTGAATCTGAATCAGTTACTGCAAATGATTTTGTTAATATGGACATTGATGGATCTCTTAATAATTTTAATTTACCAGTTCCTGGAACTAGTGATAATGCGCCGGTTTCACTTGTTTTGGATATAAATGAGGATTCAGTGCCAAGATGGAAGGCTCTTTCTCTTCGCATGTTTCGAATTGAAGAACAATTGAGTATTTTTTACGTGGCGTTTTGGAAAGCAACCCCTGGTACTGCTGTAGAGTGCATGGTTAATTTTTGCAGAGGAAAGCTTGGTTTGTCTGTAACAATTAATGACTTCAAATTTGTTCAAAAACTAGACAGTCGTCGCAGAGGAGTTCTTCTTCGCGTTTCTTCGATGGCATTGCGTGATACAATTTTATCCAATAGTGTTTATTTTCGAGCCGAAGGTTTACATGTAGGAAAGGAGTGATTGAGTGTTCCTTTTTTCTTTTATACATAATATCATATTCTCTCTCTTTTTTTTTTTTTATTTATAGGTGATAATGACCTTCGAGTTAAAAATTCTTCTGCTCTTGTTAAGCTGAGGCAATTGCAATCCTTGACGATGGATATTGATTTAGATGTTCAAACTCTGGAAAATTTGCATTCACTGTGTTCTTCTTCGATTACTGCTCCTGTTCGTCGACCTCGAGGTCGTCCTCGAAAAATACCATTAGTGTCTTCTTTCGATCAATTAACTGGAGTGCGTCATCGACAATTGGAATTCACTCATAACCAGATAAAGGACAATATGAAAAAATTGCAGAATTTATTAAATGAACTGTTGGCGCCATTGCCTCCTTTATTATGTGCACATTTTACCGAAAATTCATCCGTTTGTTTAGGGTAAGTTTTCCTCATTTTATTTATTTTTGCTTTTGTTTCTTAAAAAAAATTTTTTCTTTTACTCTTATTTATGAATTTTCTTGTTACAGAGTAACTGGTGGTGAATTTTGTTTTTGCGGACGCTACAAACTTCCTGGAATTTGTAGATGTGTTGAAGAAGTTAATACTACGATTGTAGAGGTGTCCGAGCCGTGTAACTGTGAAAGAAGCAGTGAAAATCCTGATAATGAGTCTGAATCGGACGATAGTATTATTGATGTTGTTGGTGACGTCAAACCAGTCTTGGAAAATGGAGATTTTGATTTTTTATAAAATAAATAAATTTTTTTTTCTTTTTTTTTTTAAATGGCATATATAGAATTCTTGTTTTTCTTTAGATATATAGGCAAACACATGTACATGTATAGTATGTGCTCGTGCAATACACATATACTTATTATTTTATTTGTGTCTTAACATTTCGATACTTTTAGAATTAAAATTTTAATCTTGTACCTATTTACATAAATATATAATTTTTTGGGTGTTAACTATTATTGCCTTCTGTTTTTGAAAATTTCGATCATAACCTATAATTTTGTTGTTTATAAGATAAACTTTTATTGATCAACTTAATTTTTAAATCCCTCTTTTCTCCTTTTTAAATAGTTTTCTAATCTTGAGCATGCGCATTCGGTGTAGTATTTTCATGGGTCGAATTTATTAATATATTTTTTTTTTTTTGAAGTATAATTTTAAAATTTTATATTATTTTATTATTTGTTATTATTATTTTTACTAATTATTACTAATTATCAAGATTAATTAATAAATTCAACCTTAATTATGATAATAGATAAAGACTTATTATTTGGCGCTGTGTTCATTGTATAGCAACAAGACGTTTAAGTAGCGTAAAGGTTGGTGCGCAAGGTGAGAGAGACAGGGTATGCGCGTCGCATCGTGTCTCGCGCTGTAGAATCGATGCGGCGGTCGATGTACGTGTGACGTCACAGACGGCGCGATACATCGGTGCGAGTCGTTGCTATGCAGGCGGAGAGAGAGACAGAGCATGTGCGTCGCGTCGTTTCTTGCGCTGTAGGATCGATGTTGCGGTCGATTCACAGTACGAACGGCACACAAACAGTGGAGCGAGTAGTATATAGGGACGGCGCGCTAGTAGAATAGGTGTTGCTGCGCAAGACAGGGCGTAAGACAGAGCATATGCGTCGCGTCGTGTCTTGCAGTGTACATGGGGGTCTATGTTACGGTCGATTCACAGCTTGACGATGCGCACATACTGTTTTATTGTTGTTGCGCAAGGTATGTTTTATAATTTTTTGAATTTTTATGAGCTATCCTCCCTCCTTAGAATTTCCATTGCCCCCAATGGTTCTTTTAGAGGCTAGTTGGTTGATTTGTTCGTCTTCGTCTCATGGAAATTACTTTGTAGCATACATATAAATTTTTAATTACTATTATTGCTAATAGTAGTAAAAGTAGTTTGAAAGCCACGGAAGCGTAGTCGAGTGCTTCGGAAATCGTTCCCAAGATCGGTATATTCATCTGTGAAAATAAATTTCAATTAATATTGTGTATTTTTGAATTTTAGTGTGTATAGGGAGTTTTAAATCTGATGATCTAGGGGTTTTTGGTTGTTATTGTTTTGAGATTTTTGTGACTTTTGTGTTAGTTAATTAATTAGCTGATCTATAATACTGAATATTTAGTATTGAACGCACCTACAATTGAACAATATCTCGAATGATATATCGATTGGTATTTGTTTTTATGTTGTTAATATTTTTGTAGAGTTAAGTTTATTAGTTGTATTATTTATTGATAATTGGTTCGTTTGTTTATGACAAACTGTATTTTTCATGAAATTGTATTAAATTAATGAATTTTATCATTTAGTGATGCTTGTATCGATATAGTTATCGATCGATATCTCGATATGCGATTTATCGCGAGTTTGTTATTACTTTGATCGTTTTTCATTTTTAAACTAATTTTTATTATTCTTAAAGATTATATGATAGCTTATTATTGCTAATTTATATATTTTTTTTTACTTTATCATTTTTATTTATAGGAAATACTGTAAAATAAAGAGGAAAGAAGAAGGCGACCACCAAATCCCCTTCCTTCTCGTCTTTCTTTTGTGTATTATTTTTATTTACATTTAGTTATTCAATACAGCATAGTTTTCATCAAGAATTGTTTAATTAATTTTATTCTTTTGTTTCTTTTTACAATATAATGTATTTTTAAGGGTATTTATTAATTATATACATATATCGAACGAGAATCTCGAATGACAATTCGAATAATATATCGATCGAGATATTGTTCGATAATGGTTCGATTTTTAGTATTTCTTGATTATTTCATGTCTTATTGTTGATAGTTAGATTATGATTGATTTATTATGTTATTTGTATACTAAGAATTTTAAAGTAAAGAGGAAAGAAGAAGGCAACCTCCAAATCCTCTTCCTTCGTTTTCTTTCGTCTTTTTTTTTTTTGAATTTTATTTATTTCTATACATTTGTGTTGTGATCAACTGATTAGTTTTATTATATACATATATAATATGAATAGTTTATTTTTTAGTAGTTAATTTATAATAATATGAGTGTATTATTTTTATTTACTTTATATATTAGCTTAATCTTTAATTATTTTTCATATTATTGTTTATTTAGTTTTACTTTTAATTATATGTGTATATATTATAACTTATTTGCTAAATAGTGTTAGGATTATTTTGCCATTCTTTGTTATGATATTAATCGAAAAAGGCTTCTGGAGAATCCCAGGAGTCTTCTTTTTCTTTTTTAGGTTCCGCGATTTCTGGCATATCCCAGTTTTCGGTATTATTTTGGAAATTGTTTGGCGTTTCAATTGGAGTTCCTGGGATTTCCCAGAAGCTTAATTTGGTAGTTTCTCTTTGAGAATGAGGAATTAGTCTTTTGTTTCTTAAAGGGCGAAAACAACCAATTTTTGTGTGTCCTATCATGTAACAAATTTCGCAACAATTTCCCCACTTAAATAATTTAATTTTTAGCTTCGATTGTTCTTCTTGCGACATTACATAAATTGTTCCCTTATGATTATTTTCTTTTTCTTCCTCGCTAAAATAATAGACGTCATTTAGTAGTTTAAGTATCTTTCTAGCTGTGGTGTGTTCACCATCTTTAATTTTTCTTTCTTCTTGAGTTCTAGCTACGAATGTGTTATCATTAATTAAGTCTTTTACTATGCAAACCACGTCATAACGTCTGTTATTCGGAGGTCCTGTAACTTTTTCTACTTTATAAATAGGTTTAGTCAAATTATATTCTGCTGTAAGTTCTTCTAATATTCCTTTGGGAAATTCTATATTGTTTATGTCTCCTTTTGGAAACAGATTGATAGTGATGAATTCTCCTTGGAGAGGAGGTGTATGAAGTACCAACTCAGCCATCTATAATACATAAAATAGTGTTATTATTTTTATTCATAAGCTAATTTTAATTTATCTATGTGTTTTTGAAACCTTTGACCTTCATTAGTGATTAAAATTGCGGTATGTTTATCTAAGAGATCCACAATTTCGTATGGTCCGTGATAATATGGCTCGAATTTGTTTTTCTTTACTTCTCTTAGTACATAAGCTTTATCTCCTATTTTTCCTAGAAAGGGTTTTATCTTTTTATCATAGTTTTGTTTTGACTTAAGCTTGGATTGTATGAGGTTTTTCGCGGCCATGTTCTTTATCTCTGTTAACCTCGATATTAATTCAACTAAATAGGAACCGTAAGTTTCGAGTTTTTCTTCTGAAGGAAAGGAGGTAGGAGTTCTGGCTATTTTTCCGAATACTAATTCGAAAGGAGTGAAATTTGTGGCTTCATGAACTGATGTATTATAAGCAAACATACAAAATGGTAGTAGTTTGTCCCAATCGTCGTAGTTTTCCGAATATTGTTTTAGGAAGTCTACTAGAACTATATGGCTTCTTTCTAAACTGCCATTTGTTTGCGGTCTATATCCTGAAGTTGTGACTTGTTGAACTCCAAAGATTTTTGACAATTTTCTCATGAGTTTACTTATGAAACCCCCTCCTTTGTCAGTTAAAATTGACTTAGGAGCTCCATATTTGGAATATAATTCTGCAGCTACAGCGTGTGCTATTGTTGTGGTTGAAACATCAGGGATTGCAACTGCAATACAATATTTTGATAAATGGTCTTGCATGGTAAGTATGTGGCAATTACCATCAGGAGTTGTAGGAAGTTTTCCTACGGTGTCCAAGGATACTTTATCAAAAGCATCTAATGGGGTGTCGGTAATTAGCATTGGTTCTCTGGTTTTTACTCGAACAAGTTTTTGTTCTTGACAAGTAGGACATTTTCTTATGAATTCAGTTACTTGATCCTTGAGACCAGTCCAAAAGAATTTCTCGCGTATTCTTCGATAGGTTTTTGTGACTCCTTTGTGTCCTCCAATTTTACTGTTATGGTATTCTTTGATTATGTCTTCTCGAATTTCTTCTTTTGGAATTGTAGCTTGACCATAACATATAGTGACTTTTATGTCGCTATTTTGGAAAATTGTTTCTATCATGTGTGAAAATTCTCCTTTCACCAATTCGTCAGTTAGGTCATTCTTTCTGGAAATTCTAATTTCCTTTGAATTTTCTTTTTGAAGAATGATTTTTAAGTTATGTAATGCATCGAGAACATCTTGTTTCAATAGTGGATCAAAGTGATTATGCTTTACTATTAAAGTGTAAATTTTATATTGTCCTCGAGGGGTGATTAGTATTTGTCCTTTTTGAGGATTTTTTAATTTTATTTCTTGAGGATCAATTGCTCCAATGTCAATGAGTACTCTTCCAATGGGGGTTACAAATTCGCAATCTGCGGATAGGAAATGAGCGTAGTTGTTTCGATAGTAAGTTAAGTTTTCCCTACAACTGTTTATGGTTTTTGTTGAGAATTCGTTTATGTCGTCTTTTAATTTTTGAATTTCTGGTGGAATACTAGCAATAGATGTTTTTGATTTTGACCTAATCGTTTGGTTTTTTATTAATTTGTTAGGTGATGATTGATTTTCTCTATCTTCTTCTTCGGATTCAGAAGTTTCTTCTCTTATTATAGGATGTTTGTACGGTGTTGATATTGCAAGAGGTTGATTAAAGCTTAAAGGTGTTATTGATTTTCTTGTTTGGTCTGCAAAAGTTACATTCTTTCCTTTGTATAATTCTTCTGACGTTTGCTTCTTTTTACTTACGTTATCACTTTCTAGGTTTTGAATCATGTCAGTTAATTCTTGTATCTCCTTGTGTGTGCCCTTTAGGATTTCGTTTAGCTTTTCTGCAAAATCCGAATGGCTCCCAGGTATGTATTCGTTTGCGGCTTTGTGGACGTCAGAATCATCATCTCCAACCGATGCATTAAGCCAATCTCTTGCTGGTAATTCTTCTTCTGTCAACCAATCTTCATGTTGGGCCATTGATTCATCAAATAGGGCAATCGATTTTTCTAATTCCTTTGCTATTTCTTTTCTAGTTTTTGGAACATCTTGTTCTTCTTCAGATGAACTTTCTTCGCTTCCACTTATCGGTGGGCTTACTATTTTTACTACTCCTTTATTTTCTGTGGTTGATTTGGCGATGATTTCGTACGGTTCAAAAGGTATGTCGGGGGGTGCACTTTTTGGAGCATATGGATCATACAAGGGAGTAGGTATGACTAAACTAGGTAGAACACTAGTGCTTTTCTTCCGTATAGGTGGTTTCTCACTTTCCTCTGAATCGGAACTTGAAGATGTATCTTCGATAATTTTGGTTTTTATAGGTCGTGGTTGGTTTTTATTTCGCTGAGAGACACGTTGTCCAATTGAGCTAGTGTCTAATAATTTTGTATCTGTAGTAGATTTCTTTACAGGTTTTATGATGCCTTTAATTTTTGTTGATTGTTTAAGAATTCCTTGTTTTTGAGTTGACTTGCTAACAGTTCCTGAACTTGTGGATGGAGCTGTAGGTTTAGGATCTTTAGGTTGTCTGGTCTGCACAAGAATTCTTGCTTGTTTCTTTATTTTCGGTTCTTCTATTGCGGTTTCGATAGGATTTCTTGATAAGGCGTCCGCATTATGATTTAATTTTCCTGGTTTGTATTTAAATTCGTATTCGTAATCTCTTAGTTTTAATCTCCAACGAACTAATCTTTGTCCGGGGTCTTTAATTGAGTCAATCCATTTTAGTGGTTCGTGGTCGCTAACTAGTGTAAACTTTTTACCGTAAATATATGGTCTAAAATGGTTAACCGCGTAAAGAACGGCTAAACATTCTTTTTCAGTTGTAGAATAGTTTTGTTCGGGAGTATTCAAAACTCTTGAAAGGTATGCTATTGGTAGATCGATGCCATCCTTGTCTTGACTTAAAACGGCGCCTACTGCAAAATCTGAAGCATCCGTTGTTATGGTGAACATTTTAGTATAATCAGGATATTGTAGTATGGGGCTATTGCATAACATAGATCTGAGTTCCTTAAAACTCTTATCTTGTTCTAGTCCCCACTCGAATTTGACGTTCTTTTTCAATAAGTTTGACAGTGGTTTTGCTTTTGCGGAGAAGTCTTTTATGAATCTTCGATAATAACCAGCGAGGCCTAGAAATTGCTTTATATTCCTGGGGGTTTTTGGTGTTGGAAATTGTTCTACTGCTTCTATCTTTTTTGGATTCGGTTTAACTCCATCACTACTGATTATGTGTCCCAGATAAGCTACTTCTCTACAAAGAAATTCGCATTTTTCGGGCTGCAATGTCAAATTTGCTTCCTTTAATCTTTGCAGTAAACGTTTCACTTTTGTACCATGTTCTCCTAAATCTTCAGCATATATTACTATATCGTCTAGGTAAACAAATAATTCTACACCTTGTAATCCAAGTAATACTTGGTCCATTAGTCTTTGAAATGTAGCTGGTGAATTTTTTAGTCCCATTGGCATTCTAACGTACTCGTAATGTCCATGTACTGTTGAAAATGCTGTTTTCTGCCTATCCTTCGGATCTAATTCTATTTGATGAAATCCGCTTGCTAAATCAAAAACTGAAAAGTACTGTGCTTGTCCCAGGGAATCAATTACGCTAGTAATATGAGGCAGTGGGTAAAAGTCACCTACTGTTTTGTCGTTAAGAGCTCTGAAATCTATAACTATTCTCCATTTTTTCTTTCCCGTAGCATCAATTTTCTTGGGTACGATGAGTAATGGTGAATTGTAAGGCGAAGCAGAAGGTTTTATTGCTCCTTCTGAATTCATTCGATCAATGACCTTGTCTATTTCTTCTTTTTGAGCAGGAGAGAATCTATAGGGTCTGGTATGAATTGGAATTTCATCTATAGTTATAATTTTGTGTTGTACCTTATTGGTTGGTTTTAAAGGTTCTCCTGTTAAGTGAAAACTTTCAGGAAACTCTCTTACTATATCCTTGACATGTTCTTGTTCTTCCTCGTTTAAATGATCTAATCTTAGATTGTCAATAATAGCTGAAATGCGATCTATTGGTTCTTCATAATCTTCATCTGAGGAGTCCTCATCTAGTTCTTCGCCTGGTAATGGATAGTATTCGAAAGGTATGAGTTCTTGGGGCGGGACATCTATTTCCACGTCTTCTGTTGTGGTATTTATCGCAAAAATGTGGCACAATCCATTGTTGTTGCTTACTATACCTTCTCCTATTATTAGGCCTTCCTCTGTTTTTATTAATGGTAAATAACCTTCTTTTACATCTTTATTTGATACTTCTATTGGTATTACTTGTCGGCCTCTGGCTTTGATGGTTAATCCTCTTCTTTTGTTTTCTTTATTTTCCACTAGATTTTCTCTGCACGTGATTGACTCTGCGTCTTGAAAGAATATGGGGTTTACCGGATTTGCGTGAGTAACAATAGAATTATGCCAAAAGGAAATCTCGGCCTTTTCTTGTCGAAGATATTCCCGTCCTAATATGCCATCGGACTGCAAGGGAAATTCTGAAGATACGACTTGAAAGGTAATAGGTTTTTTATTTACATTGACTTGGACTGTTCCAAGTGTGGGTATTTTTACAGGGGCTATTCCCTTAAGTTGTATGGCTTCGTTTATTGTTACGTTTAATTCTGGTTGTAATATGTCCAACTTTATTAAATTTACATCGGCACCAGTATCAACCAATAGTGATGCCTTTGAATTTAAGAAATCCGGAGATTTTAAAATTATTACTGGGGATTCTTTGCTGTGTTGGGCTTGCAGGATTGTTCTTGTTTTTGTAGTATCCTCACGGTTGCTTGACGCTCTTGTTTTTCCTGACTCGTCGTCGCGTCTGTCCGTCGAGCTGGATAGGAGTTTAAATGTTTTTCGTTAGTTGGAGCTGGAGATTGAGCGCGTGGGGGCGTTTTAGATCCTCCATATGAATTATTATGTCCATCCATTCTTTGTGGTTGTGGATAGAACGGGTAAGGATGATAGGGCATGAAAGGTGGCTGATTAAATTGATTAGGGTAATAAGGGTAAGGTGGATAAAATCCAGCAACTGGTTGTTGCGATTGGGGTAAATTAGACTGCCTTAAAATTCCTATGGGAGTAGGGGAGTGAGAACGCGGTATATTTGATTGGGTTTCTGGATTAAATCGTACACGAGGGCTAGGGCTCCTTATTTCTAGTCTCGAAATTAGTATTATAAGTTCTATTTTCGCTCGGCTGCTGATACCTCGATACATGATAAGTGTAGTTATTTTTCTCAGCTTGATGTTGGTGTCTAATTTCAAATTGTAGTGCAGCTTCTACAGCATCTTTCATGTTTTTTATATTGCGTGCTTCTATTAAACTTGCAATAGAATCGGGTAGACCGTTAATGAATGCTTCTAAAGCGCAATCGTTCAAGGGTTCTAGCATGTTTTTCATTTTGTCTGCGCCATATGAGTTTACGAGGGCAGAAGTAGCTCCGGCTACCAAAAGAGTTAATCTATCATAAAATTCGCTTACACTTTCACCCCGGGTCATACGAATTGTGGATATCTCATGAAGATACCATACATACGACTTTTTCGGAGCATATCTTTGTTTTAAATGTTGAATTAGATCGTCAAGAGTGTCAAAGGTTTTACCATATGTGCTGTCGCGTGCGACACCTCTTAATTTGGATAACACAAGTTTAATGTACTGTCTTTCACAATTAATGGGAATAGAAGATTCCCCGTTAGTTATATCTTCAATAAATTCTCTTAAGGGCATGTTTTTACCATCATAAAAAGGAATATGCATAGTTCCTTGTTGGAGTGCAAAACATTCCGCCATGGTAGTAATCATGGCGTCATTATTGGTAGATTCATTATCGTCAGTCATTTTGCTGATTTGATTGCCTATTTTCATATGAATTTAACTAATTTATTATCTAAATTTCGTTAATAATGTCAAAATTAAAGGGTAACCCTAAAACGCCGGTTATGTCCGTAAAACCAGTATAATTAATAGAGTGAAATTCTAAAACCGTGTGATTAACACAAACGTGAGCTTGCCCTAAGGTTTTTATTGTACCTTCTCTGAGAGAGAGAGTTTTAGTGAAGTCAATTCCAAAGAAAGAGTTTAATTCTTTGTTTTTTATTAAATTTATAGGTAATGAATGATCGATAATAAATTTTGCTTCAAAATCCTTAAAGAATGTTGATTTTAATAAGATAAGTGGGTATAAATTATTGTATCTTTCTATGAAATAGAAATATGAACTCATGAGGGGTTCGCTTGTGGAGGCCGCTTAAAGGCTTAAGCCTATTAAGTGCAGTTGTTTCCGCGGTATGGGCGTCCGACTTGACTCGACTTGAACTACTGCGAGTGAACCGCGCGCGAAGTCAGTGAGTAGTTAGAGTCAATCGTATGATTTTCGCGCTTTATTTGAATTTGGTTTTATTAACTTCTTTCTCAATTTTTTGTTTAATATGATTTATTTTGAATTTTTATTAATTATGCTCAGAGCTATTGGACTGCTAGCTATTGCTTCAATACTTTTTAAGATTATTTTTCTTTTTGTATCTATAGTCCAGTTCTCGCTTCGAGAATTTATTTCGTTTTGAAAATAATTAAAATGGCAAACTTGATCAAGACTAGCAGCTCCTAAAACTGCAATAATGTTAGAATCGCTTTGGTAATCTATCACTTCGAATTTAGTTAAGATTTCGCCAATTATTTCCTTTTCACTAGTGAATGAGTTTATTATATTTATAGGTATATTTACCTCACCAATAGTTTGAATTTCGTTGTTACAAAGTGAATAAGTTATTCCCTTATTAATATTAACAGAAGTGACTAGCTCTGATCTTTTGATTAAATTTTTAGGTATTGTAGGATCAAGAGCGTAATATTTATCTTGAGAAATAATATATTTAGAATTAAATTCATCAGTTGGGTAGATACAAGGTGTTTCCGTGTATTTATGCATGTGATTGCCTGAATTTATTTATTTATTTTTATTTATTTATTTATTTATTTTTTTTTTGTTTTATTAATTGAACGTATTAGACTTTTCTATTAAATATACTTAATGTCGTTGGATTTTGAGTTATTGCTTCAAGACCGCTTTTAAGTCTATCTATTATTACATCTTTATTCCAATTTCCGTCTTGACCAACTATTTTGTTTTGTAAATAATTAAATTGACAAAATTGATCGAGCGTAGCGCCTCCTAAAATTGCAATTATATTGGAATTGGTTTGATAATTAACTACACCAAATTTTAAGGATACTTTTTCGCTTAATTCTCCTTTTGTGTAATATTCGTCCGTTGTGTAAACTGGTAAAATTACTTCGCCAATAGTTTGAATTTCTCCTTTAAAGAGTGAACGAGTTTTGTTTTTGTCAATATTAACAAAAGATTCTAATTCAGAACTCTTTATAATATTAATCGAAATAGTAGGATCAATAAGAAATCTTTTCTTTTGAGATATACAATGATGAGATATAAAATGTCCACTTGGATAATTAAAGGAAGTATTCAAATATTTATACATATATGATTTGTTATTAGTCCGTTTACTAAAAACGAAAGGTTTTTAACAATTATATTAATTTATTGACAATTATATGTATGTCTTAATCCTTGGTCGATCGTCTGACTTGAAATAGATTGTACTACTGTGCGACCGTCGCCTAAAGGCGAGATACAGTAGTTTAAATAAATGCAATTTCTTGTCCAAGGGAGACTCGCGCTTAATTCAAACTACTTAAATTAAACACTACCTTAAGCAAACCATAAGAAAACGAATAATACTATCAATGTTGCAATAGAAACACTTACATAAACAAAACACATGATTGATTAACTTTTAATTTATGGTTTTCAGTCTTATTTATATTAAGTTGAGTCTTTTTAATAAAGATTTTCCCATAATTCCAGAAAATTTAGAATCTATGCTTATATTGACAGTATGAAATTGAAATTCTTTGTTTAATATTAAAATTTTGATTATTCCAGCATATAGAGTTATTTTATTACTATTATTACTGATTTTTGAGTATTCAATAAGAGTAGAATACTTTAATGTATTTTTATTGATAAGATTAAAATTTGATGAAGAATCACATAAAATGTTGCTGAATTATTCTTTAAATTGTTAGAATAAATTATAATAGTGTTATTTTGATGATTAATTGTTAAATTAGGCATAAATATTCATTTCTTCTTACAAAATAAGCTTGTCACTATTAAGATTTTGCTCATCTGTTGCAAGTTCTAGATTAATTTCCTCAAGATAAAAAAATAGTTTTTCCATAAATTTATTACCTATAATTCCCGAAATTGGCAATTCTAGCCCTGTATTTTACGATGTGAAATTTAATCTCTTCACATACAATTGGAATGATGATGCTTTTGGAGTTATAATTTTTTGACTGAATGAAAGGAACTAGTTTAGTTTTTTTTTATTAGATTATAATCTGTTGTGTAGTCAATGATAAAATCTGCTGATCTGTTTTGTAAATAATCTGAATAAATTGTAATTATGTTATTTTTTCGATTAAAGAATAACATGAAACAATAATGTTAATGGTAACTTATTTTATTTTTATCATTGTGTACAAAGTATAATTTATTTTTTGTTATTTAATACTGATTCAGTATTGTTTAAGAGGGCTTCAAAGAAGTCTGAAAATTCTTGTTGTGAAGATAATGTTTTCACTTCTAATAATTTTTCTACCGCTTCTAAGGATTTTTCTTGGTATCTCTTTTGAACCTTCTTTCCTCCTCTGTTTCTAGGCTTTTTGAAGACTTGGTCCTCGTTTTGCATGATAGGTTAAACTGAAAGAAAAGACATTTCGTCTTTAATTTAGTTTAACCCGTTGTTTTTATGTGAATTAAAAGAAAATCAATTTTTAAAGTGAAACAAAAGAGATCCCCGCCAAGTCGGCGTAGAATTTCAGTGTATTAAGGTCGAAATTCGCCGAAAAGGCGTAAAATAACCTCAATTATGCTTCAACTTAATTAACTTTCAATTGTTATCTTTAAATTAACAAATTCGCCGAAAAGGCGTAAAATGTTACTTTCAAAGATTAACTGTCAGTGTGTAATGAAATCGTTTTATTAACAATTCTGCAAGAGGAAAATTGCAAGATCAAAATTCGCCGAAAAGGCGTAAAGTCAACCTTTTAAAACGATTAATGTGTAGTAAAGTAATGTAATTGAGTAATTGCATGAATTTTTGCCAAGCTAATATTTTATCCTAAGTGTAATTTAATTTTAACTTGCACCACGTGAATGGAAAGAAAAGGTTTCGTATAACTCCTAACCGCGAGCAGAAACAACGATTCTAAGTGTTAATATTAAATTACTTGCACAATAACCGAGTACAATTCTATCCGCAATTGCCGATTAAAGAAAGGAACAATCTATTAGTTGAACGATGTTAAAATGAATTTTAAAGAGTGAATTTAATGAAATTCGTATATTTTTGGAATACTTATTATTTATTAACAAAAGTAGCAAATCCCACCGCTGCCACCAAATCAGCTGTTACGACCCGAGCTAAGGTTTAGTATAGTTTACTAAATTATTAGTAAAGTGGAGACAAGTGCTGATTTGTCAAGTTGGTAAGACTTGACATTTATTTTTAAGTGTGGATTTGTTTGACTTTAAAGAAACTACGGGTTTCCGTTAAATAAACATATGCATATTCCCTTTTTATGTGATAATTTATTAACAATAATCAGTTTTAAACAATTACATTTACTTACAATTTCGAAGTTCTATTGTCGATAAAGTTACAATAATGTGACTGCAACCAGGCTTGCGTCACTGTGTTACTAGTAGTATGTAGATTTGAGATTTTTAGTTCGTATTATAGCACTTTAAAGCACTAAAACGACTATTTTAACAGTTATTTCACCAACTCTAAGTGTTCTTTCTGTCACTGTACCTTGATACCAAAAGAAAACTTGCTTTCTTAGTAATCGGAAAGAACTTGCACTAATTTTGAGAAATTAGAAAGAGAATAGTAATTTTGAACTGTTATACGACGAAAGTAATAATATAATAGTGCAAGTTAGTTCCTTACGGAAAACAATTATTCTCTTAGTGTTTAGCACTGACTCGAACTATTCAATATTACAATCGAAGGGCCGACTCAACGATACCGTTCGGGCAGAAACACACCGGAGTATTTGACGAGTGAAGTGAGAAAAACAGGGATTTATATAGTAACGATCATAGACTCATTGAACTCCGATCTGAGAAAATTTGTAAGAAACACGTTCTTGCAAATTTGTAAATTCACATATAATGAAGGTTTGTAATAATCGCGCGTTTGATAATTTGTTATAATCACGTACTTGATAATTTGTTATAATCACGTACTTGATAATTTGTTATAATCACGTACTTGATAATTTGTTATAATCACGTACTTGATAATTTGTTATAATCACGTACTTGATAATTTGTTATAATCAATTCATTAACAATTGTATTTGTTATTTATCAATGGATTAACAATAAAATTGTTTATACTAACCGTCTATTAACAAACTTTAAAATTATTCTTATAAGGATTTACTATCAATTGACCATTGATTGTGGACTGATTGTCGTGTTTGAATCTTTTAGTTACTAACAATAAGGATTGAATTGTCTATAACAAAATTTGCATTTGACGTTACAGTTTATAAGATTAATGATTTTGACAATAACGTTATTATGAATTTTTGAATTTATTGGATTATCGACTCATTTATCCTTATAGTAATATTCTTCATTTAATTATCTCCTCACGATACATTAACCTTATGATAATGCACCGACTGTTGATTAGTCATTTATATAACTACAGTCGTTGTCTTATCATATCTGATTTGGATAAAAGATCGACTGCGATTTCATGAGATGCTAAATCTTAATCGAAATTAAACCTATTTTGCCTTATGTAGGTAATTAACTTTTAACAGTTAATTTACATATTTTTATACCAAATTAATTATTATCTTTAAAATCATGTGTAAAGCACAAGCACATGACAACACATTTTTAACCAGCATATATGTATATATACACAGATACTCGTCAAGTAGTACACATGATTGCCAAAAATGTTATATGGGGATGTAACACTTGTCAAAAATTTTTGGATATCAGATTTTGAGCTTTAAACATTTGTTCTTAAAGACCAATTGCCAATTTTCGTTTAATACACTGAAAAAAATGATAATGTTAATTTTGACATACAAGTATGGTTAGGATGTATAGCTGAAACAGCAATACCGTATTGCTGTTCTTAAAATACAGTATTCGTGTTCTTCGCATATATATTATTGTCTCTCAAATACATATTGCTGTTCTACACTGCGTATGGCTGAAACAGCAATACTGTATGGCAGTATCATATCTACCAATATAATATGTTAGAATTGGCTATATTTATGGCAGTACCATAAATATATTTTTTTCAGTGTACTTATAGCATTGATAAAAAATAACAAAATTTTCAACAAACACTTCCGGGGCGTAATGGTTCACTTTGCTTATTTTATTAAGAAAAACCTATTATATTTAAAATATTAATAAAATAATCCTGTCAAGTTTAATTTCTTGTAATTTATATATTAATAAGTACCAATGATAACCTTTTATATCATAGATTTTCACCTTCACTTTGAAAGATTGTCATTATCAATTTCAATTTTTTTTAAATTTTCATTTTTCCTTGCACATTGATAAACTTTTATTTTGCAAATCTTCATTAGTACAAATAGAAACTTTTACCTACAGTAAGTGAGATATTTAGATTCAAATTTTGAATTTCTATCAAAATCATATGTTATGTGCAACATTTGTATTCAAATACACTGAACATTAAGTAAACAAGACTTTAAATAAGTAGAGTTTCAGTGTATTTGAATAAAAATGATGCACATAACATAAGATTTTGTTAGAAATTCAAAACTTGAATCCAAATATCTTACTTACTGTAGGTAAAGGTTTCTAAAATTCGTACTAGAGAAGATTTGCAAAATAAAAGTTTATCAATGCGCTAGGAAAAATGAAAATTTTAAAAAACTAAAATTGATAATGACAATCTTTGAAAGTGAAAATCTATGAATGTGATAAAGAAAGAAAATAAAACGCTTTTAAAGTGAAATTGGAAGTGAAAATAAAAATCTATGAATATAAAAATGAATGTGAAATTAAAAATCTACAAGTGAAAAAGAGAGTAAAATTATAAATCTATTAAAGTGAAAATGAAAATATGTCAAAGTGAAAGTAAAAATATAAAATTATGAAAGTGGAAATAAAAATCTATGAAAGTGAAAATCTGTCAAAGTGAAAATATAAATTTCTGATACTGAACGTAAAAGTGAAAATTTGTGGAAGTAAAAATAAAAATCCGTGAAAGTGAAAGTAAAAACCTGTGTAAGTAAAAGTAAAAATCTGTGGAACTAAATGTAAAAATTTGTGAAATTGAGATTGAAAGTGAAAGTAAAAGTCAACATAAATGTGAAAGTAAAAGTGAAATTGGAAATCTGTGAATATGAAACTAAAACTGCAAGTAAAAAAGAAAATCTGTGAATATTAAAGTGAAAGTACAAGTGCAAGTGAGAATTTGTGAATGTGAAAGTAAAAATCTGGATGTAAAAGTGAAAGTAAGAATCTGTAAATGTGTAAGTGAAAATTTATGAAAGTAAAAGTGAAAATCTGTGAGTGTAAAGTAAAAGTAAAAATCTGTGCGTGTTAAAGTTAAATTGAAAGTGAAAGTAAAAGTGAACGTAAATGTGAAAATGAAAATCTGTGAATGGGATAGTAAAAGTGAAAATCTGTGAAAGTGAAAACCTGTGAGTGTGAAAGTGAAAAGTAAAAATATGTGAGTGTGAAAGTAAAAGTGTAAACCTATAAGTGTGAAAGTAAAAATATGTGAGTGTGAAAGTAAAAGTGAAAATCTGTAAGTGTGAATGTAAAAGTGAAAATATGTGAGTGTGAAAGTAAAAGTGAAAGTTAAAGTAAACGTGAAAATATGTGAGGGTGAAAGTGAAATTGAAAGTAAAAGTGAAATTACGTAATCGACCCCCTGGATGAAACAGAGGATACTTCCAAACGTCATTTTGATGAAATGAATAGTTCAGATCATTCAGATGAAGAAAATGTGCATTTAAATAAAAACAGAAACAAAATTCTTACAGAGAACTAAGTGATAAAATTAATTACTTACACAGTTTATTGAGTCAGTCTCAGACATTTAATGATCCGGCTGACAAAGAAAGACTTTTAGTTTTGAACCGACTACAAAGATTTAATTCCCAAGATTGGAAATAAGTTAGATATTCTAACGCATTAAAGTCTTTTGCGGAAAAACCAGGTTTCACAGATCTCAAAATCAATGATGAGTTATGCTATTTGGATAATGGTAAAGATAATTTAATTTCTTCCGAACGTGTCATGGCACGCTTAACTAATGTAATTCTGGATCAAAGTTACAACTCAGCAGTCCTGCCGAAAAAGATCAGTATAATAACTATATGATTAAAAAAAACTTTTACGAGGGGAACAGTTAATAAAAATTCAAGACAGGTGGATAAAACTGGGGGCTACCTCAAAGTTTTAAAATTCGCCAAAATTAACGACAGTCTTCCCTAGAGATGTCAAGTCAATTGAAAAAATTATTAGATCAGAAGATATTGTAAATTCCAAAAAATTAGTCACCAAGTTTTGGGTCCAAAATGTTTCTTGTGAACAAGAAAGACAGAGGTGTGAGACAGATTTTAAAATTTAGAAATATCAACAAATTTATAAAAACAATGAAATTTCGACTAATCTCACATTTCAAAATTCCAGATTTTCTCCAAGACGAAGATTGGCTAGTAAAGACAGATATGTCGCAGGTATACTTCCACATTCCGATAGCGAATTCTCATCGATGTTTTCTCCGTATTTCATACTAGGGACAACTGCTTCAGCTGACGAGTCTACCCTTCGGTCAGCCGCTTCTTATATCTTCGAGACTGTTACGAATTGGATAGCAGAGATCCTTCGTTCTCGAGAAATAAAAGTAGTCGTATATCTAGATTATTTCTTACTTGTATTCCAAGACAAAAACATTCTAAAATCACAAACATCTCAAGCGATAGATCTGCTAGAATATTTAGGTTGGAAAATAAACAAGGAAAAGAGCGTTCTGGAACCCTCTCAAAACCTAGTGTTTCTTGGAATATCATGGAATGCCGTACAAAACCAAATGAGTCTTTTAGGTTCCTAAATCGACAAGATCGTAAAATTGATACCAAATTATTTGATAACAGATGCAAATTGCAGTTCGTCTACCGAGGAAGACAATGTTACCCGAGTGGCATCGTCAAGGTCAACCATCAAATACTCATCGATAGATTGGAAAGATCAATCGGCGCTCTTTATCGAAGCATTTAGTCGTCAATGGGACTTTGTTTTGGCGTGGGTATTTCTACCTCCCAATCTCATGCCGAAGGTATTATCGAAGCTCAACAAAAGTAGAGACGCCATCATTTGAACCAAAAACTCACCGTGCCACCCATAGACAATCAGGTTGGAAACTATCGAAGCATCCTAATATCTGGGCTTGTCCAATTACCTGGATAAGAGTACTTTTAAAAAAATGTGAAGAAAGAAGATCGGGAAGCGGCTTAGACAGCTTGTTCATTTTCATCACAGGCCTAGATAAGGCAGCTTCAAAAACCAGGAGAGGAGGATGCAAAAAACTATAAAAAGAAGCAGATTTAGAAAGTTCACTGGGAAGTATAAGATCAGCTATGGCATCAGGGAGTTGGTTAGAAAATATTTCAATACAGGACATCTTGGAAATAGGAAATTAGAAAAGTGCAAATACGTTCAAAAAGCATTATTTCAAACAGGTTAATCTAACAAATCTGGGTACAGACAAAAATTTGTTTAATAATTTCAAACCAATTTAATAGTATATTTGGTTAAAGTGTTTTGTAATACTTCTTTTTATTTTTAACAACAATTGATTCTATTTTGGATTTAAACTGAAAAGATTTTTAAATTTAAAAATTAGAAATTAAGAGTTTGAACAAATATAAAAGTTGAATAAATAAATATTATTCTGAAAGGTCTTTTTTAAATATTCATTTTGATAGGTTATGGGCACCCCTGGGGTGCGTTCACGTAATTTTAACTTTCCACTCTCACTTTCTCTCAAAAAATTCTCACTTTCACTCTCACTCAGAAAATTCTCACTTTCACTTTTCACACTCACTTTCACTTTCATTAAAAAAATTCTCACATTCATTTTTCACTCTCACTTTCACTCTCACTCCAAAAATTCTCACTTTCACTTTTCACTCTCACTTAACATTCACTTACACTCTCACTTAAAAAATTCTCTCTTTTCACTCTCACTCCAAAAATTCTCACTTTTCACTGTAGTGCATTCTATAGAATATTCTATAGAATTTGACTGGAAATAATTAATAAAATTTGTGTAGAAGTTAAGAAATATTCAGTTATATTCTATAAAATATTTGATAGAATGTTCTATAAAGTTATTCTATATATTTTAAACGAAAACTGAGCTTTTTTCCTAAAAGGACATATATATGAAAAAGTGAGACTAGAATGTTTAATCATTGGAAAAAGAGGTTTCTGCTCACCGGAGCGCTCTAAGCCCGGTTTTATCTCTGTTTAGGAGAAAATTCATTTTTTCAAAGTTTTAACATTAAATTCTCACTTTTTCATATATAAATCTCTCCCTATTATATAAAAACATTTCGCCGCCGCCGCAGAGTCAGGATTTCTATGGCCTTACCGGGACGGCATCGTTTGATGCACGTTATTCTAGCCGGCATAAGCGGCGACAGTGGCCAGAACCGATCGGTGTCTTCGATCTTGACCCCGAGCAGGGTTCCAAGGCCGAGACCCGTTACGTAACTTTGCCCTGGAAAAGGCAGGTTGTGTATAAATTTTGCCCTGAGAAGGGCAGATGGTGAAGTACCCTCGCACAAGGCGAGAGAGTGATGAGACGATATTTACCAAGAAAATATTCATTTGCCCGATAGAGGACCTGGTGCTTCGGTTGTCCCAGTGGCAGGCGGCGATGTCGAGGTAAGTAGAGAGAGAGAGAAAACTTGTCGGCGGCGTGGTCGGTCCTGATTCCCAACGATAGCTCCGGATGTCGGCTTCCTTCGAGAGTCGGTGGGCGAGTGGGCTTGCTCCAGCGATGGCGAAGCAACGGTGTTCCCTCAGAGTAGTTGCGTGACAGTTGAAACGACCTGTCTCCTTTAAGTTTCAGCGATTTCTGTCTGAGTCAGGGGAAATGCGGCATATTTATGTGCCTCTGCCGAGCCGCATTCGCGGTTTCCCTTTCCCCCAGTGCAGGAGCCAATCAGCGTATGAGATGCTCCCACTCTGAGGCGCGCATGCGCAGTATGGGGGAAGGAGAGTTAGTCCAGCGGAAGCAGCGGAATGTAGAAGACGTGCCAAGTTTCTCTCCCTCTATATTTTTTTTGCCATGCCATGGGAACAACTTCTGCACCATGGCCCGATACATATCTAAGAAATAAGCATAGTATGAATAATACTAATAATAATAATAGAAATAGTGATAGTGATGAAAGAAAAGCAGTATTATAATAGAAATAGTAACATTAATAATAAAATAATATTAACATTAATTGATAATAATATTACTTGTATTATTAAAAGTAGGAGTCACTTCCTTAATTAATGACATTAAAATTGATACTTTTAAGGAGAATTCAAAATAACGATACTAAGAATAATAAAGTTAACTAACTATTTAAAAAAAGAAATCGAAGATAAATGTAAAATATTGAAAGGGTAAACTAAAATTGAGCGCTTCGCGTTGGTTTTGCGGGGAACGCGGAATCTGGCCGACTGGTTTTCCTCACCGTGCACCAGACGATCTTGGGTTTTTCCCAAGGCGTTGTCGCCGCTCAGGACAATAGGAGCCAGACCTCTCTAAATGTTTCATTCTTCAGTTTGAGACTGTTTGTTTTTGATCGCTTTACCTTCACAGGTAATGTTTGCAAATACAAACAGCCCAAACTTAAAGAAGGTGAATGTAACAACTAGAACAACTAAACTTGCAGCACTATTGCCAATATTACTGTAAGTTTAAGTGTAGTAAGGGAACTCTTAAATGAAATTTTCTTAATGCTAAAATAAAAAATGTGATTGTAAATTGTTGTTTAAAAAAATTATTTCATCGTTTCTCATCAAACAGGCACAAGAATGTGTAAAGTAATCATTTTACGCACTGAAAATCACTTTACAAACTGGAATTCACTTTACGCACTGCTAGCCGTGTGTAAAGTAATACTTTACACACCGCTATAAAAATAAGTACTTTACACACTGTTTTTAGTGTGTAAAATTCAATTTTACAGGTTAGTGTTGCAAAAATTAATTTTAAATTCAGTAAAAAAATCAAAAATATAAAAAGAACGGCATTGCAGTACAAAAATGTTGATACTTTATTGAATTAATGACAATAGAACATGAACAAGATTAATAAAATATCTTATTTTTATGTAGAAGACGAATAGGGTAATTCACATAATAAAATTAGGATAATTTTTACAAGCCCACTAATAAAGTAGTATTTATAAGTAAAAGTAAGAATTTTTCGAGTGCAAATGACAGTAAAACTTATAATTTTTTAAGTTCGAATAAAAGGAAAAATTGTTTCAGTAAAAAGTGAAAGTTCAAATTTTTTGATTGACTGAAACTGAAAAATTTTTGGGTGAGATTATTTTAAGTGAAAGTTATAATTTTTTTAAAAAGTGAAATTGAAAATTTTTCTAGTGAAAATGAAAGTAAAAATTTTTGGAGTGAAAGTGATAATTTTTAAGTAAAATGAAAAGTAAAAGTGAGAATTTTTGGGTGAGAATTAAAATGAGAATTTTTGTAGTGAAAGTAAAAGTGAGAATTTTTTAAGTGAAAGTGAGAGGAGAGTAAAAAGTGAGAATTTTTTGAGATAAAGTGAAAAGTGAGAATTATTGAGTAAAAGTGAAAAGTGGGATTTTTTAGTGAAAGTGAGAGTGAAAGTGAGAATTTTTTATTGAAAGTGAGTGAGAAATTTTTTAACTAAAAGTGAGAGTAAAAAGTGAGACATTTTGAGTGAAAGTGAGAGTGAGACTGAAAAGTGAAAGTGAGAATTTTTTGAGTGAAAGTAAAAGTGAGAATTTTTTGAGTGAGAGTGAAAGTAATAGTGAATGTGAAAGTGAGAATTTTTGAGTGAGAGTGAAAGTGAGAGTGAAAAGTGAATGTGAGAATTTTTTGAGTGAGAGTGAAAGTAAAAGTGAGAGTGAAAGTAAAAGTTACGTGAACGCACCCCAGGGCTTTTAAGACCATTAACGGGTTATTATCGACGACGTCCATAAAATTCAAAGTGTTTGTTGCTCACGATTTTTAGATATTATTGAAGGAAGAGAAAAGAAACCCGTACCTGATACACCTGAAAACGAAAACGTAAGAAAAGCATGCACAAAAAAGGACGTCAGGGCCATGTTTATTTTGTCATCATCTATCGAATATTCTTAACTGGAATATTTAGTGACGTGTTCATCTCCACACGAAATGTGGACAAAACTTTCGTCTATTTACGAGCATAAAAGTGCGTCGTATAAATTAGCGTTAACCACAAAATTTTACGAATATAAAATGACGTTACAAGACTCTGTAACTCAACAGTTATAAGTAACATTCAAAGTGACGAGTGCATTCTAACCTTAAAGTTTCTGTTTTGCGCTTCAAATGAGTCTATTATTCCTTCTCAATTTTCCAGTTTTATATATAACAATTATAATCCACTTTATTCCAAATATTTCACTTCTGTTATAAAAATTAATATTTAAATTAAGTATTGTTACAATTAAAATTAGTAAGATTTTAAATGCTCTTAATTGTTAGAGTTAAAAACTGTATTGCCATCATGTCAAGAACTAACGAATTTGTAAAATTTTATTTTTTTTTAAATTTTTTAATTTTTAAAATTTTTTTTTTAATTTGTAACTTTTAACTTTTTTTTTATATCAAGTGTTGCTAACTATGTCAAAAAATTTTGAGTCTTGAAGGTAATTTATATTTTCATATACTGAAGATTTTTTACGTATTAGATTAATTTTGAATGCTCAACAATTTTAAAATAGTTAATTTTATTTTAAAGTCAGAATTTTTCGCTGATAGAATATTTTGAAAGATGAAGACTTCGACTATATCAGCAAATAGTGACATCTATTAGATGCCAATTGAACACTTTGGTTTAGAGTTAGGTGTTACATATGATAATTACTTCCATATAGTTGTCAATAAGTAATTATCAATTTTTAAAGTTAATTTTGATCTGAAAAAATTAGCTGCGTGAACGAATGCACTGTGCATCTGTGAGGACTCGTACCCCAGTTCATATGTGCTTGTCGCGGGACCTACGCCTATCAATGCACCTTGCATCTGGAGTTCGAGTCCTCACAGATGCACAGTGCATTCGTTCACGTAGCTAATTTTTTCAAATCTAAATTAATTTTAAAAATTGATAATTACTTATCGACAACCATATGGAAGTAATTATCATATGTAACACCTAACTATGTAACACTTACCACGGGAAACTTTCTGGAAGTTTTTGTGCTACGTGGGTAATGAGTTAAAAAAAATTTCAAAAATCACGTGCATGCTTCACAGTGGGATTTTTTTTATAAATAATTTATCAAAAATGAAAATGATTTGCTATTGAACTGGAGATTATATTGTAGTAATTTAAACTGATTTAAGACATGAGTAGTAACGAAATAAAAAAAAAGAAAGTTCATTTTTAAACTAAAGTAGGGTAGAAGTACCGTTTGTGACCACTGTACCGGTTGTGGCCTTTTTATAAAATTTCCATTTAATTATTTACCATAATTAATATTTCTTATTATAATAATATAGTACTATGAGATTTTAAGTATTTTCTTGAGTAAAATACATAAATAAGCTATAATATAAATAATTACAATAATTATTAACTAGTGGCCAAAAGTGGTGTTAAGGTGGCCAAAACTGGTGCTTCTACCCTATATATAATTTATTTGTTAACTTTGATTTAAGAAAATTATAAACAATTGAATATTCTCAGGTTTGCATGGAGTTTAATGATGAAAAATTATTTCTCTTCAACTTAAAAAAAAAACACTTAAATCCATTAAAAATTCTAGACTGTAGACATTTTTGAAAAATTAATTGTAAAAAAATCCTACTGTTAGGCATGCACGTGATTGTTGAAAATGTTTTTAACTCAATGAAGGCATCAGGCCCACTCCAGGTCTTTTTGGAAAATCTTCTGTACATTATAAGGTATAAATAAATGTAAAAACAAGATGTTTATTTATCGAACATTTAGCTTGCTCAATATAATATAAACCAATTTTTCAATCTTTTATTGAATAGTAATTATTTTAAAGTAAAATTTTAACAAACTCTAAGAAACTCAGAATTTTACGAGACGCATGCTTATTCCCGAAATCTTTTTTGACCAAATAGTTATTTGATATAAAACTACTTAACTTAAAATTCACATAATATGCACATTATTTGACATAAATTTCATGGCACACAAAAACCATTTAACATAAATATCATTTGTCATAGAATTCATTAAACAGAAATATTATGTTACATAAAACTCAGATAACTTAATTCCCATTTGACATAAAAATTATGTAACGTAAATTTCTATTGACATAAAAATCATTTAACATAAATTTCTTTTAACATAAAATTCATTTAACGTAAATTTTATTTGTTATAAAATTCATTTGACATTAATTTCATTTGGCATAAATGTCATTTAACATAATTCTCATTTGACATAACATTTACTTGACAAAAATTTCATTTAGTATAAATCCCATTTAACATAATTTTCATTTGACATAAAGTTCATTTGACAAAAAAGACATTTAAGACAATTCATATTTATCATAATAGTCATTCAACAACATTCTCATTTGACATAAAAATCATTTTACACAAAAAACATTTTACATAACATTATTGGCGCGAATTTTAAAAGTTACCAATTAGATATTATCAACAACATTGTAATTCGCCAATTTTGAAATTCGCGCCTATATTTCCATGTCAAATGATCTGTACGTAAAATAAAATCTATGACAACTGAATTTTATGTCAAATTAGAATTATGTGTAATGAGTTATCCGTCAAATGAAATTTATATCAAGTGAACTTTATGTCAAATGAAGATTATAAAAAATGGGATTTATACCAAATGAAATTTATGTCAAGTAAATTTTATGCCAAATGAGAATTACGTTAAATGGAATTTATGCTAAATGAAATTTATATAAATTTAATTTTACGTTAAATAATAATTATGTTAAATGATATTCACGTCAAATGAAATTTATGTCATGTGAATTTTATGTAAAATAATATTTATGTCAAATGGATTGTTTTTCAAATGAGAATTACGTTAAATGACTTTTATGCCAAATAAAATTGGTGTCAAATGAATTTTATAACAAATAAAATTTACATATTAATGTGAAAGAATTTATCAATTATATAATATAATATAATATAATATAATATAATATAATATAATATAATATAATATAATATAATATAATATAATATAATATAATATAATATAATATAATATAATATAATATAATATAATATAATATAATATAATATAATATATAATATTATATAATATAATATAATTATATTTATAATTAAAATATTTTCTGAAAAAGCAGGTTTCTGTATTCAGGATGGCTGTGCTGTCGATACATATGAAACTCAAGAGCTTAATAAGAATTATTTTGAGATTGATTCGGATAATTGATAAATTCTTTCACATTAATATTAATAATTTCCGAATGATAGATTCACTCCCTTAACTAAATAAAATTTACGTTAAATGAAATTTATGTTAAAAGAAATTTATGTTAAATGATTTTTATGTCAATAGAAATTTACGTTACATAATTTTTATGTCAATATATAAAAATTAAGTTATTTGAGTTTTATGTAACATAATATTTCTGTTTAATGAATTCTATGACAAACGATATTTATGTTAAATGGTTTTTGTGTGCAATGAAATTTATGTCAAATAATGTGCATGTTATGTGAATTTTAAGTTAAGTAGTTTCATATCACATACCTATTTGGTCAAAAAAGATTTCGGGAATAAGCATGCGTCTCAATTTTACCTTTTTTTTGCAAAATATAAATAGCGATTACTTTTATAGATTTTGATGGGATATATACTTTATGTACATCCATCGATTTGTTTTAATGTCTTGGACGTAATTTTGACTAGAATTAGTGAAAATATTTATAAATAAAAAAGTTATTTCAAAAAATACAAAAATTTTTTTTTTCAATTTTTGAAAAAATTTTATAAAAAAAATTTTGTAGATATATTTGGACTGCAACAAACCTGCAAAATTTCAGAACAATCCAATAAAATTTGTCCGAAATATTTTGTACACAATATTTTGTGACATACACACACATACATCTGGACATTTGCTTACAATTGAATATACATATGGGCAATTCCATGTGAGATTTTAGTCGACCTCTTAAAAACGACCAAAAATATTTTTTTCTATTCTGTATCGAAAAAAAACAGATACGTATTATTTTATTTTTGTTTAATTGTCAAAATTTTCGAGCTATGAATTTTCGAAATTTTGCACTTTTAATTGTAGACCTATATTCAGTCGCTTGTGAGTTCGAAAATATTAAGTTTAGAAGGAAGTTGTCAAATAACGAAAGTTTTTGTTTTCTTTCGACTTTTAGGAAATAAAAACAAAAAAATTTTTTTTTGTTTTTTATTAAAAAAATAGAAAAATTTTATAAACAAATTAATTTTTTTAACTTTGGGGATTTCAAATTTTTAATTTTTTTTTCCAAAACACACGTAGAAATGATAAGACTATTTTTAGACAATCTAGACAATTTTTAATAGTAAATTGTAAAAAAATCCCATTGCGCCGCGGGCGTGCGACCTGCTCGGTCAGCTTAATTATTTTTTTAACCCATTAAACTTGTCAGACCCACTCTGAAACTTTTTGCAAAACCTATTTATCATTTCTAAGTATGTTTTGAAAAAAGAAAATTAAAAATTTATCATACCCAAAAAGCTCACGTGAATTAGGTTCACCTAAAAGTAGGCCTACGTTTACAAATCAAAAATTTTGAAAATTCATATCTCAAAAATTTGGCATAAAAAAAATAAAAAATACGTTCCTTTTTTTCTTTAATACAGAATAGAAGAAAAAATATTTTTGACCGATTTTAAGAGGTCATAGGTAAATTTCACGTGAAATTTCCCATATATTATTAAAGATATTATATTACATGTTAACATAATGATAATAATTAGTTATTAGTATCATGTTTTTCGGAAGTTTTTTTCTTCTATTTAAATCGCTGTAGAATAATAAAAAATTGAATTTTTTTTCGCTTTAAAATTCCGTTGATATTAGTTGAATGAGAAAAAACTTATTTAACAAAAGATGTTATTAGAATTATATCATTTTGATCATTAAACATTTTTTAATAAAGCACATTAGTATACCCTAATTTTTAAAGACATGTAAAATTTTTTAATCAACAAAGTTATACAAGTATGTTTGTTAACATTAGACTAGATATTTTTAAAATAAATATAGACGGTTACGGAGCCAAACGTAACAAAAAGAAAGAATTGCACCTATATTTTTCTGTTACGTTTGTTACATGCGCGTGTACGTCCGAAAAATCCGCTGGTCACTGTTTTATGTTATATCTTACAAATTGCTTGTTCCATACTTCCACCCTGAGGCGTTCAGGTGTCTGTCATTTTTGACAATGTGCTATTGACAGCTTTGAAATGAGAAACGGCTGGAATGGTCGGTAAATAATAAAAACTGCCCTTAGGGGCTATCAACTGTCTATTTATTTTGGTCCTTTGAATATATAGTACATACTGGAAAACGGATATTTATTTTGATTATTATTCTTGTTCTCGGTAAGAACTTATGATTTTAGTTTTATAAAAAATTCAATGTATTTATTTATAAAATTAGGGTAATAGCAGAAAGAGAGATGATGCATAAACGTGACCACGGTGGTGAAAATTAAAGTTACTGGGAACGTACATCCTCGTTAGAAGATCCGTCATTTTGGAAGCACGTTTCATATTTTTAGTGGCGTATTTCTCTTCTGACAGCCGTCTGGTCACATTAATATCTAAAAACAATATAATGGGGGCCAGAACTCTTTCCATGTGAGACAACGTGTCGTATTCATTTTTTGCACTAAGCCCCTTTCATTTACCACAAACCCACACGATTTCATGAAATCGTTATATTTACTTTCATCTGATAAATGAAAGTTTCTTAATTACAAACATGACATTTGTGATTTCCTTTCATACACTTTGTTATAAACAACTGACTTTAACAGATGTATAATTTTCCTTTCTTTTCTACAAATCTCTGTAAAATTTCCTTATGGTTCACGTAATTACATATTTTAATTGTCATTCACTTGATGAACATTTTTATTTGCAATTTTCATTCATTGTGACAAGTATTCACTAAAGTTGCGATTGTTTGGAATGACTATAATATATAACTATCAGTGTATGATATATTACCATTAAAAGCCATTAACTATACAGCTCTTCGAAACTATCGTAAATTCAAATTCGGAGCTTAATCTAGGATAGAACTTCGATCATATGAAACTAATGTGAATTGTACATATTATTTACCTATTTTGCAAATACAGCTGTATGCTGAATGATAATCTAATTACAAATTACGACTCATGATTTCTTTTTCTTTAAGAATAAAATATTAAGTTTATAATTTTACATAAACTTTTATACCTAGTTTGGTAGCGAGTTCAATTTGGTTATTACTTTTCTTAAAATGTAACCACATTTAATTATTTAGAGTTTATATCATAATTAAAAACTTCTTTGAGAATTATTATAAAAATGAAAATTTGACGATCCTTACGATATTGACTCGTAAGGATCGTTAAATTTTCTTTTTTATAATAACTAATACGAACGAGTGATAAAATCATATTAACATTCGTATAGCGCGAAGTGTGCGAATCGTACATATATAACCAATGTAGTAGTAGTAGAAAGTGGAGGGGCTGCTTTTCTGATAAAAGGAAGTAAACTCGCATCACGTTCAAATTATGCTGTTGTTTGAACATTAATAACAAAAAAATCTATAAGTAAAAAGTATTTTTGACTTTTGCACGTGAAAGAGGAACTTAAAATCTATCGAGTGATATTATTAACTCGAAATTAATTTTTTGGGAGTTAAGGCACATTTTGTCGTGGACCGTCACATATGCATAAAAAGTGAAACTTTCCTAAATGACTGTTTATACCGTGAGGCATAAATTTATTCTTCGCCTGCATGAACGGAAATATTCTTCACGAGCATATTTATTCGGGTCTACGCAAAATGTTTGCCTACAGCTGTGTAATGAAATACTTTGTCTTGACCATGTGTTGGCGCAGGATCGTGGAGAATATTTCTGTTTATGCGCGCAGAGTATAAAGTGAATACAGTGTATACAAGTTCTAACTTATAAATACACTGGCAAATATGCGTTCTAAAGCGCGCTTACATTTTCTATTTTTTGTCTAATGTATGATAAAACTTTTAAGTTTAATGTAATATAGTAAATTTCTTAAATAGCAAAATAAAACTATTGTAATTTCGAGATTGAATTTTCGACGCGACTATATTCGGCACCATTTAGTACGGTTAGTACTTGGATGGGTGAACGCCTTGGTGCCCGCTATAGCCCCGTTGTTTGTCTCACTACTTTCGTGATTTATCAAGCGAAAGGTTAATAAAACTTTTGTGTGTATTTAGCAAATACCTTTAGGTACTTCTTTAAAAGACCCTAAGGGAGCGTTCAGATCTTCGCATGCAGGTTGCTATAGTAGCGTTCAAGAGTGAGAAAGATAGAATATTTTTCTATCCCTTTCACTATTGAGCGCTACCATAGCAACCTGCATGCATAAGTTTGGCATGCGGAGGTCTGACTTGATCCTAATAAGAACCTAAAAAATTTTGATGAGAGTAAATTTAAAAAATATACTTAAAAGTTAAATTATTTTTCACGTAAAAATTTACAAATGTAGGGTCAAAGCACAATTCGTGTTATGAACATGACAAAAATGAACAAAATGACACATACACTACCGGCAGAAATTGTCGGTACGAACGACGAGCAAGCTACGAAAAGTTGCTGCCGAAATTAAATTAACATATTTTATTATTGAAAAATGATAGGAACTTGGTTCTTGGATCGTTTCAAAGCCAGGTGAGCAGCGAGAGTGCAATAAGTGTGTATCACCGCCTAAATTATAAAACAACATGCTTGGACATTTTTTAGATATTTCAAAAACTACTGAACGGATTTTTAATTTTCAAGGCTCAAATAAAAGCTGAGACTTTAAAGATTATGTTTCAAGAGTTTAAATTTTTTCTCTAAATTTTTCTAGAATGTGCAGCCACTCAAACATGGTGCACAAAAATAGAAAAATTAATCAATTTTTTACAAAATCTTTTAGGTGATCAAATCTCTCAAAAATATCAAATAATTTTCATTTATATATCAAACGACGCAGAATTTAATTGGCTTTGAAACGATTCAAGATCCAAGTTCCTATCATTTTTCAATAATAAAATATGTTAATTTAATTTCGGCAGCAACTTTTCGTAGCTCGCCCGTCGTTCGTACCGACAATTTCTGCCGGTAGTGTAACTGCAGACGAAAATCAAAGTCAACTTTTGTTAAGGCATTAATAAGGAAGAATGAAAAATTTTTGTTTGATTTTTTAATTTATTTTTATGCAAATGCGAGACAAAATACTGAAACAGTAAAATTTTGATTTTCAATCTTTTTGCATTAAAAGATAACTTGTACTATGGTATTGTCAATTGTCAAAATAAAATATTGGCAATACTCAGAACATCTTGTAGGTGAGCTGAGGTAAAAATATTGACGTCGAACTTATTTTTAAATTTGTAAATTTAGCTGAAATATCTACTATTTACATTTACCCCAAATGACCCTAATCGAAATTGCAATGCTTTTTTCCATTCAAAAGATAATTAATTTTAACAGCTTTGACAGTTTAACAATTAGCTCCAGTCTCCCTTATATTTTTAAAAAATATTTTAAGTTCTTGCATACAGCATTATGTAGGACATTTAGCATTACGGATTTTAAAATTTTCTTTACATTTGACTCTAAAACAATTAACATATTTATTGAATAAGCAAATCTGATTGGAAATTGTTACTCTGAATTTTTGAGGTCGCTGATTACAAATATAATCTTAGTTTTCGAAAATTTTAAATGCTATACTTGAGGAAAAATATTAACCTGAACAAAATTTTACCTATTTAAAATCCCCACATGTAAATCCACATGGAATTCTATATTAAAAACCATGTAAAAGTCCACTTCTATAAAATAAATAATATGTGCATTTCGATACGCATGACTATTCCCGAAAACTTATTTGACTTAAAACCCTTTAACATAAATTTCATTTGACAAAAAATCTATTTGGCATAAAAAACATTTTATTTGAAATTTATTTGTCATACATTTCATTAAAAATACAATTTATATTGCATAAATGGCATTTCATATGATATCCATTTGATATATACTTCATTAGAAATAAAATTTATATAAGATATATGTCATTTGACATAGAATTAATTCAACATATATTTTATTTTATATAAAAATCATTAAGCATAATTTCTATTTAACGTAAAAATACAATTGACTCGAATTTTATTTTACATAAAAATCTTTTGACATATATTTCAATTAACATAAGTTTTATTTGAAAGAAAATTAATTTGATGTAAAATTTGTTTAGCATGTACGTCATTTGATATAAATATACATTTTGTAAATTTTATTTTGTCCTAAAATTCGTTTGTCATAAATTTTATTTGGTATAAATGTCATTTAATATAATTCTCATTTAACATAAATTTCATTTTCATAAAGTCCATTTGACATAAATTAGATTGGACATATAAGTCATTCAACAAAATTCTCATTTTACATAAAAATTATTTTACACAATTTACATAAAAATATTGGCGCAAATTTTAAAAGTAACCAATTAAATATTGTCAACAACATTGTGATTCGTCAATTTTAAAATTCTCGCCTATATGCTCATGTCAAATGATCTTCATGTATAATGAAATCTATGACAACTGAATTTAATATCAAATGAGAATTATGTGTAATGACTCATTTGTCAAATGAAATTTATATAAATTGAACTTTATGTCAAATGGCAATTATGTTAAATGAGATTTATGCCTGATAAAATTTATATCAAGAAAATTTTATGTCAAATGAGTATTATGTTAAATGGCATTTATGCTAAATGAAATTTATATAAATTTAATTTTAAGTTAAATAATCATTATGCTAAAAGATATTCACGTCAAATGAAATTTATGTCAAGCTAATTTTTCGTCTAATGATATTTATGTCAAATGGATTTTGTGTCAAATGAGAATTACGTTAAATGACACTTATGCCAAATGAATTTTATAACAAATTAAATTTACGTTAAATGAATTTTCTGTCAAAAGAAATTTATGATTAATGATTTTTATGTCAATAGAAATTTATGTTACATAATTTTTATGTCAAATGGGAATTAAGTTATCTGAGTTTTATGCAACATAATATTTCTGTTAAATAAATTATATGACAAATGATATTTATGTTAACCCTTTAACGCCGGGAAAGACACATATTTTTCTCAACTTTTAGAGCCATCGTTCTTAACGATTTCGTAAGTTAAAAATTTGGTAGGTATCCATCTCTATAGAGTTTTTATTGCTCTTTTAGAATCTGAAGTTCAAATTTAAAAAAAAACTTTAATTTAAGAAAGTTGTGAACATTTTTTTGACAAAAAAATGAAAATTTTTTACTTTTTGTGGAAAAATAAATTTTTTCTAAGGTAGCAAAAACCAACGTTCAATATGGCGAAATGTATGTTTAAAAATTTCAAAACGGTGGCTTCAAAATGTCTACAGAAGACATTTTTTAAAATAAATCTCAAAGTAAAGTGTACGAATTTAAAACAAAATTGGATAATCTTGTCACTTTGTATTTAGGGGTTTTTGAAGTTGCTGATTACGAATCCGATATTAGTTTTTCAAAATTCAAAATTGCGGATTCAATATGGCGATCGTAAATTTAAAAAATCGTTGCATATTGTTGAAATTTGTAACTTAAAATCTGATGTGAAATATTATAAATTTAAAATGGTATTGTGTATATCATTTTTGTGTCAAGAACATATCAAAAAGTATCACCTTATTAATCCACAAAAAATGTTAATGTTTTGTAACGACTTAATTCAATCACTATATTGGATCCGGAATTTTGTATTTTAAAAAACTAATATCAGATTCGTAATCAGCAACCGTAAAAACCTATAAAAACAAATTTCAACAAGATCTAACGATTTTTAAATTGACGATTGCCATATTGGATCCGCTATTTTGAATAGCTAATATCAGATTTGTAATGAATTGATTTGTAATTGAAAACCCCTGAGTAGGAGGTTTCAAACATATTTTTATGTTATATTAATCACGATTTGCTTCAACCAAGAAAAATTTTCTTAGTTCAGTTCTTTTTTTCAGTGTACGTCAATTTTTTGTTTTAATGTATTGTTTTACTTCGTTACTATTAGGTTTGTTCTGCTTTTATTTTTTCGTTCGTGATTTTTTCTAGTTAATTCTCTTAGCTTTATCAATTTATTTTCACGTGAATAATATATCACTTTCCTATGATTTCCCGTAAAATTAAGATACTTTTTTCGATCTAAAGAAAACATTTTCCTCTCAACATTAATTTTCGTTGTAGTTTAAAAAATAATTATAAACCAGTTCACGAAATTAAAAAAGATATTTAGTATTAAAAGAACTTTTCAAACTTTATAACCAAAATTCGATCGTTTATTAAACATTAGATTCCATGAAATTTCTACTAATATTTATTTGTGTTATTTTTTCAGCAAAGTCTTTGAAGAACCCAAAACATCTAGAAAAAAAACTAACAAAAAAATAAAAGCAGAACAAACCTAATACAGTAAGATCTTTGAATAGTGCAGTCGTCGGGAATATTGTGCACTGTTCGAAGCGTGCAAAAACTAAAACATTCAGGTCCGTGTCAAGAAATTTAAGAGTCCCCCATTACTAAATCACACGCTATCTCAAACAAGTAAAAGCATACATTTATAGTTATAATTTTTTGTGTCGTTTTATTACAAATTTTTTATGAATAAATTTAAACAAAACGTTTAAATTTTAACAGTGGGCTTACAGTATAAAATCAGCCTAAAATTTATTTATATACTAAACGTTTAAATTTTAATAGCATGCTTACAGTATTAATTCAGTCTAAAATTTGTTTATATTCAAAACGTTTAAATTTTAACAGCAGGCTGACAGTATAAAGTCAGTTTAAAATTTGTTTATATTCAAAACGTTTAAATTTTAAGAGCAGGCATACAATATAAAATCAGCCTAAAATTTATTTATTTATTGCATTATATATTATATATTTTTCTATACAATGTATATTTTAGTCTCGAAATTAATGCTTCTTTGGCAACAATAAATAAACAAAATACTGTACACTTAATATGGCTCTTCTGTTTTTAAATAATTTTTAAATGATGATGATTTCGCTTTCCGAAGACTTCTCCCATCCACAATCTTCTCCTTCATTTGCGATCGTGTCAGGCAAAATTCTTAACTCATCACTGTTGCGTTCAGAATCTATTATCATTGAGTCTCCTAAAAGCGATTTCCAGACTTTCTGAAAAGTAGTTTCCTGTATACTATTCCATGCACTTCTGAGAAGAGGAAAACAATCTTTTAGTGTTAACTTTTCTAAAAATTCACTAATATTAACTGTTTCTTGGTGAATCAGAAGTTCACGGAGCAGCATTTTTTTATACAATTTTTTTGTTATCGCAATCAACCCTTGGTCTAATGGTTGTATGAGTGCTGTCACATTTGCTGGTAAGAAAACTACCTCGAAATTCTTATGCACGGAGTTCATTTCTTTTAAAGGTGAATGAGAAGGAGCGTTGTCAAGAAGTAATATGACCTTCCCTCTTCTTCCCGACTGTTTTTGATGTTTTAATACTTGTGGAATAAACTCATCCCTGTACCTGGAAATAAATTATAAAAATTTTTTTACTGAAATAAATAAAATAAAAATATAAAATACATAAAACAAATAAAATAAAAAATAACATTACATAAAAATTTCTCTGTCCATCCGAGCCTTTTTTTGGTTTGTGTAAATAACTCCAAGGTTTATCAAATTTTTTAATCACTTCTTATTCAATGCAGGAGTTATAACAGAGTTACAATATCCTGGTTTTTTAGATTTGCCAATTATTAGCAGTGGTAACCGATGACTGTCAGAAGCATTACAGCAAAATAAAGCTGTAAAACGATTTTTATTTTCCTTCCAGCCAGAGAAATTTTTAGATTTAGTGGTAAGAGTTGAGGATTGTAAAATTTTTCCGTTAATCCCCGATTCGTCCGCATTATAAATATTGTGCAAGCTTACATTTTCAGACTCTATTTTTTCTTTAAAAAAATTGGAAAAATTTGTAGCAGCATTACTGTTGTTGGATAATTTTTCACCTGTGATTTGAGCAGGACGAATATTGTTATACTTTTTAAATACAGAGAGCCAACCATCGCTTGCCTGCAAATATGAATCTTGTTTCAAAAAATTGTAATTAAGATAAGTTAATTATGTAATTGATTAATTTTCATTGAATATAAATAGTTAGGATTAATTAATTACTAGATTTTTTATTTATTAATTTTATTTAATTTTTTTATTTCAAAAATTCGAAATAATAAATCTAAAATTTTATTTTCAATTTTAAATTAAATTTCGAAACTTTATTATACATATTGTATACAGATTCTATCACAATAAAGTCAATACACTGATTTTTTAAAATTATAAATTAAATATTTTAATTTAATTTAATATATGAAATATATGCAATAATTAAAATATTTCTTTCTTACCCTAAAGAGCGTAGAACCATTGAGTTTTTCATTTAAAAGAATAGCTTTCTCTTTTAAAATTAGTCCACTGATAGGCTCGCCTCTGTCTCTAGTTTCGCAAAACCATTTCAGCACAGTTTTATTCAAAACATCATTTTTACACTTTTTAATATTTTTTCTATTATTATAAATGAATGAGTCTTCTTTTTTTTAACTTTTCTATAGTATGCAATTTATTACTCTTCAAATTATAATCAGACCGTTCACTAATCTTATATTTCTCTTTGATCATTTCTTTTGGTACACATGACTTTATATCCTTTAAAGGATTATGCTTTTCTTTAAAAGTTAAAAAATTTCTTTTTTTCGCGTTGCCATTTCACACTTTTTCACAAATCATAAGTCGAGTTATAATTATTACCGGGCACTAGTAAATGACACTAAATAATCAAATGAGCGACGGCACTGTATTTGACGTCACAGATTCCCTTTCCCTTTGCCTCCCGGAACCCCTCGTCTACTTAACTCACTAATGACTGCACTATTCAGAACTGCACTATTGGAAGATCCTACTGTAGTAACAAAGTAAAACAATACATTAAAACTGAATATTGAATTAATATAAAGGTGGAGTAAAATAATTTTGAATTCCATGGAAATTTATTTTTTGTTGAATGTATTTCATGTAGTTTTTGAATTTTTGTAACATTAAAAGTGTTTTGCATTCAAACGCTGAATTAAAAGTTTAATATACTTAAAAAATGCAAGTTTTATTAAATTAATTATATAATAATAATAATTTAAATTCCTTGAATGCTGTAAATGTCAGTTGTAATAAATAATTACTTAATTTTTCAAGATAAACGTTTTTTTCTTTTTGAAATTTAGTTGTACATTGTAAAGATAACGAAAAAATTCGATTTTTCATTTTTGAAGAAACAAAAAAATTGTTATTCCTCTTTAAGATGCGGGATCACGATAAATTTTATTGGAAAATAATCTTTAGACTCCTAGAAAGTAATAAAAAATGGAGAGAAAAAAACGATGGGGTTTTTGAGAAAATTTGATTTTAATTTTTTTCGAAAAATATTCGCCATTTTGTTAAATTTAAAAAATTTTTAATTAAACTTGTGGGACTTTAAAGAACATTTAATCCGAAATGAGGGGCAAAAAAACCCATTACATTATAGACAGTTGCAAGAAAGATACATCAATTTAAATATTTTTTACCGTTATTTTCTTCGAATCAGACTACGCGATTTTAAAAGTTCAAATGCGCCTAACTTCGTTAAATAATTTTTTTTGGCCAAACGGCAAAACATGTGTCATCTAAAATTGTGTGAAAAATAATATATTTCCATAGGAAACTATTATTTTGACTTACATATTTTAGCCTGTCAGAATTGAAATGGAATCAACCATAATATACACGAAAAAACTTTATCTGGAAAAACTATAAAATTCCCTATATTAGCGAAATTTTTAGTTATTGCAACGAATAATTTCGCTATTTCAGCGAAAATAATCGCTGTTCCAGTTAATGATTTTTACGTATAATATACATTATTAATCTTGTAACTACGTAAAGAAGCAAAACAAATTCCAGATGTTCAAAATAAAGAATTTTTTGGTTTTTCTGTATAATAAAAGCGCCCTTGATGTCAATCGCCAATGCCAGAGTGACGCACCGCCCATTGAAACCCTGCAAAATATTCGTGACAACAGTAAAATCACACTCCATGGACGATCGTCTCCGTCGAAACCCATACTGGAAAGTGGGGATAACATTCCTCTGCTCCACAAAATGTTCCAACCTGCGGTGGATTATCCTTTCCATAAGTTTCGAGAGAACCGATGTGATGGAGATGGGACGAAAACCCTTCCCTCCCGGTTTTGGAATAAAGATGACTCTAGTTTTCCTCCAAGCCTCAGGAAATAATGAATTCATAAAGAACGAATTGAACAATCTGAGACAGAAATACTGAGCTCTCTGAGTTAGAGACCTCAACCATTCCCAAGTAATATAGTCTGTTCCCGGAGCCTACTTAAAATTGCCACACATAAGAGCAGACCTAAATTCGAACCAAGAGAAGGAAGAATTAAAAATATTGCTCTCATCAACGTCAGTAAAACGAGAAACAGAGACCGGTGGGATATCTTCACATACAAGATCATTTTTCAGTTTTTCAATCTCAGGAGACCCAGATGAATCCTTATCATATCTTGTGCCTCGAGGACCAGTCTTCAGAGATCTCACCACTCACCAAGTCTTAGCGAGACCGACATCCGGGGACAATTCGTTGCACATCGACCTAAATGAATCACGCTTCCTGTTGCGCAAGAACCATTTTACCTCCAAATCCACTCTTTTAGCCTCCAACTCATTTTCCCCAGTCTGATTCCTCGAATAGGCTCTGTTAGCTTCTCTTCTTCTCCTGATTGCGTCGTCACATTCCGAGTTCCACCATAGTGGACGAGACTTGCTTCTCCGGGAACACAACGAAGGCAAAAAACCATCACTGGCCTCAACTGAAGTTACCATTCCGAAGACAAAAGCCTTATAAACCTTCAGCGGGAAATCCCCTGAATCCAGGGCCTCGGATAAAATCAGGACATCTTCATCCACTCGTTCACGAAACGAAGACCATTCGACATTCTGAACGTTGTACCTGATCGAGGAAGCCCTGAAATAACTAGGATCACACGAAAGTGAAGAGGTCATTAGAAAATGGTCTAATCCAAAATAATCACCAGTAACTTCCCATGTGAATAAGTGATGGATCTCAGACAAAGTAAAAATAAGGTCTAGATTAGACTGTTGGCTGTATGGTGTGAATTGACAAGGTCAAAAATGGTAAGCCAGTCATCATAATCGGTGTGGACATTAAGCGGGCAGTAGATCAGAAGAAAGGAAATCATTTCCAAATCAGAATGAACATTGACGGAGAAGAGGTTAACCTCCCCTCCACAAAGAACAGGAACCTGTGCACGTTCAATTTTTAGACCGTCCCTAGTCAATATCATAACACCACCTTCCCACCCAGAGACTCTGTCCGTACGGTGGATGTTGTAACCAAAGATGTTAAAACTTATTTCAGAGGACAACCAAGTTTCCGTTATACACAAAACATTAAGTTGGAGATTGTGTAGAATTGATTCAATTTCAACCTTTTTAGGAACTACGCTATGAGCATTCCATAGAGTCTAAGTAAGACTCTGTTGAACCATATTAACAGAATCAAGCAAAAAAACAGTAAGACGATAAATATCAACAGAAAGAGAGAAAACATAAACATATATATAAATTCCTTCCTATTCAACCAACAACACGAAAAATCAATAAAAGAAATAAGCCAGTTAATGGCCGAGGACAAAAAGTCCCAAAAAGAGGAAAAGAAAAACAAAAAATTAAATTACAGCTCTATATCAATCAAGGAAAAATTCTTAGAAGATTTAGCTGATTTGGAGAGTGCACAGAGAGAAACTTCTCAGAAGAATCAGAAATGATGTTAGAGTTAGCAGTTGCTTCAGGCTTCTCCGTTGCATCTCTCGAAGTGGAAAAACGTGAAGGGACTTCCACCACATCAGCACTAGAGAGTGCTGTTGTGGTCAACATGAGGTCTACGCAGAGAAATCTGCTGAAGGTTGCGAATAACATCTCTTAGGAGGTGGAATGATAGGAACTGCGGAACAAGCGATGTTAGCAATATAGACGGTTTTTGGAATATTTGTTGACGAAATAGTCAATTCAATAATATCCAGAGACTCAGCCGGAACAGCAGGAACCTCCGCAGCACCATCAACATTCTTTGGACGTGACCTGGTCCTCCTGCAAATTTCCAAAACCCGAGGGCGAAACGAGCAATCCAACAGGTCGTAGATGTCTCCCGCACTAAAGTCTGTATCAACCTCCCTAACAAGAATTCTGCGATTGAAAAGAGAGGATGGAACAAAGGCCTTAAGTCCTCTTTCCAAAAGAATCACAGAGTCAACCATGGTATTCGCATCCTGACATCTACTGCAGAAAACCTCGAGCTTGTTTTGCCCATTTAGGGTATTCTCTTCTGACCAGGAATAATATTGCTAATCAAGACGCCTACTGCAATCATTTTGATTTTTCCAATGTTTTTATTCGGAATTAAGGACTCAATCAAAACAATAAACGGAGGAGAGGATTCTTGCGAAAATCTTTCCAACACCTCAGGGGAAGATCTCTTCCAAGACAAGCATTCTGGAGTACTTGTCATAGGAACATCAGAATCAACATTATCGCCTTTGTCAACATCGTCAACCTCCGAAGTCCGATCAGCAGTTGGTCGGGCTTGCGGATAGTTAGGATAAGAGATGTAAGGGGATTGTTCCAATTGAGAAAATGAGGAAGAGCTAGCAGGGTTGTCCAAAACACTAGAAGCAACAATTTCCGGGGAAGAAGAAGACAAATTAATCGATGGTTGCTTGATTTTAGTCTTTTTAGAAGAATGATCAACATGCTTGCTGATGGCACTAGAAGATAACTGCCATTTCTTTAAGTCGTTGACGTATGTATGCTTCGTGATGATGATGTTAGTGCTCTGATTGCCAGAAGAGGGAGGATTCACTTCACCCGAACGAGGGGAGCAACTGAGGACCTTGCTGGTCGAGGACCACCAGCGCCACCAGAAGACGACATGGAGAAGGAAGAAATAAAAAACGTCAACCTGCAAAGAACACAAAATTAGATTTTCGTCTAAATCATATTATTTCAATTATTTAATGCGTAAAATACTATAAACAAATTTTAGTTCAGATTGAAGACACCTATTGGTGATTATAAGGAAAAGAAATGTTAACACATTTCACCCCTATTCACAATTAATAATAAGGTAGATTGTTCCTACGATCACAATATGCAACAAATTCAAATGTGGAAAAAAAAACAAATTAAACAGAGATTCAGGAAAACTAATTGTCTCCAACCAAAACTTCATTATAAATTTAGAAGCGCATTTGATTACCGATAGAAATTAACAATTTCACAAACAAACACAAGCACAAAGATAGTATATATCCAGCTTACCCAAAAAATTTCTAAATAAGTTCCAACAAGAGTAAAATTTGCCAAAGATAGACTTAGATGAAAACTTACTGACACAGCCACTATCTCAAACAATTTATCAAATTTATATCTCACACCAAACTGTAATTTCAGGATGTATAGAGGTTATGCATGTGCTGAAACCAATTTAAATTTTAGCAAAATTAAAATTGTTTCATTTAAAAATTATTGAAAAACGAACTAAAGCCAAAACAGACTAAAGTCCATTGAAGGAAAAATAAATTTTGTAGTGTGAAATGCAAAAAGTTCACTTCAAACAGAAGAGAAAAATAAAAGGAACATGTGCTTAGGTATACAGAAATTCATCCATCTTGACCATATGTATGTACCAAAACAAACTCACAAGTAAACCGTGATCAAGGTTAAAAGAAAAATAATATTATTAACAGCAAATATCTAATTAGTTTACTAAGGTAGATTTCTAATCAAATTTGCTCTGGGTTCGGAAAAAAAACAATTATAAAACACTTATAGAAATTGGCGCAAAAAAAACTACGCATATTAGCGATGTCAAAAACGTTCACGGTCTCTTTGTCGTCTCAACATTTTTTGGAGTAGGTAGGATAGGATTGTCAAGAAGACTTGGATCGCCGTTATTCTATAAAGTGTTTTTTATAAAGTATTTTTATAAAAATAATCCTTATATGAAAAAATAACAGTACTTATAAGGTAAAATTTGTTTTCTTTTAACAACAAAAAGTGTCATTAAATTTTGTCCCACGTGTTAATACTTTTTAAATTAATTACTGGATCCATCTTTCCTTTCTCTCTTTATATTAATAATAATAATTTTTTTTAATATCATTTGTTATCCTTTTTCTATTTTTTTCTATTTATGTTTTTTACAGAGAAGTAACTGGAGTCATCACTCAATTGGATCCACCAACTTACTCCCAACGCCGATCATCTAACTCTTATAATACAATTACAAATAAGAGAAAAACTGATGATGTGAAAAAAATAAGAATGACAACACACCTTTCAGATGCATTTTTAGAAATTTGTCAGGTAGACAAATAAGGGTCCTCTTCTGCTACCCAAAAAGAAAGAATATGAAGGATCAATTTTAAAGCAGATATTTTTAATTTTTTAAATAATTTTATAATGCTAAATTTTTTTGTTAATATATAATTTATTATATAAAAATACTTAATAAAATAGAATTTTTTTATCGACAAAAATAAAATAATACTTATTATTAAATGTAATATACAGTGTAAAATATTTTCCAGGTTGTGCGCATTTCCAGACCGCAAGTCATCATAGCGAATCCGGCCTACAATTTAGGAAGAAATGGTCTACTGAAAATTGAATTTTCATTTCAGAGAACTACAACCGTGGAATTGCTGGGTCCAATGCCGAAAGAGCATGAGAAAATTCGTTTTAAAAATATACAATTTCAAAATGTGCCGTCCTGCATAAGAGAACTGATTTGAAAGTAAGAAAAACAATTTTTTTACTAAGAAAGAAAAAAATAACTAACTTAAATTTTTAATTAAAAAAATAAAAATATATATTCTTTATTATCATACTATTTCTAATAATATAAAGAATATTTTTTCCATTATTAATGATATATAATATAAATAAATATTATAAGAAAATAATATTCTAAATCTTCTTATCTTTCTAAAAAAAGTTTTTTTCTATATTAAATTTTTTCCAAAAAAACCATATAAGTTTAAGAATTTTTATAACATTCATTCATCATTTGAAAAAAATCAGACTTCGTATTATTTCCCTTTTTTTAATTAAAAAATCTATTTATTACAATTTGTTTCAAGAATTTAATTATTTTCTCTTTATTATAAATAATTCTTTGCAGTAGGGGAGACCGGGGATAAACCGGACACGAGGCTAAACCGGACAAGTCAAATATTTCCGAAACCGTGAAGAATTTCAAATCGTGTAAATAACCTATGAACGCACAATTTCGTGATGCATATGCTGCATGAGGTTTTAGGGACGCATCATTTTTCTTGTAATAATAGTTGCCGTTAATATGTGAAAATGTCATTTTTTGAGGTAAAAGTAAAAAAAAATTTTCTTCATTTTTTTGGGTTTTTATCGTTAAAGTTAAAGTGCAAATATCATACTGCAATTTTTCTTTTAGCTCAAGGTGTACTGAGTTTAGTAGAAAAAAGTTTAATGGAAAACGTTAAGAAGAAAAAATATATTGCAGGTTAATTATAAGATGACGGTGTGGGGCTGAATCGGACATCGTGGTAAAAAACAACCAAATCTTTGAATACTTTAATTTATTTTATATTAATTAACTATTTAATATTATATTCTTTGCTTAGAACCACTTTATTAATAAATAAATAAAGAATTTATTTTAAAACTCGAATTCGCAAGCGAGTTGCTACAAACAGACAATCCTGAAAACTGTAATTCATTTTATATTATATTAATTACCGATTTAACATATTATATTATATTCATTGTATAGAACTATCCACAAATAAATAAAAGAAGAATTGATTTGACTTTTTTACAAAAAAAAAGAAAATTTGTATCTCATTCTTTAATTAATTGGCCGTGTCCGATTTAGTCCCATGGGGTGTCCGGTTTAGCCCCACCAATTTTCGTTTTTGAGGTAGTCACCTTCGAAGCAATATATCTCTAAAGCTATTGTACTTTTTTTAAATCGAACAAGTGCGATTTGTAGGTGAAAGTACAAGCTTCAAAACGGTATATTACACTTTAGCAAAAAGTATGTTTTTGTATGAGTTTTCTGGTCGAAGACCAAATCCGTCCGGTTTAGCCCCGGTCTCCCCTACTTTAATTATTTTTTATAGGACTTTAATTATTTTTTAATAAAATAAATTTTTTAAATATATAATTTTCAAAATATAAATAATTTTATATGCAATAAATATAATAATTAATTTTTGCTTTTAAATTTGTAAAAATTAATTTTAAAAAAATTTTTAGGCATTCAGGGTTATGTAAGATCGGGGATAATTGTACTTTCGAGTGGCAATTCTTCTTATGGGATTTGATCGATAACTGATACTTATTATAGACTTCCAATTTTCGTTACCAAATTTAATAGCGAAATTAATTAATTTCATCCATTACTTCTTCCAAAAACTGCGGATGACGAAATACCGTTAAAACCAAATTCATCTGAATCAGACGGTGATAAGAAACCATAATCTCTAGAAGAAGATTCAACAACTGCTTTAAAGGTAAAATTTTTTACGATTGTGAAATTTTTACCATTTTTTTCAAATCAAATTTATTTATTTATTTATTATTATTGGTTAAACAAAATTTTTATAACATATTAATTTAATTTATTTACATTTAGATCATTTTTTCATATTAAAAAAACATATAAGTTTTATATTCTCTAAAATTTAAATTTCATTTTAGATTTCCAAAAAAGAGGATAACTGTTAAGGTTTTGAGTGGAAATAAAAAACAGTATAATTATAAATGTGATAAAAAGTATATTTTAATAATCATTACAAGTATGAGAGCATACGCACAACCAGGTCCTTCTCTTAGACCTGTACTTCGAGCAACTGAACTCGGGTAAATTTCTACAGACAAGACATACCCTAAAAGATACCTAAATGCCCAAAAAGGGGACACAATTACATTTACTTGAACAGAACCGTAATTACTTTTATTACATCCTGACCATCTTACTTATCCTAAAAACTATTATTGCACTTATCTGCAAAATTCCCCAAGGATAGAGTTTTATAATACGTATAATAAAACTAAAAACATAAATATTTTAACACTCTCCCTAAAACTCTATTCTCGAACAATAGATACTTTTCGAAAAAGGAAAGTCTTACAATAATAGATTTTCAATACTTCTTTTACTACAAAGACCGAGTTTTTTCATTAAAAATACAAATCTAGGTTTTGATAATGCCTTGGTAAAAATATCAGCGGTTTGATCTTCACTCCTAACGTACTTTATATCGATTTCCTTTTTATTATATAAATCGCGTATAAAATGCTGCCGTACTAAGGAAAAACTTACATAACTAACAATTTTGTGAAATTTTAGTTTTTGGTATCAATCAACTCGGAATGAAAAACCGCATTTAACTGTGTTAATAAAAATTAAATATAATAATTAATGACTGCAAAAAACGATAATTAAAAATCGAGGAATATGAAGAAAATTAAGAAATACTTGATAAAAAGTGATACGAAGTACTTTGCGTGCTCTGAAAATCGTACGAATCATCAAACTCGACTATCAAATACGTAGGAAAAACATACACAAAGTGGTATATGTTCTTTTTCAATCGAAAACATGGTCGAGCACGACGGTTGCGTACGAAATGAAAACCACGCATCTGCATTACCCGAAACATGTGTAAGTTCTTCTATCGTAAAGTTGACCGAGGCACCACGTAACTACACTTCGGTTACATTCGCCATTATTTGTCGGGTATGTTCGGAGAGGTAAAATGGTATTTACTAATACGATTTAAAATGCATTAAAAGATTAATTTAAATTTATACAGTAGTTTTTATTGCATATATAACTAGGCAATAAATAAAAACCACTTAAATATAATACATTATTTTCAGTTTACAAAAACATTTCCTAAATAATAATATTTGTCCAACGCCTTCGCGGAAATGGAGTCATTGTGCACTAGGCACCAGTGGAGAAATGTACCTCGTATCTCCACTGGCCGTTTGTCCAGTGGAGAAATGAGCGGTGAAAAGAGTAAAGGCACATTATGTGTGGTTATTTCGGTTCCATATCACTATAAATAAATCATAAAAATCTATTCTAATTTGCTTTAACTTTGTTAAATTTTGTCCTAAATAAGTAATTTATAACTAAAAATTAAAATTTTGAAAAATTAATTGTATTATTAATACATGGAGAGAAGAGTTACAGTTGTAACAACTAAACACGTTTAGTAGCAGAAATACATGGAGAGCGATAGTAGCGCCCCTGGCGGTTTAGTTCCTGTTTAGTTACTCTGACTGAACGTACAGTCGTTCCTACTATTATATAGTAGATGCGACTGTTATTTTTGTCCGTCGAAAATTAACTAAACTGTTTAGTTATCAGAACTGAACCGACAGTCGCCTTCACTATTCTCTTCTCTCCGTGTATGTTAAGTTCTGACAATAAATGAATAAAATTATTATAATTAGTATGAAAAATTAATAGAAAGTGTTTTTCAGTTGTTGGACAAAGTAATATGTGCAATTCGTGGCGAACAGCGATTTTCGCTCGCTTGCTGCTCTCGCTGCGCTCGAGCAGCAAACTTCAAGCTCGCGAGAAATCGCCCTTGTTCTCCACTCGTTGCACAATATACTATTCCCTATGCAAATGAATATTACTGTAGGCCTATAATGTTAGTTACATTTTATTAATTTTATTTCCATCACCATGTACTGCTCCATACCAAGCGACATAGAAAATGTGTAAGTTTTTAATTCTGATCGTCGTGCCTACCTCGAGTGCCCGTGCAAGAGAAACAACGCAAGTGACTATGTGTAAGTTTTTCCTTCATATTTTCAAAAAGTAGACATCGTTAGTCACATTTTGCATAGAATTTGTTTAAATAATTAATTTTTTTTGCAAAATTAGAATCAGCGCATACACTTTCATTAGAGAAGTGTTAATTAATTATTAAATTATTATTTCTAAAACGGAGTTCTTGAAGCAAACAGTTTTTCTCTATTTTCTCAGTTTGACAGGGATTGCACTTATGTAAGTTTTTCCTTAGTACGGCAGAATGATACTTGACATCTATATGCTTACTTCGCTGGTGGAACTTAGGATTTTTAATTAGCCTTAAAGCACTCATATTATCAATGTGTAAAGTATAATCGACGATTTCCAATTTGCATTCAACAAACAATTTTCTTAACCACACCATTTCTTTTGCTGCTGAAGCTGCACTAACATATTCAGCTTCTGTTGTAGATAAAGATACACATTGTTGTCTTTTACTCTGCCAAATTATGGCTGCACTTGCATTCATACAAACAATACCAGAAGTTGATTTTCTAGTTTCTTTGTCACCGGCATAATCGGCATCACTGTAGACTTCGCATTTTTCATTTTTCTTATACAATAAGCCTACATCCGCAGTTCCCATAAGATATCTCATGATCCGTTTAACAAGCATCCAATGTTCCTCACTCGGTTTATCTAATACGCGAGACGCAACATTTACAGCAAAACTTATATCAGGTCTGCTTCCTGTATGCAAAAATATTAAACTACCTACAGCTTCTCTATACGGAACATTACAAATTTTGTCCAATTTACCTGCTTCCCATCTCGTTTCAATCGGAGTTGACACACTGTTGGCATTAATCAAATTAAATCTTTCTAGAATGCTAAGAATATATTTATTCTGATTAACAAAAATTGAACCGTCGTTTAATCTGTTTATTTCTAAACCCAAAAAATTTGTGACGTTCTTCGTGTCCGTTATTTTAAATTCTTTGCGCAAATCATTAAACAATTTATCAATTAGACATTCATCAGAGGCAGCTACAAGTCCGTCGTCTACATAAATAGTTAAATACATCCTCTTATCATCCTCTGTGTATATGAATAAGCATGGATCAGCAGTACTTTGACAAAAACCAAAATGTTTTGCAAAATCTTAAAATAGTTCAGTCCAACATCTTGGTGCTTGTTTCAAGCCATATAAACTCTTTAATAGTTTACAAACCCTTGTTGTCCCGTCTTTGAAACCTTCCGGTTGTTCCATGTAAATATTTTCATTAAGATTTCTGTATAAAAAGGCAGTTTTCACATCAAACTGACCGAGATGCATATTGTTGCAAGCCGCAACACTTAACAAAAACCGGATTGTTTCAAAGCGTACAACAGGACTAAAAGTTTCTTTATAATCAATTCCTTTTGTCTGTAAAAAACCTCTAATTACAAGACGCGCTTTAAAACGTTCTGATCCGTCAGAATTGAATTTCTTGGTAAAAATCCAACGACTACTAATAACTTTCTGACTTTCTGGCTTTTCGACCAGTTCCCATGTTTTATTTTCATGTAATGAACTAACTTCGTCTTTCATCGCTTCTACCCATAAATCTTTATCACTTGAATTCACAGCTTCACTGTAAGTCTGTAGTAAAGATTCAGCTAAGAAGGCGATGGGACATCCATAATATTGAGGAGGCCGAATTTTATCTCTACTGCGAAGTTCTCTTACATTCCCGTTGTCGTTTACAGTTTCGGCTACTTTTTCATTTTCTTTCTTATCTTCTAAATTTTCATTTATATCTTTGCCAATATTTTCTAGAACTTTTTCACGATTGATTACTTTCAAAGGACCTACATCAGCTTCTGTAAACGACACATTTTCTGGTTTAAATTGAACATTGCGACTTGAAACAACGTCCCTTGAATTTAGTAAATAAATGCGATACCCTCTAAAATCATCAACATAACCGACTAAAAAACCTTTAACCGCTTTTCTGTCAAGTTTTCTTCGTTTTTGTGCAGGAATGTGTACAAAATATTCAGTTCCAAATATTTTCAAATTCTCTATGTTAGCTGATTTACCATACCATAGCTCATGAGGCGACTTATTTTCAATTTTACACGGACCAGTTTTATTAATCACGTAAACCGCGGTGTTCATAGCTTCTGCCCATAAAAATAAAGGTAAATCCGATTTACTGTAAATCATTGACTTCGCTGCTTCAACTATCGTTCGATTTTCGCGTTCCGCAATACCATTTTGTTCGGGAGTGTAAGGAACATTAACAGAATGCTTAATAGCTTTACTTTTAAAAAATTCTCTGACTTCTTTGTTCATAAATTCCCGACCTCCGTCTGTATGAATTTCTTTAATTCTATCTTTAAATTGATTTATTACTTCTAAACAAAACTCTTTTAATTTTTCAAAAACTTCTGATTTATTTCTTAAAAAATAAATTTTTCTAAAACTTGAAAAATCATCTTTCAAAATCAAAAAATAGAACTTTCTACCAAGAGATTCAGTTTCCATCGGACCGCATACATCCGCATGTATTATTTCTCGGACTTTCGTGGCACGTTCAATTCTATTATGAAATGCTGATCTGTGCTGTTTTCCATACACACAACCTTCACAAAAATCATCATCGTTAATAAAATTTATACCTGATTTTTGTAAAAACACTTTAACATGTTTTTTGTTCTGATGGCATAAACGTTCATGCCATACCTGTAAACTACGTACATTACCAGTCATCGATTTTCCTGTTTTATTACTTAAATTACAATTTTTCGGGAGCAAAACACGTGAATTGATTTTATACAAATTACCACTATCAGAGCCCGTTGCTATTACTTTGTTTCCTCGAGTAAAAATACATTGTTTCCCGTTATTTGCAATTGAAAAATCTACGCCCTTTTTGGCAACAACTTTTACCGAAAAAAGGTTTCCTTTTAACATTGGTACATACAAAACATCATGCAAAGTACAATCAATCCAGTCATTTCTTACACATGTTTGAATTTCTATATTACCTTTACCATATGCTAGAATTCCATCGCCGTTACCCATTTTGATGTTGATTGGTGAATTAAATTCTTCATAGCTGGAAAACCATTCCCGATGATTTGTCATATGGTCAGATGCTCCTGAATCGATCACCCAGAAATCGTTGTCCACATCTTTACTGCTTACAAGGAGGGCTTCCCTTTTTTCTGCTTCTGCTGCGTTTCTACTATCGCCATTCTGCACGTCTTTTCTTTTAAAACAATTCCTGCTGAGATGTCCTTTTGCACCACAAGTATAACAACCGAGACAATCCTTCTTAAAGTGACCCTTTTTTCCACAATTGTAACAAGTTACATTGTGATTTTTCTTGCCGTTAAAATCCTTGTTACCTTTTTGATGAGAAAATTGCTTTGAATTTGCTGGTTTCGATTTTGTTACCAAAGCAATGTTTTCCTCATCAGCAATGCCATGATTATGCATTCTCATCTCTTCAGACATCAGTCTCGCCGTCAGGTTATCAATTGTTTTCTTTGTTTCATCCACAGAATCCCTGGCACTGTGAAAATGATTAAATTTACTTGGTAGTATTGAAAGAATGCGCGATATTCATTCATTTTCTGTCGGACATACTAATTTTCCTTCACATGCCTCAAGCATATCGTCGTCATCCTCCAACAAAGTACGAATACCAAAGCGCCATTGAGTCCAATTGTCCTTGTTACGCAATTTTTCAACTTTAAGACCCGAAGATTCCATTTTTCTCAGATTATAAGTCTGTTATGTACAAATCACTATCACAATCACTTATACACTGTTATACTGGGCCCATAACCTGTTAAGGTTTTGAGTGGAAATAAAAAACAGTATAATTATAAATGTGATAAAAAGTATATTTTAATAATCATTACAAGTATGAGAGCATACGCACAACCAGGTCCTTCTTTTAGGTCTGTACTTCGAGCAACTGAACTCGGGTAAATTTCTACAGACAAGACATACCCTAAAAGATACCTCTAAATGCCCAAAAAGGGGACACAATTACATTTACCTGAACAGCACCGTAATTACTTTTATTACATCCTGACCATCTTACTTATCCTAAAAACTATTGCTGCACTTATCTGCAAAATTCCCCAAGGATAGAGTTTTATAATACGTATAATAAAACTAAAAACACATTTCCTCTATGTATTTTTTAAGACACGGTAAAGTGTTATTATATTACATTTTTTTAATTAAAAAAGAGACAGACTGCCACGTATCTTCCTATATATATATTTATGGTGGGCGGTAGCGATTCTACGCCATTAAATTCTACAAATAAGAATTCAACACAGTAAACTCTACATGAGAAAACTCTCACTTTATATTTAGACAAATTATAATAATTCTACGCAAATTAATTCTACATAATGTAACTCTACGCATTTTAATTAAATAAAATATAATTTAATTAATTTTTAAAAATTCTTCACGATTAAATACTACACCAATAAATTCTACAAAGTTTAATTCTACGCATGATAAAATATATTTTTTATTATTCTTTATAAGTTGTTAACTCTACGCAGTTAAATTCAACACCAGATAATTCTACAAAAATAAATGCATTTTCATAAATAGATTTTTTTTAAATTCTACGCAATTAAATTCTACAAAAAATAATTCTACAAGTTTTAACTTTTTTTATAATAAATTTTTAGAAGATTAAACTCTACACAAGGAAATTCTATAAATAAAATTCTACGAGAAAAATGTCTACAGATAGCAATTGTAATATTTAATTTAATTAAATTATTAACTCTACGCCGTTAAATTCAAAACCAGATAATTCTACGAAAATAAATACATTTTTAAAAAATTCTACGCAATTGAACACTACAATTCAAAATTCTACACAAATTTAAATTGGATTTTTTTTCATAATAAATATAACATTTATTATGAAGCACAATTCTTTTTATTTAATATTATTTATTTTTAATATAAAAATAGCATAATAAAAAATATTTTTTCTTACAATAAATTTTTTTTCATTTAAAAATATTAAATTTTAATTAAATAAGTATTTTATTCCTTTCTTTAAAAACCTTTTTTCTATAAATTAAAAAACATGTTTATTATTATTTATAAAATAATTAAAATCTTTTCCTCTATAAATTAAAAAAAGCATGTTTTTCTCATTATAGACTATAAAAATAATATTTAATTAAAAAATGTATTTAAATTAAAATCGCGCATGTGCGAAGCTCTTGGCACAGCGTGGTCTTAATGGTTTCTCATTCATTTATTGTTTTTTCATATTTATATATTTTCATATTTTATTTTTTAATCTTCCTGAAGCTGGTTCAAACAATAATGATTCCGATCATGATTCGGTTGTTATTTCAAAATTTTTAAGTGCATTATCTCCTGACAATATTCTGCCAATTCGTTCCTTTAATCGTATTGGCAAGTACCAACAGATGTCTCCACGACAACGACTATTGCGAGTAACATTCATAGATGATACGAATGTCAAAAAAATTATAATGATGTATAGGGATCTTCGTTTAAGCAAAAAATCTCTACCGGATTTTGTTCCAATGACTCTATCCTTGTCTTGGGATAAAACACCGATGTAAGTGCTACAGTATAAGAAGACCAAAGATACGATGGATGAGCGTTTTAGAGAAGGGGAAACTGATCTGAGGCTAGTGTATCATCGTGGTGAGCCCCACATAATAAAACGCAAGGCTACAACAAAATTCAACTCTGTGTCTCAACGGCCCACTACAAACTGATTACACTCGTTCTTTTATTTTGATTTTTGGTAAACTGAGTCACACGGTGTTTTGTATATTATTTATATTGCGAGTGTACGTTGGTTCAATATATGAACCTTCTTTACCTGGTCAGCTGATTTCTTCAAAAGTGACATTTAATTTTTCTGTTTCAATCTTTATTGGTTTGAGATCCAATTTACAAACTTTACATTTTTTATTTCTATTTACAGATGTTAATTTAATTATTATTTTCTTCTTATATACTTACTTTCGCTGAGATTGTCTAGATGCTAATGAGTATTATAATAATGTTAATTACTACAAAGTTTAATTTACTAGATTTAACGCTGATTCTTGCTGATTGTTATTTTTGCTAATTTCGTTTTATTCTCATTGCTTCGTTTTTTATTTTCTCAATTTAAGCAATATTCTAGTACCTTTGTACGAAAGGGTATATACCCGTATACACATTAAATAAATAAAATTATTCCTTTCTTGATAAATAATATCAATTATATATATATATATTAGGCATTTTACGTGTAACTCGGAGAATTTGTTGTTCTATGAAGTAGAAATGTGCCCCAAAAAATATTTTTGACTTTTTCGAAAATTTGAAGAGGGGGGAGGGGGGCCAATTTAACCAATTTTGCTAACACCGGTTACTTTGTGAATTTTTTCTGAACGTACTTTTAATGGGAAGAATTTTTCAGAATATGTTTCGGAAAGGTTTTTTCGTTCTCTTTTCAATGGTGAATTTTATTTTTTAATATTTTAAAAATTTATCCCAATTTTTGATAATTAATATTTAAATTTCAATTTCCCAAAAAAGGGTCCGTTTTATTTGAAAATAAATTATTGCAAACGAAAGCTGAGGTTTTTTCCTATGCGCATTTAAATTTTCAGAATGCCCTTTTTTTGTTTTTGAGTTATTAAATTTCAAAGAATAAATTGCTGCGCGCAGCGTTGCGGTGGCACTGAGCAGCGTGGTACCCAGCGTGATGCGAGGTGCCCTCCCCTATATATATATATATATATATAGGGGAGAGTCACTACGGTCGGGACAGCTTTATGGTTGGGTCACCTCAGGTTTCTTAGTTGTAACAAACTGGTGCCATTACCATTGCATGTAAATACTTGTTAGTAATGGTAGAAAACATTTCATGTCACTTTTATTAAGTTCCAATGAAGTACGCGAGCAGTACAAACGTAAAACGTAAATGTGTGGTGAATTTTTAAAGCAAAACTTTTACTTAGCGTCGAGAAAGAATAATTAAACAAAATGGAAGATGTAAACAAAAAACTAAGATGATGAAATTTATTCATTAGAGAATGCTTTAATACTTTGGTATGTTATTTGGTTTTTATATCGTGCGTTTATGTCTGTGTGCTAAAAAATAAAAACGACGCGAAACTTACGGTCGGGTCACTTTATATCGTGCATGTTGGGACGCATTATTTTACAATTATTGTGCGTTCTGACATCAGAAATTCATTTGTTTATTTTTTTATTTTTGTTTATTTCATTTGTTTTTTCATTTTTTTTTTTTTTGAGATGTGTGAAGAACGTCATTTTACAGTGAAAAAAATATATTCATGTTCGAAAAACGTTCATAAAACATTTTATAAAACCTCATTTCACATCTCTTACAATAACGTATTGTAAACGTTTCGTGCACTGAGAACGTTTTTAGATTCAATTTTAAATGAATTTTATATTTCCTTTTTCCATTTTCAAATGTATTTCAGCATTCTTGTGCAATTTACGGGTCAATTTTAGTAATATTCCTTCATATCACATTGGTTTTCTCGGTGACCCGACCGTAACGACATTTTTTAAAAAATGTTTATAACATTGTTTTTGTCCAAACATTTTCTGATGTACAGAAGAAACATTCCACTTTAGAAGATCTTTCCAACCATATTCAGAAAACGTGAAATTCGGCCTAGAACGGAAGTTATGGGCACAAGTCAAAGAGTGTCCCGACCATAGTGACTCTCCCCTATATATATATATATATATATATATATATATATATATATATATATATATATATATATAATTATTTTTTATTAACTATAAAAATAATACTTATTAATCTTTTTATCCTTTCCTTTATTAATAATAAAGTAAATGAAAATAATAATTTGAAATTTAAAAGTATTTAATCAGCATTTTTATTATCTTCAAGAAAATTCAAATTCGCCTGCGATTTTTTGGCCTCGACCTAGCTTTTCATAATTTCCTAAAAAATATAACCTATAATATACAAACAAAAAAATGACATAATTTAATCCTTTTTCTCTCTTCATAAAATTATATTATTATATATTAAATATTAAAAATAATTATTTATATAGGGTAGAGCGGGGCTAGTTGAGCATAGGGGTAAGTTGAGCAACCGAAATATTTCAGGCTTAATGTCAGAAAGAAGCAGGCGCAGGAGGGAACATAACTGCGCAAGTGCCTGCTTCTTTCTGGCATTGAAAGAATTTAGTGGACAATTTATAGAGCCTGAGATATTTCGGTTGCTCAACATACCCCTATGCTCAACTAGCTCCGCTCTACCCTAATATTTATTTTTTTCTAAAGAAATATTTATATAATCCTTTATAAAAAAATAAAGTGATTGTGTGATGTGTTTTCATGATTGTATAGTGTTCAAGCCATCTGGTTTATATGTGTGTGTATACTGCTCATGTAGTTCCATACTTTGAGTTATTCCATTCCATTCGATACATTTCGAGTGTTTCTCGAACTGTCTTTTTTTCTGAAGGATTCTTGATGTGGAGGCAAGGGACAGCTTTTCAAAGATTTATCGATTTTAAAGAGATTAAGTTCCTTATAAATGTTACGTAACAATGATGATTGACTCCCCTCCTATACATGGAAAAAAAATGCTGTTGAATCAATGACATATGAGTTTGATTCATTGAATAGTGTCATAACGGGCTGCCAAACGTATATGCTGTTGTTTTGAAAGCACCGATTCTAATGAGTCGATAGTATCACTTTCATTGAAACAAAAGCATATTTCTTAAATTGACAGCATACTATGTTAATTTAAAGGTATTCCTTTTGAATGAACGATCAAAATTTTTTAATTTAACAGTATATGCTTTTGAGTCAATGACTATAGTTTTTAAATTTAAAAGCATCATTTTTATGATTCAAAAATTTGTACTTTTAATTTTTTTAGTTGTTGCTATCGATTGAATAACACCATACTGTTAAGTCAATTCTTTTATGTGGTTAAAGATATACCAACGATAAATTGAAAAAATGAAATTTTTGTTCACATATTTTTTATATACTAATTCTCACACCTTTAACACAACACTTCTTATATACATCTTTTTTTTCAATTTTACACACTGACATAGACATCTTTATTATTTTTTTAAATTTTTTCCAACGACAAACACACATACATACACATTCAAACACACTTTATATTTTTTTGAGTCTAAAAAATACGCTGTTCCCAATCGGTCACCCATCCAGGTAGTAACCGCGACCAAACGTGCTTAACTTTCGTGATAGACGAGAACTGCCGCGCTCCAATGTAATTACATTCGCTTCTTACATTGAGCAGTTACTTTGTAGTTAAATACCGTGCGCGAGATTTTTCTCGTGAATAAGGGAATTTATATAGGGAATTTATGTTTAACTAGTCCTTAATTCTTTAGAACAATTTAAATAATAGTTTTTTATATAAGAATTTCAAAAACGACAGGTTTAATAAACATATAAATATGTGTGAATAAGTATTTCAATAAATTTAGCACCTGTCAATGTCTCAAATACATAGTGTCCTTATTTTTATAGCATATGCTATTGGCAGTCTGCTATAGCACCACTCATTGAAACGAAAGCATATGCTTTCATTTTCAAAAGCGCGCTTCTTTGGAGCAAAAAACTTTTCATTTGATTCAAATTTACACGCATTTTCTTCAAGTTTATCTATTAGATGTTTCAAATGAATAATGTCAAAGAAGCAATAAATTATTCTGTTGCTATATATAGATGAACTATAGAAACAATTTGTAGAATATCATTAATTTAACAGTACCGTACTTTTAATTTAAACAGTTTCATTTTTTCGTTTTAAGCAATATACTGTTCGATTAATAAATGTGTTATTGAATTAATAACGGGAAATTCAATAGCATGGAGCTATTTGATTCAACAGCACTTTTTTTTCAGTGTATAATATATGATAACATTTTTTCGAACCCCCCTCCCCTAAACGTGTTACGTAATTTATGGGCGGCTCCTAAGTTAAGAAGTTAACTTCGTTAATAGTTAATCCGTTTACTAACAAGAAAATTAACGGAAGTAAACATTAACTGTTAAAGTTACACTGAGAAAAATTGGGTCAAACCGAGTAGTAGAAATAGCTCGGTTAAAAAATAGTAGTTAAAAATAAATAAGATATGGTAAAAAAATTAAGTTGTACGAACGATCACAATCGAGCTAAGATGGTTAAGACACATCTTTCAAAAATAATCCTCCGATGGATTGTCTTAAACAATCTGAAATCTGCATAATGAAACAATACCTTCGTAGTTGTTGTTACCTATCTGTTAATTTGAATACAAACAATAATATGTGATAAATTTTAACCAAGCTTCATGTAATTACGTTAAGTTGTGACATTTTAACCTATTAATGGTCTAGACGATAAATTATTATTATTAATATTGTAACAGCAGACACCGAATGTAGCATTTTTCTATAATAAAAATATTAGGGTCAGAATTTCTCAAACGGATCACCTAAAACTAAAAAATTTTCTTTTTGAACCAAAATAATTTTTTTTGACTCTTAATATGGTTTAAAAATATCCCTAAAAATATTAAGCCAAAAAAAATTTTTTGTAAAAGTTATTAACAATTGAATTTTTTAGTACTGCTAAATTAACAAATTTTTTTCTCGAGTTCTAGTTGACAGATTTTAAATTTAAAAAATGGGTTTTTTCGTCTTGAATTGCACTATTTGAATATATTTTTTGTTTTTAATTTTTTTTCATTTTTTATAATTTTTTATGTAATTTGTTTGAAAAATGTTAATAAACAAATATGTTCTTCACGTCCTAACAAAAAATTTAAAATTTCATTCTATTCCTCAAATGTCTCCGAGTGTAAAACCGTTTCGAAAAAAATAAGCCTCAATTAGAAAAAAAGTTATTAATTAAAAACTGCAGCTGTGTAGGGCCTTATATGACGTTAAACTCACCCCGCGCACATTGGTATTTTTTACAATTTACGGTTCAAATTTGTCTGTAACCTACAAATTTTATCGGATTTTCATGGTCTTGGTCTTAAATTAAAGGGAATAAATTTTCTAAGAGATCCCACTAAACCAATTTTTAATTTTTAAATTGTTAACATATTTTTTTTAAACTCAAAGTTAACAATTTACAATATTTTTAGAAAAAATCATGTTTTTTAGGGTTCCGTACACCGTAGGTGTACTGACGGAACCCTTATGAAATCACTCGTGTGTCCGTCCCAGCCACGCAAAATGGGCTGTCCCCCCCCTTAACTTCTACAAATCTCAACCTTGTGAGCTGAAATTCGGTAGGGATCTTCAGTTTTAAGTGCAGATTACAGGAAAAATATAGCGAACCCGATTGGCCTACATATTTGCGAAAAGAAAGGAAAAAAAATTAAATTTTGTTAAAAAAATTGCTAAAAATGACCCTGCCCCCCTTAACTTCTACAAATCTCAACCTGGTGAGCTGAAATTCAGTAGGGATCTTCAGTTTTAAGTGCAGATTACAGAAAAAATATAGCGAACACGATTGGCCTACATATTTGCGAAATAGAAGGGAAAGAAATTAAATTTTGTTAAAAAAATTGCAAAAAATGACCCTGTCTCCCCCTCTTAACTTCTACAAATCTGAACCGGGTGGGCTGAAATTCGGTAGGGATCTTTAGTTTTAAGTGCAGATTACAGGAAAATTATATCGAACCTGATTGGTGAACATAAGTACAATTACAGAGAAATATAAAAATTTATTAATAAAATAAAATAATAATTATATATATATATATATATATATATATATATATATATATATATATATATATAATGAGTTTTTTTTGTGTACGGAACCCTCGATTTTTTTTTTTTTTTTTTGATTTTTTGATTTTTTATATTCTCATTGCAGATGATTGAAATCAATTTAAATTAGTCCAGATGACCACCTGACAAATAATAATGTATAATACAATTTATTTAAATTGTTGCAAACAATGTTAATTAACAAATAGATAACGTTGGTTCTTTTTTATGAACAGAATTTTTTTTGCAGACAAACTTATATTTAATGTGGAAATATATTGTTTGATAATCACATATATTCTAAAACAAAGAAAATTCCTTGCATATGTATTGGATAATTTTTAATTCGATATAATATATATTGTGCTGTTTTATTTTGTTTGGATTTATAGTTTTAGTGTGATATTATATTATTTGATAATCTCATACATTCCAAAACAAAGAAAAAAAACTGTCCCATGCATGTGCAAGGAATTTTATCTTGGAATTTATTATTATATTATTATTATTATTATTATATTATTTATTTTTTTTTGTCTTGGAATTTATGAGATTATCAAACAATATAATATCACACTAAAATTATAAATCCAAACAAAATAACAGCACAAAATTTATATTTATTTAAGTAATCTATGTCTATTTTAATATAAAATGATTTTATATTTAAAAATTATTATTGTTATAAACAATTATTATGAACAATAATCTGGTTTCTTAAACATTTGTAAACATTTTAGGAATTTTTTAAACATAAAATGTTTATATAATATCTGCAGTCTTTCAAAAACTTAAAAAATTTGTTAGCACAAACAATTACATTTGTTGTAAATAAAATAATTTACTTTTTAAACAAATAAATGGCTTATTTCTGCAAAAAAGAAATCTTTTTAAATATCTTAACTAGTTTAAAGTCATGTAAAGCTCTACTTCATTAATAAAAACTAGATTATTGTTAATGATGATTGTTAATAACAATATTATTTTTTCAAATTAAATAATTTTTTATTAAAATCGACATAGATTACTTAAATAAATATAAGTTTGTCTGCAAAAAAAAATTCTGTTCATAAAAAAGAACCAACGTTATCTATTTGTTAATTAACATTGTTTGCAACAATTTAAATAAATTGTATTATACATTATTATTTGTCAGGTGGTCATCTGGACTAATTTAAATTGATTTCAATCATCTGCAATGAAAATATAAAAAACATGATTTTTTCTAAAAATATTGTAAATTGTTAACTTAGAGTTTAAAAAAAATATGTTAACAATTTAAAAATTAAAAATTGGTTTAGTGGGATCTCTTAGAAAATTTATTCCCTTTAATTTAACCCTTTAACGACGAGATGTGCTGCTTTTCAACATGAACTTCAAACGCCTACAATTAGTAGAAAGAAGCCATAAAATTGTTTCAAAGTCCATATCCTACTGTTTTTGAGGTCGCTCTTTCGAATGGCGTAGTCAACATTTTCCAAAAATGATATTAAACCCTTCTTTTTTCCAAAAATACTTGAAAATGTCAAGTTTTTTTAATGCAATTTTTTTTAAAGAATTTTTTTCTCCGCCATAACATTTTTTAAATAGAACAAAAAGTATTAGAAACGTGTTCCCGATAGTTGTACTTGAAAAATATCCATTTTTAATTTTTATTTTTTTCGATTTTGAATTTGAAATGGCGCTTGAAGGACAAAAAAATGTTCTTATTTTACGTAAAATTACAAACTTTTTAAAAATTGTTCAAATCTAATTGAAATTTGTTACTCGGGGGTTTTGGGGATCGCTGATTACGAATCTGAAGTCAGATTCAAAAAATTCAAAATGGCGGATCCAATATGGCGGTCGAATTTTGTGAAACTCATTAAATTCAGTTGAAACTCGTTACTCGGAGGTTTTTAGGGTCGCTGATCACGAATCTGAAGTCAGATTCAAAAAATTCAAAATGGTGAAATAAAAATGGCTGCTTAATTTTTCAAAATTACTCAGACTGGCTTGAAAATTATTACTCGGAGGTTTTTGGGGTCGCTGATCACGAATCTGAAGTCAGAACTCATTCAAAAATTGGCAACTGCTCGCACTCGTTACGAAATATACTATTTTAGTCTTCTTTTTTTGTTTTTTTCAATTTTATAATTTACTTCTTTCAACTTTTGATTAAAAAATATTAATATGTATAATGCGCTTTTTATTTAAAATTATTAATTTGTATAATGCGCTTTTTATTAAAAAATATTAATTTGTATAATGCGCTTTTTTGAATCATTTGTAACAGTAATATAACATGCATGTTTTTCAGTATTTCCTTATTCGTAAATAAATATTACAAAATTTTTGGCTATGTGCATCAGCAAAGATTCAAGCAAACCTGAATAATTTTGAAAAATTAAGTCGCCTTTTTGATTCCGCCATTTAAAATTTTTTTAATCTGACTTCAGATTCGTGATCAGCGACCCCAAAAACCTCCGAGTAATAATTTTCAAGCCAGTCTGAGTAATTTTGAAAAATTAAGCAGCCATTTTTATTTCACCATTTTGAATTTTTTGAATCTGACTTCAGATTCGTGATCAGCGACCCTAAAAACCTCCGAGTAACGAGTTTCAACTGAATTTAATGAGTTTCACAAAATTCGACCGCCATATTGGATCCGCCATTTTGAATTTTTTGAATCTGACTTCAGATTCGTAATCAGCGATCCCCAAAACCCCCGAGTAACAAATTTCAATTAGATTTGAACAATTTTTAAAAAGTTTGTAATTTTACGTAAAATTAGGACATTTTTTTGTCCTTCAAGCGCCATTTCAAATTCAAAATCGAAAAAAATAAAAATTAAAAATGGATATTTTTCAAGTACAACTATCGGGAACACGTTTCTAATACTTTTTGTTCTATTTAAAAAATGTTATGGCGGAGAAAAAAATTCTTTAAAAAAAATTGCATTAAAAAAACTTGACATTTTCAAGTATTTTTGGAAAAAAGAAGGGTTTAATATCATTTTTGGAAAATGTTGACTACGCCATTCGAAAGAGCGACCTCAAAAACAGTAGGATATGGACTTTGAAACAATTTTATGGCTTCTTTCTACTAATTGTAGGCGTTTGAAGTTCATGTTGAAAAGCAGCACATCTCGTCGTTAAAGGGTTAAGACCAAGACCATGAAAATCCGATAAAATTTGTAGGTTACAGACAAATTTGAACCGTCAATTGTAAAAAATACCAATGTGCGCGGGGTGAGTTTAACGTCATATAAGGCCCTACACAGCTGCAGTTTTTAATTAATAACTTTTTTTCTAATTGAGGCTCATTTTTTTCGAAACGGTTTTACACTCGGAGACATTTAAGGAATAGAATGAAATTTTAAATTTTTTGTTAGGACGTGAAGAACATATTTTTTTATTAACATTTTTTAAACAAATTACATAAAAAATTATAAAAAATGAAAAAAAAAATAAAAACAAAAAATATATTCAAATAGTGCAATTCAAGACGAAAAAACCCATTTTTTAAATTTAAAATCCGTCAACTAGAACTCGAGAAAAAAATTTGTTAATTTAGCAGTACTAAAAAATTCAATTGTTAATAACTTTTACAAAAAAATTTTTTTGGCTTAATATTTTTAAGGATATTTTTAAACCATATTAAGAGTCAAAAAAAATTATTTTGGTTCAAAAAGAAAATTTTTTAGTTTTAGGTGATCCGTTTGAGAAATTCTGACCCATTATAAAATGAAGTGAAAAAGAGGTTATAAAAATATTTTATTTTGAAGAGATTTATTTAATTATAACAAGGAATTTTAATTTACAGAAAATTTTGCTTTGGTTTCTTTGAATTAGAATATAAAACATAATTTTGTAATTGAAAAGATTTCTTTCTGATAAAAGAAAATATATATTATCAAGTGAATATTTCATTAATCGTAAACAATATTTTAATAGAGTTGTGAGGATAAAATTAATTAATCGGGCTTTTTATTACAGCAGAGCTAATCGACTACGGTAATGGAGGTCATATTATTGCTATAGTCTTTTTAAGTGACTACAGTAACTGAGTAAGTTAACTAACACTTCTGGATTATCAATGATTGACTGTTAGTTACTGCCACCGATTCAGCTACTACCGTAACCGAGTATCTTAATAAATTTAACACGAAATTTCTAATCTTATTTGATCGGTTACTGCAAACAATTCACATTGCAAGTGCTATATTAGCAACATCGCTCGGTTGTTTTTAAGTAAAACTTGGTTATATTTAACCTTTTAGTTTTTTCAGTTAACGAAAGACAAATCTAACGGAAGTTAACAAGTCTGTTAACTGTTTTTAAAATTAACTTAAAAGTTAAATCATTAACGAAAGAATTAACGGAGTTAATTAACGATTAACTAATTAACGCTTTCCTGCCCAGCTTTGATGACTAAAGTGGTATAAGTATAAATTTAAAATTGTCATTGGGACCAACGCCGTTTGTTCATATATGATTTTAATTAGATATGGCAGCTAATTTTCTTCTATCCAATGAAAATCAGATGTATTATCCAACCTTTTTTGTGCGTGTATACTACATATCCGCTTCAGTTTTTGAGACTTTCAATGTTTCTTTGAACGTTGAAATTGGTCAATTTTAATTCTCTTCAACAAATGGCGTTACACTTTTTTTAATTTTTATGCAATATAATTGGTATTTTTATTAAAAAGAAATATTTATATTAAATATTATAATAATGTAATAATATAATTATTATAATAATATTATTATTGTTATTACGATTATTGTTTAAGGAGGATGGTGACCGTAACATAACCTCAAAATCTGTAAAAAATAAAAATTATATTTTAGCACAAACAAAAATAAAATAAATATATAAATTACAAAGAAATGTAAAAGATCTAGTTTTACTATTTTCAAAAAAAATTATTTTTAGGCAAAATAGTTTGTCAACAATGATTTTTTTAACATTTAATTTTTTTTCTTTCAGATCAGACAAAAATTGAAATTTTTAACCAATTTTTATAAACAATACCTCATTTTAATCAGTGAAACATTTTCCAAAATCGTTATCTTGTTAATATTGTTAAAAGTATGTTATTAAGAAATTATCTAATGAGTCAACAATTTTTTCTTTATAGTTTTTTAATAACATACTTTTAACAATATTAATAAAATCACGATTGTAGAGAATGTTTCACTGAATTAAATAAGCTGTTGGTTATAAAAATTGGTTGAAAATTGCAATTTTTGTCTGATCTGAAAGAAAAAAAATTAAATGTTAAAAAAATCATTGTTGACAAAATATTTTGTCTTATTATAATTTTTGTTGAGAATACTAAAACAAGATCTTCAAAAATTGTTTATAATTGATATTTATCTTGTTTTTGTTTGCGATAGAAATCATTTTTTAGTTTTGACAGTTTTTAAGGTTATGTTACGGGCACCATCCTCCTTAAATTATATTATATTATTAATATTACTTAAATTGTTTTTTTAAATTTAATATTACTATTAATTAATATATTATAATATAATTTTTTTACAATTTTTTTTTGAAGCAATGCAGGTGAATACTAAAAACAAAAGAAAAACTCGCATATTTCAAGAAAAAGGCTTCAGAGATGAAAAATAATTTTTTTAAACTTTATTTACATTAGACCAGAATTAAAATAGGTGTTTTTAATGAAATATGCAAATCTCACACCCTCATTTTATATTACCATTGAAATATTTTGTTAAACTTACTTTTACATTTAGTTATTCATTAAAAAGGTAGGCTTCGGAGATGAAATTGAATTTTTACTCGAAGAAAAATGTAAAATTCGATTATTTTTAACAGCAATAATTTTTCTACTTTTTATAGATACCGTAAGAGAGGCTAATTTCGCTCATGTAGGGTAAATTCGCTCAATAGATATATTTATTTTTTAAAATTCGATTAACATACTTTTTAGACAGAAATATTTAAGATTTACAATTGTTTAGGTTAATATAAATAGTAAACTTTAATTTAAAATTTATTTGCAGCAGATTCATTGATAACTTTCAATAAAAGTAATATTTAAACCACAAGTTAGTATTTGAAAATTTTTAAGTTGAATCCTTCTAAACATTACATTTCCTGTATCGACAACATGATTTTCATAAAGCACAATACTGAAAGCAATAAATAGATTCTGCAAAAAATTAATTTAAAAGGAAATTCAAATTTGTAGTGTAAATTCGCTCACAAAATAAGTCTACAAGAAAGATGTTTGGGCCTGGATATTTTAAGTATGTTAATTATTTTAATTCATAATTCGATTTTTTTTAATAATAGTACTCATATAACTGAAAATTAAACGATTTAAAACGGTTTAAGTACTAAACTGTCAAACTTAACCTTATTTTTTATGGTAATGAGTACGTTTAATTGAATATTGAATATAATTACTTATTGATAAGACAACATTAAATATTTATTCCAATATCTTTGGACATTGTTCTTAATTTTTTCCTTTATCGATTCTAAAGAATATTTAGTTTTATTTTTGCAGATTATAATATATTTTGCCAGAATAATAATATGGTGAGCGAATTTACCCTCATTTAAAGGTAAAGTCGCTAACAACAAAACGGCTTATAAATAATTTTCTGTTACATATTTTTATTTCTTTATGCAATAATAGGAAAGAGATGACAATTTAATTATTACATAAATTTAGTTGAATAAAATTATTTAATTTTCTTTTCAAAATGATAAAAAAGTGCTAATTTTTCACTATGGAAATTGATAATAATTATTAAAGAGTAGATTTTGTAAAATTAATCGAGACATCAAAAATGTGACTTTAAGAAAAATCACCTATATAACAAATTATTTATGAAAAATTTATAAAATATTCTGCTAGGAAATTTATTTAGAACTCCGCATAAAATGTCTTTCAAAACAGTTCAGAAAATTTTACCTGGGTTATAAAATACTTTTTTTAATTAAAAATAATTAACAATCGTGGCATGCGGCACACTGCGAGCGAAGCGAGCCATTTGAGTGCGCCGCAAGGCCTCCTGGAACTTGCGTGTCTTCCGCGTGAAGCGCGGATATAAATGAGTCCGCCCAAAAGGCGGGAAGAATTTTTTAAAATTAGAAATGAAATTTATTTTTTTTAATTGAAATTACTGAATGATAATGAAAGTCAAAATTGCACTTTACATTTTAAAATTAAAAAGTTTTTTATTTAAATTTTTAAGAAATACATGTTCTACCTGGAAATAAATTCTTTCTGTCATTAATAATTTAATTTGATTAAGTTACATTTAAGCAAATGAACTTTTTACAAATAACAGATCTTTTAATATTTCATTATTAATTTTATTAACAAATCATTCTAAATGGATAAAATTACAATGTACATATAGATAAGTTTAAATCGTACATTTTCGTCTTAAAAACGCAAACTGCTTGAATATCTATGTTTTGTTAAGGTTTTGCGGTATGGATTTTTGCTGATTTCTTTGCTGTATTTTCATATTTTCGACTGCAACATAGCCCTTTTTCTCTGAAGACCTTAGTACTCTAATCTTCGATTTCAATTAATACTAGAAAGATTAATTAATGCAATTTCATTAAGTGAAGTTAGAATAAATTTTAAAGGAGTTTAAACTATAAAAATAGTTCAAGGGTTGCGTGTACTGGTATTCTTTTAATTAATACTTACTGGGAATGGTTTAATTTTTGGGTTCCACGGTCCTTGGCCTGGGAACGTAGGAAATGCTGGTTGATTTGGTTTAGGTTTTTTAACTCGTGATCGATAACCATTTGCCACTGCTAATGTAAAAGCGATAAGTAAAAAAATTGCCAAGAAACCCTTCATCGTTTACAATCTGAAATTTTCCCAAAACTTTTATTTTATCTTTTCAAACTATTATTTTAAAATTTTGTAATTAATCGCCGAGGGAAATCCTTTTAATCTGCTTATTAAATGCAATCAATCAGTCAACTTAATATTTATAATAATTAGGTATTCAATTCATTATTCTTTATAGTCCAACCTGAGCATGTAAAATTTTTAAATAACGAAAAGAAAAATGGTAAACTTACTTTTATTTTGCTATTTAGTGTTTAAAGGTTAAACTGCAAATGATTGGTTTCAAGAATTTGTAAATAACTTATATACTTAAAACGGAGTATACATTTTTTGTATGTTAATTAGAGATAATAAATATCTGAGCTCAAGGAATCAGGTAATTCCCGGCTTATCATGATTGTTATTTATATCATCAATACCAAGTTTATAAATTCCATTGTATATTTATTCTTGTAAATTTTTAATTAGTTCAATGAATAAAATATTTTTTGTATCTGTATCATTTTTTATATTTCCTCATATACGGGGGATTTAAATTTTAAATTCAAACACTGCATACTTCAGTTTTCCTTATTTAACAGTTTTTTTGAATGATTGAGAATCAATGTTCTGTTTTTGTATTTTTAATAGTATTTACTATTTTGTTTAATAATAATAAGGCCTAAATACGGCCTTATCATACCTAAATACCTAAATATCATTATTAAACAAAATATATCATACGGTCAAACAACCAAAAAATTACTAGTATTTACTATTGTTGAACTTTATATTATAAATTGTAATAATTATAATTCATTACACAGTACTAAGTAAATCCTAATTTAAGATCGGTCTTAAATTCAGCACTGTCTGTTATAATGTTAAAGGATACAAAATACGTGCGTAAATTCAGCACTGGCTGCCTTAAAAATGTTGCATCTTAATTTAAGGCTGCTTTTCTGTCTTAAAATAAGACTTTCTTTTTACTATGTATAGAAGAATAAACGCAAACAAACACAGGGAATACACGTAATACGTTTCTTAAATGATTATGTAACTTCACAAGCTGCAATATTTTAAGAAGATTATTGCTCGTGTTATAGTCAGCAAAAATATATATCCCCACCTGTATTGTTTCACATTCGACATGAGCTGCAAAACGTATTTGCAACTCAGTCTTATTTCTGCCTTTGAAGTGTATTATTAATTTCATTAATAAATTGTCACTCTCCGAAGTGAATAAAAGTAACTTGTGTCTATTTAATAAATTAGACCGTAACATTTTGGTGATCCTGCCAGGATAGCAACAAACGACGTAAAAATTATTCGTCAAACTGTGCTATCTTCGAGTGTGAACCTGTTTTTCTACGGAAAATATTCGAGTTCAATCAAAGGAGAAAAGGCTCCGTGGGTGTTCTACGGATACCTTCGAGAAATTTAAAAGTGATATTAATTGAACTACTTGAGCTTGTCGACCTAGACAATAAGACTCAGAAGAAGACGACTTCTGGAAGAATTTCATTCATTTGGAGATTCACGCAGATACGTCAGCCGCTTACTTGGGGGTGCTTTGCAGCAGTGACTACGGACACTCTTAACACATAACCAGGGTCCAGAAGAAGCAGAAATACGTAAGATTTATTCAACGAATAAACTACATTTGACATGTTTGATTAATTAAATGGTAACTAGGCTACGCGTGTTAGTAAGTCTTAGTTTCCTCAATAAAATAAACTATTTCTCTGAATAACCTTGTTGTAAGTGTGTAGACACTTGAACAAGTGAAGAGAACTAAAAACACATAACTTTTGTTACGCGAAACATTTATTTACACCCGACAAAAGTAAATTAAAATATAGCATTCCGACATATTACACATATAGGTATTTTAAACACATAAACTACACATCTGACATAAACTCTTACTCGACTGACGAAAGTTTAAATATTGGGAACGAATCAAAAACTACCCTTAATCCACCTGGAACATCAACAACGCCAAACACGGAGCAGATTCTTTCATCTATTGTGCATCAAGTTTCGAGATTAAATGTAGGAGTAACGAGTTTAGTTCATGAAAATAATAACAGAAAAGATGAGATAGTAAAATTAGGCAGAGAATTAGGGTTAAATCCTACGGATGAAACAGATAACGAATCAGAAAATGCATCCTACAACGAAAGTCATTTCGGTGAGAACGAATCGCAATCTGATGTTCAACAACAAACAAATAGAATAAATAACCAAAACACTTTACAAAATCAAAATTTAGGAAAAAACACAGCAAAAGATATAATCAGAACTATCAAAACTTTAACGGGACAAGACGATTGTGGAGTTGAAGATTTTATTAAAAACGTTAAAAGAGCAAAAGGACAATGTAACCAACCAGACCTATTATTAGATTTTATAATTTCTGAAAAAATTACTGGAAACGCAGAAAGAGCAATACGATACATAGATTTAGACAGCTATGCAAAACTTTTCAATGCTTTACGTGCAAATTTAACGCAAATCGGTTCAGTGTCAATGCTTCGATCAAAATTATTAAATTGCAAGCAAAATGTTACTGAAGATATTCAAAGTTTCAACAATAGATATAGAAAAATTTGTCACGAATTAAAGTATGCTATTCAATCAGAATACACAAAGCCTATTACACGAAAAGTTGCAATCGAAAACGAAGAAAAAGAAATTTTAAAAAGATACATGATGAACATTCGTCGAGATATAGGATTACAGATAAAGGCTCAACGACCGCTAAACTTGAATGAAGCTCAAATGCAAGCCATGGAATTAGAATTATGGTTTCAAGAAAGTGAAATACCAAAAACAGAATCAACAAGTAAAATTTTACCACGATTTCCAATCACACCTACATTTAGAGGAATTCTTAAACCTTTCCAAAATTATCAGAATTTGTCAAATAATGTAAATGCACCTGCAGTGCAAGTTCCATCACAGATAAAGCAGGTATCATGTTACAAGTGTGGAAAGATGGGACATATGACAAAACAATGTACTAAGTCAGCTTTTCGCGACGGCCGGTTGCCGAAGAGACCACCGGAATTAATCAGAGTGACACGCGAAGACCAAGAATTTTCAGACTTTCAGTCAATGACCGAGGAAGAAATACAACACCACGAGCAATACGAAAAGAAGGTCGAATATCAACCTTGTGTGGACGATTACAATCCGTATACGGAAGAGCTGATAACGGAGAACAATACAGATTATTAATAGACTCAGGAGCATCAGTTAACATAATAAAGGAAAATAAAATACCTAAAAACAACTACACGACTTTTAAAGTGAAAAATAATTTTTGTATGGGTAAAGATAAATATCAATCCGAATACGCTGTCCATTTAAATTATTTCGGAAAAAACAGTTGTTCCATATTGTCGACGAAAACTTCCCATTACCCGAGGATGGAATAATTGGATTGCCATTTTTACAGCAATATGAAAAATACGCGATTACTCCAAAATTCCTTATCATAGAAAAATGGAAGACAGCCTTACATGAAGATGGATATTTTGTAGAACAAAATAAAATGCGGATATGAAACATCATAATGAATAAAGAAGATGGTGATATTTTAATAGAAGACCACCCAAATATTCCCACCGGACTTTACAAAATACAGAACGGAATTATGAAAGCACCTGTTTATAATTATTCTAATCAACCTTCAAAAGTGCCAAACAAAATTGAAGAAATACATATAGAGAAAAATGATTACGACATCACAAACGATAAAACGCTCAAAAATAAAACAAAATTAAAAGCTGAAGAACTATCTGAACGATTAATTGATTTAAAAAATAAAACAAGATTATCTCATTTGGATAAAAATACAAAAGAAGATCTTTGGAAAATAATCGAAAAATATCACAGTAATTTTACCCTAGACGACAACGAAATTCCCTGCACAAATTCGACTAGTAACAAAATTGTATTAAAAACTGGAAAAATAATCAATGACTTTAGAAAATTAAATGAGAATACAGATCGAGAAGTATTTTCCTTACCAGTGATTGAAGACGTTCTTTCACAGTTGGGAAAAGCAAAATTCTTTTCAGCATTTGACCTGTCTTCAGGATTTCTCCAAATACCAATGGAAAAAGAAAGTCGAAAATGTACAGGATTCAGCACAACGAGAGGACATTATCAATTTATCCGAATGCCTGTTGGTTTAAACAATGCACCTGACACATTTCAAAGAATGATGGACCACGCTTTTCAAGGATTAATTGGTGATGCATGTTTTTTACACTTAAATGACATTGTTATTTTTGGATCTACATTAGAAGAACATAATAAAAATTTAACAAAATTCATGGAACGAGTAAAAACATTGGGATTAAAATTGAAACCGGATAAGTGTGAATACCTTCGACCAGAATTATAATATTTAGGATATGTTATCATGGACAAAGGAATCAAACCAAATCCTTTAAAAATACAAACTGTTCAAAATTTTAAAGAACCAAAAAACGCGACAGAAATACAGTCATTTTTAGGATTAGTTGGATATTACAGAAAGTTTATTAAAAATTTTGCACACATAGCTAAACCATTATCAAGATTAACAGTAAAAGGAACTATTTTCGATTGGACAAAAGACTGTAGTACAAGCTTCAAACTATTAAAAGATTTATTGTGTAAATCACTAGTCTTAAAATATCCAGATTTTAGTAAAAGTTTTGTTTTGACAACACACGCCAGTAATGTAGGAATAGGAGCCGTTCTTTTTCAAGATGGACATCCTTGTTGCTATATTTCGAGACTATTAAATAAAGAAGAACAAAATTACAATACAGCAGAAAAAGAACTATTAGCAATCGTATGGGCTACAAAACGACTAAGGCAATATCTATTGGGACAGACTTTTACTATTCAGACAGATCATAAAGCACTAATTTGGTTACATAATGTAAAAGATCCTAGTTCAAAATTATTAAGGTGGAGATTACGCTTAGTAGAGTTTAAATACGATATAGAATATGTTAAAGAAAAAGAAAAAAAAGCAGCTGACTGTCTTTCAAGGCTATTTCCAATACAAGACGAGGATAGTAAAAAAGCCACACCAGCAGAAAATTCAGAAGACAATGAACTTAGTTCAACAAAAGAAGAAGAATACATGTCACCCGACATACAGGGATTTGATGACATTCCACAGCCAAAAAATAATGCAAATTATATTAAAACCAAACAATACGATAAAACAGATGTTCAAACACAAAATTTTGTAGAATGGAAAAAGGATAAAGAAACTGTACATCTTACAATAAAACCTAACACTCAAGGAAAATTATGCAAAACAAGGCTAACAAGAGATTTACCCCAATTCAAAAAAGAAAACTGGTTAAAATATTTTGAAAATCAAGTTAAAGAAGTTATAGATAAGAAACTGATTTCACCAATTCTAAAGTACCCAAAATTAATTTATCAATGGAAAGAGAAGCACGAAAAATGGTTAAATAAAACTACAGACAAATAATACAAGACAGTATTTACGACGACAAATAATACTATTACATCATTCACACTAGGTTAACACAAGATTTTAAATGTAATACACTGTTAGAAAAAAACCAAAATTGTATCTCCCAACTGTACTCCTCAACTAGATAGAATGAACACAAAATGTAAGCTACGATTTACTACTCGACATAAATGAAAGTGACAATCATACATTTAAATTAATTGTTTAAAACAACATGTAAATCTAAGAGTTGAAAAATTAGGTCTAATATGTGTAACAATAAAATGAGTAATGTTCACGTCGTTATATCCTACGAAAGATAACCACATAGAAAATCAGAATTAAATATTAAACCTTATTTAAATAAAAATGTAAAACTTAGGTTTAGGGACTAAACCTTATCTAGCGAGAGGGATGTTATAGTCAGCAAAAATATATATCCCCACCTGCATTGTTTCATATTCGACATGAGTTGCAAAACGTATTTGCAACTCAGTCTTATTTCTGCCTTTGAAGTGTATTATTAATTTCATTAATAAATTGTCACTCTCCGAAGTAAATAAAAGTAACTTGTGTCTATTTAATAAATTAGACCGTAACACTCGATATAATGCAATAATTAGTTAATGAACAAATTCCCGGCATGTTTGTTACTTAGCTACATACTTAGCCAAAAAGTGCTGAATTGATTGTCTTATGGTAGGGAAGACTGGAGAAAACTTCTGAAATATGAACAATTCATTAGGAGTAAAATCACTCACGTGAAGTCGGGGCAATTTATAATAATTTAACGTATTATATTTTTACAATAACAAAATTTATAATTTGTTAACACCAAAATTGTAATCACATTTTATTATCTCTTAATAAAATATAACATTATTTAAATTCATATTTTAATTAATGAAACCTATATTTATTATTTATTAAATGAACATTTATGACTTTGTTCGTGGATCAAAACTATAGCAATTTGTATACACTACGATAGGTATATTTTTTATTGGAATATCTGTATTATACTTTCTTTGAGGAACATTATACAAGCCAATTTCATCCACGACACAATCAGGAACCCCAAAAATCCCTTGGTAACAAATTTCAGCTACTCGAAAACTGAAAAGTCACTACACGTGGTGTTTTCGGCCTGTCCACCGATCATGATCCGGATCACTCAGCAACCAATCACAGCATGCGTAAAGTGATACGGATCACTAAGTAACAAATCATAGCATACGAAAAGTGATCCAGATACAAAGACCTACTAAGACAGTAGATGAAACCGTAAACGAGGGTGATAGATCACGATAAATCTTATTGATCTCACTGAGTTTTTCCATTCAGGAACCGTAAGTGTCACTGACAGTCACCGCTAGAGAGCGCTCAATTTTGTGACGATTTTCAATTTTCAAAAGAAGGTTATATAAACTCATTTTTGTCTAGGATACATGTATATGATGTTCTGAGCAAATGTCCAGATGTATGTGTGTGTGTTATCTCAGACACGTTTCAATTGATTTTCCTGAAATTTTGTAAGTACCTTGTAGTCATTAATACCTATAGGGAAGACCGGGTCGTAATGGATCACTTTTCACTTTTTGTTGCTTAACTTCGTCATTCTTGCTTGAATAAAAATTTCATCATGTGGAAAACATAACATAACATCTCAGCTTTCAATTAAAGAAAGTATGCCCTAATATCACTTATACTTTTTTCTATAACAATGTTTTTGGAGAAATGCAAGATGATCAAATTCGCCTCGGGCCGGGCGTAATGGATCACTACCTGGGGCGTATTGGATCAGCAAAGAAATTATAATTTTGACAATGAAATATTATTTAATTTTCACAATTTTCGTTTCTATTGTACATTTATGTCAAAGAATATTGAAAATGGAACACATTTAATTTAAGCTTTTAACATTTTCATGCAATTTTCAGATTTTAAAAAGTTGTAGCGTAGTGCAAAATCCATTTACTTAACAAAATTTATTCTCCAGTTATTTTTTTATAAAGGGTTATCATTTTATTCATATTTTAAATATAATAATTTTTTCTTAATAAAATATGCGAGCCAATACGCCCTGGCCAAAGTGATCCATTACGCCCCGGTCTCCCCTACTCTGTTCAAGGAGAGAATGCCCTCTGCAAGGGATGATTTTTCGTCTATATAGCACAGAATGTTGTAAAAGTGAAAGAGTTGGTGTGGTTTTCAATATAGAAACGCCTTTTTCGATTAAAAAAATTAGTTTGAGTCGTGGTCTTAGCCTACCCTTAAAATGTTGACATTAGGTAAATTTTTTTGTTCGGCTTCACATTTATGAAAGTTGTCATAAACCTTAGTTTAAAGGGTCATAAAATTATTCTGAATCTACAACATTTAACGATTTCAATGATATCTTATTTAAAGAAAAGAAATTTAAACATTGATATAAATTTTAAGGTTCTATAAACTTCTAAAGTATTCAATTTAAATGTCCCTTAAGGCCATGAGGGAGATATTTTAAAAAAAAGTGATTTCCCGCCTGTCGTCTCACTTCTAAGTAGTTAGATTTCTCGTTCAGATTTATCAGGATAATTAGATGAATTCGTGCTAATAAAAAAAAATTCTCGAAATTTGTAAGTAATTTTTTAAATAAATAATGAAAAACGTAATTATAAAAGATGCATTTTTGACGAAAGTGAGCGCGCCTCGGAGGGCCTTCCTCTATCACCCCTGCATCACTGGATGCACAAATAAGCGATAAATAATTGCTCCCGCTTCTATAATGACAGCGGACGGGAATGTATTTTGCGCCCGCTCACCTTACCTCTGGGCGGGAATCTCTTACTTTGCGCCCGCCTTATGTGCACGAAATAACACTTTCCGTGCAGGCAGGACGAAAAAGTTATTTCCAATGTATTTTGTCACCCTGAAACCAAAACTCGTAGCAAAATCGCTCTATCGCGTCAGGATTCTGAGATATTCTAACCTAAAAGAGTGAAAAGGGTCATTTTTACTCTCTAAATCTGAATTAGTAGAAATTTTACTTTTTCAATTAGTAGTTTAATATTTTACTAATAAATTAGTAGAATTAACAACTTTTACTAATGAATTAGTAGAACTCCTATGTAATGCCTATTACTAATTCAAATTAGTAAGAATTTTCACTATTTCAATAAGTAGTTTTCACTAATTCAATTAGTAAAGTAGCCATGTGACGCAGAAGGTACCGTTCCTTGTGTTCGCTTTAGGTAAATACCAAAGTGATGTATAATCAAGTGACTCGAATATTGTTGAAAACTTTTTAAAAGTGTTAAGTGCTAGAAAAAGATTGTTGTGCTAAATTTGTTAAAATTCTTTTGTTCTTGCAGTGATAGTCTAGAGAAATTTTCATTCTTTCCAGAACTTTGCAAGTACTAATAATATAATTTTGTTCAATTTTTTGGTTATGTCCGTTTGACAATATTGTTATGTATAATAATATTATTATATCCATATTTTAAATTGAACAAAATTTTTGTTTAAAATTTAATGTTATCAATTTATTCTTTATTTTGTTCTTGTAGATTAATGTGTCTTTAAAAAATAAATAATACAAAATATTGTTCGAGATTTCTAATAATAATAATTCTACTAATTCATTTATTAATAACAGATAATATGGCGCCAATATGCACATGCGCAAACGTGTACGTTTTGCTTTTATCCTTTTACTAATTCAATTAGTAAGGGCAAAATAACTATTTAAATTAGTAGTTTTCTACTAATTCCAGGTGGACGACTTTTCACTATTTCAATTAGTAATATTCTACTAAGAATTAGAAGAATATTACTAATTCAGATTTAGAGAGTAGCAACATTCGTCTCTTAATACAAAAAAATTTTAAACATTAAAACAAGTTTTGAAAGAATGTAAAATTATCCACCTTTTAAACTTTTCTAGACAATTTAAAGTTTCAGTTACACGACCTAGAAACTCTGAAGGAACAGAGAAATAATTGGAAAGAACATCAACTTTAGCATTATATTCTTAAAGTCTTATAGCTCGCTAATTACGAATAACTGTTGTCAGATTTCCGAAATTCAAAATGGCGGATATAATATGGCGGATATATTTTTAAAAATTTAACGGAATTACTTGAAACTCTTTACTCAAGGGTATTTGCAGTCGCTTATTACTAATCAGATATCACATTTTAAAAATTTTAAATTGCCAATCTGATATGGTATTGTATGTTAGTAAAATCCAGAATCCTTTTAATTGCTTCATGATTCTTAACTTAATATGAAGCACTGACAGTGAAATTTTCTTATTATGAACAAGACTAATATTAATCACATCTTTTTATCCAACTTTTAATTCCTTTTGCACTACCTATTCTTGCACTGTGTGAAATATTTACTGAATTTTTTCTCTTTATTTCTGTATTGTATTGTCCTCATCTGAACTCAGTGTGTCGTTAAAATCAGCATCTGTTTCATTTTCGATAATAAAATCAACAACGTATCGATATCATTTGCCACATCTATTTCAGCTTCCCTTTTGCCTATTTTACCTCCAGTAATATTAGAAACGTCAGCATAGACTATTTTATTTGTATTTTTCACATTATAACCTGTAATGTCACACGAATAAAAAAAACAATGACTAACATGATTAAAAGGTTTACGCTATAATAATTGGTTCAATAACAGATTTCGTGATGCTTTTTTTATCGAAGTGATTAAGCGTAACATCAGCAGAGTCGCAATAAGCGAACTCAAAAACCCTCGAGTAAAGAGTTTCCTGCGATTCCGTTAAATTTTAAAAAAATATTTCCTCCGTATTAGATCCTCCATTTTGAATTTCGAAAATCTGACATCGGATTCGTAATTAGTGATCACAAAAACCCCAGAGTAAAAGTTTCAAGCGAATTCGTTGAATTTTTAGAAAATATGTCCGCAATATTTGATCCGACATTTTGAATTTCGAAAATCTGATGACAATTTTTTTGTATGCAGATTTAAAAAAAATGTGATCCTCAAAGTCAATTTAAATTTTTCGCCCTTCTGGTCCTTAATGGGTTTTGAAAAATTAAAATAAATATAAATAAATTCATCTCTCTTGTGTCTATTTAAAAAAATTAAAGTTACTTCAATATTTAGATATTTCGACATTTTCTTGAAATATTTTTGATACAAATGTTAGATCCTGAAAGACAGCAACCCGCTATACGTCAACGTATATGTCAGTCAATGTCACTTCTCACGTTTATTACTAGCAAAATAAGTGGTCAGCCCTCGCAAACTTTTGTAATCCGTTTCTATACATAATGCTATTAGTGTGCATATTTTTAAAACGACTTGCCCTAGATTATTACGGTCAGTATATTCACGTTCTGACAACACCATTAACATCAGTTTAATTTGGAATTCATTGTGGTGACAGATTTGTCACTTTATATCTACAATTTATCTCTGTAAATAAAAAGATGAAAGAAATGCTGTTGGAATATATCCCTGATACAATTTGTTCGCTCCTAAATTAAAAATTATAAATACAATATGGTAATTTAATGAAATAAGACATAATATGTTGGGGAAATTTAAAGAAGTAGTAATAGTAGGTGTCTTTAAGTTTAGTGTCTTTAATATATTTTAAACAATATATTGTTTGGACACACTGGGGGAATTTTCTTAGAAAACTGTTATGTCTATATATTATTTATTTAAACGTTCTAATTATGAAATTAATTAATTGTCTGGTAGAAAGTATAAATAATATTCATATTAAAGTAATTGTGATATTAATTGTTATAATAATTTATACAATATATTATTAACAATTGATTTTCTATTATATATTAAGATTATATATTATTATGTTAATATATAATTAAGCTTTCTAATTAGTTACATATATAAATGAATAATGTAGTTAAAATAATATGCATTATCATTTAAATTATTTAATATGTATAAGAATAAACATTAAATTATAAAGACTATTAAAACAAATAGATTTTTGAAATTATATTTTTCAAAAATTTATTCATTTTAATTGTCTTATTTTTTATTTCTATCCGCCCAAAGAATACGACACTGAATGTTGCTTAAATCAAGTAACGCCATCCCACCATTGTGAAGAATATTGGAACTAAACCGAACCGTCACTGAGGAGGATCCGTTTCTGTAAAAACCGTCATTGTCGAGTATTGACTGTATGTCAGGATGATTTATCAAGTCACAAGTGTTGTGATTACGTTATTTTACTTCCAAAAATTATTTCTGAATTATATTTTATTCGGTGTTTAATTTATGCAATGGGGACTTTTAGAAGATCTACTACCAGATACATATAAAATTTTAGGTCTTTAAAAATATAATTTTCTAAAAAATGCATTTAAAGTTCAAACTTGCACTACCGTCGGAAAATGTCAGTGCGAATGCATGCGTTTGAACCAAAAACATACTAATCTTTAAATAATAATTTTTTTATGAATACAAATGTCAGAAAATTAACAAATAAACTATTAAAAAGATTAGTAACTTCCACGATTAATGATACATAACTGAAAATTTTCATAATTAATACAAAGATTGCAGCAATCGATAAATTTGATTTTAAAAAATTTTTATTATAAGATCAAAAGAGTTCAAAAATATTATTCGATTCGTGAGATCATTGTAAACGTCCTAGCATTTTTTTGACAAATGCATTAAATTAAACACTTTTGAAGGGTTTCTGGATGAAAATGGTCGTCCGATTATAATAATATCTCACGAACCGAATAAGATTTTTCAATTCTTTTGGTCTTAAATTAAAAATAAGACTTGAATGATCACGCCTATGTAAATTTTAAATTTTTTTTACAATTTTTAAAAAATGTACCAGTGTTAAAAAAATTTCTAAAAAAATTTTATTTAAAAATTTTTTTTTAAATTTATTGATTGCTGCAATCTTTGTATAAATTATTAAAATTTTCAGTTATGTATTCCACCGTCCTACAAAATTTAAATTTTCTTTTCACACACAAAAAAACCAAACATTTTTGGAAACTAGGACCAAAAAAAATAGCCGTGTATGGCCGTTTTGCTGGATCAAGTCGTTTGTGGCTTCTAGGGGTAAAAACAACCCTTAAATGAAAAGTGACAAGTTATATTTTAAAAATAGATTCAATTTGCCTAAAACTCGTTACTTGGGGGGTTTTGGGGTCGCTGATCACAAATCTAACGTCAGTTTTACAAAATTCAAAATGGCCGATCAAAAAAAAAACCCCAAGCATCGAGTTTCAGGCAAATAAAATCATTTTTTTAAAAGTTGTCCGACATATTGGATCCGCCATTTTGAATTTTGTAAAACTGACATCAGATTTGTAATCAGCGACCTCAAAACCCCCCCAAGTAACGAGTTTTAGGCAAATTGAATCTATTATTAAAATATAACTTGTCACTTTTCATTCAAGGGTTGTTTCACCCCTACACTGAAAACAAAATTTATTTGAATCAAATAAAAATTATTTGATCCAAATAAATCATTTATTTGGTTATAATCCAATAAATGTGTATTTGAATCAAATACATATTTATTTGACCTAAATATTTGATTTTATCGCATCAAATAACTATTTATTTGAATCAAATACAAATTATTCAATTCAAATAAATGGAATATTCCAAACCAATAAATAATTAATTGAATCAATTATTTAAATTATTCAAATCAAATAAATGTAATATTTCAAGCTAATAAATAATTATTTGAATCAAATATGAAAATTATTTCATTCTATATTTAATACAAAATTTTTTTAAAAATATTTAGTATTTTTTAAATTTATTAATATATTCTTATACTATATTTATTTATTATATTATACATATTAACTGATTTTCTAACAGACTTTCAACATTATTTATAAACATGTTCACACAGTTTTTATTCGCAACACAACACATAATTTTATTATTTTATATAACGCTTAAAACGAAGAATGAAAAATATTCGCTCGCATGTGGCATCGAACTCACGTCTCCCCGCCCATAACGCTGACCGCAAGCCTATAAATGCACCTATTTAAGCCACACGGCCACTAAGACTTGGTTAGAACTCGGGATGATCTACTTTATGAATGCCAATGTCATATATTCTGTATCCAAATAACACATTTATTTGTCAAAATATTTTTTATTTGTATTAAATAAATGAAATATTTAAGTGAAATAAATAAATGAACAGTTTTAAGTATTTCATTATTTTCGTTTCAAATAATTATTTAATAGATTGAAATATTTTTTTATTTGTCTTGATAAAATAGTGTATTAATTAATATTTTGAATGGTATATTTGTTAATTTTCTGACAGCTGTATTTGCAAAATAAATGGTGATTTAAAGATTGGTATGCCTTTAGGCCGTGCGCGTGCAGCCGTACTGATAATTTCCGATGGTAGTATACTTTTTTGTTCAGAAGAGGAACTCGATGTTTCGTCTTTCATGCTCTCAGTTAAAATGAGATTTCCTATATACTTTTTTAAAAATCTGTAGAGATATTAGAACCGATAAAGGAACCCACAATAAAGAAGAGGATGTTAAAAAAGGATACCAACTCTATTTACAGTTGCTCAACTGGAAGATAGTGAGCCAAGGATCTTCTCCAGCCAATCTTTATTAACAGACTGCGTATAATATATAATCGAGAGAAATTTGAGACAGTGAAAATTAAGCAGTTAGTAATGTTAGGGCTGTTAATGTCGTGCATGAGCTTATTACTGCTAAGTAATATGCGTGTTACTGTCAAAATGAGTGATTGATGTTCTACTTATCCCCAGTAGTTACTCAACAAACGCTGGTACAAACGTTACGTCGACCATACACCCTTCTGAAACACCCACGAACTGGTATTTGCCTTTTCTCCTTGCCGAAATTCTATAAACCCAATTTATCCCAGAGTGTTGCATCAATCCGTGCAACCACCCAAGGGATTTACATTTGAGAGTGGGGTGAAGACTCGGAGTCGAGTGAAATACAAATATGAGGGAGAGTGAATTATCAGATACATTTTATGGCTCCTGTCCAATTCCTGACAAGCAAAATTGGGGAATCATTTTTATTGCTCCTCGCCAATAAAAAAGATGTCTTATTTCAAAATTTTAATTTAGAATCACTAGAATTTTTTTCCGGAAGAATTGTACACTTTTTAGAGATCCTTTGGTGAATTCATCAGTTAACAAAAGTTTCTATTCACATTGTAACACTGTGTGACAGTAAAATAACACATTAAATAGGATCTTTCCTAACTTGATGGTTTTAAAATTCTAAATAAAGTAGTATGTATTAAATCACTTAAACACCCACAAAAATTCACTTTAGGGTTAAACACAGTTTTCTGCATGTTCATTTTAAGAGTGTCTGACGAAATTTCAACTTTTCTATATATGCATTGTGTAGGTGCGTCAATATTTTTTCAAACATTTTTTAGGATTCAAATCTATATTCTATATTATTCAAATTAATAAAATTGTTCAGAATTGTTAAAAAGCATATGAATGATTCTACAATAAAAAATAATTAAAAATTCTGGAAGTATTTCGAATTTATATTTTTTGCTATTTTCAGGCATTATTTAATAAATTTTCGAATAATTATCTGTTTCTTAATTTAAATAATATAGAATATAGATTTGAATCTTAAATAATGTTTGAAAAATTATTTACCCACCTGCACAATGTAAATATAGAAAAGTTGAAATTTCATTAGACTATATCAACTGCATGGACGATGCAGAAGTCCTTATCCTGTCTCCTTGTAAATACAAGGAGAAAATGAAAATTTGTTTCCTTTTGCATGTTAAAAGTCCAATCGCTCTGTGGGCCTTTCACAGGCCCTGTGCTTCTGATATACTCAAACAGTTTAATTTTCGCGACGCGTCAATAACACAGGCGCATAAAAAAAAATTGTCTGTCTACTGAATCAGACATACATATCTTAACGTATTTTTGCCCGCAATGTTTTTCAAGACAAAACAATAAATTTGTGTATTTCTCTTTCAACATTTCAAAAGCAATGTAAAAATTACTTTATCACCCCCTATGTTTTTAAATTAAAAAAACTACTCCTAATATTTAAAATTCAAAAGTTTTAGGTTAAAAAAATTGAATAACAGATTTCTCTTCAAAACAAAACAATAAATTTATGTACTTCTCTTTCAACAACTCCAAAGCAGTGTCAAAATTGCTCTATCACCCTCTGTTTTTTTAAATTGAAAAAACTACACCTAATATGTAAACTTTAAAATGTATAATACAATAAAATTAAAAACCACATTGTTTTTCGAAACAAACAAATAATTTTCTATACTTTTGTTTTAACAACTCAAAAGCATTGTCAAAATTGCATCATCACCCACTGTTTTTTTAAATCCAACAAACTACCCCTAATATGTAGAAATTCAAAGATTAAAGTAAAAAAAATTAAATAACAGATTTATTTCCAAAACAGAATAATTAGTTTCAAAAGTTGAGATAAAATGTCCAAAAATGCAAAATATTAATTTTCATCCAAAAATAAAAATATCGATTTATTTGATAAATATTGATAAAATATATACTTTGTATATACATGAATAGATTCATTTTCATGCTAAAAATACAACTTTGACAAGAATTAATGCACTTTTTAATAAAAAAGTTATTTAAAAAAATAAAAAAAAAAACGATTTTTTCAAAAACTAAAAAATTACATTAAAGGGTAATTATTTTAATTTAAAAGAAATTGAGGGTTATGGGGCAATTTTGACATTGCTTTTGAAATGTTGAAAGAGAAATACATAAATTTATTGTTCTGTTTTGGAAAACAATGTGTGTTTTTGCCTTTAATATTATAAATAAAAATATTTAATTTTATTTTTCCCTGACTTTTCCCTGATTTCCAGACAAAATTCTCACTTTTTTCCTGACCATAAAAAATATTCTGATTCACTCTAAAAATTATTAGATACTCAAAAAAATGTTCTATTAAATTTATTTACAAATTTCATTAATTGTAAAATTATTCAAAAACATCAATAACTAAATTTTTAAATAAGTATTTAATTATTACTTTTCCACAGGAATTAAAATTCTTCAGAACATTCAAATTCAAACCTTTTTGAAACTCAACAATTTATAAGAATATTATAACAAAACATAAGGAAGACGATCACCTTCTTCATGTTTTGTTATAATTTAAATAACCATGAAATTTTTCAACAAAAAATTTAATTATTTACAAAAATCCTAATAAAATCCTTCGCAATAATTCAATTATTTTTAAAAGTAGTAAATTTTCTCAAAAAAATTCAATTATTTGAAAAAATTGTAATAAAATTCGTTGCAAGAATTCAATTATTTTCGTGAACAATAAATCGATTATTTGGTAATTTCATTTTTTAATCAATTTTTATTAGAAAATTCTAGAAACATTCAATTATTTAAATTAAAACTAAATAAATTATTGAATAATTGAATGTTTGTTAAAATTGAAATCTCAAAAAAAATTTTAACAACAAATTTTCAAATAATTGAATTCTTTTGACAAATTTTAATAAAATTTTTGAGAATAATTACATTTTTCGAGGAATTTGATTAAAATATTGTATCCAAAATTAATTAAAATCTTGCAATGAGTTTTATTATTCAGGAAAAGAATTTTAAAAAGTTTTCAAAAATGTTATTAAAATTTTTCAAAAATAATTGAATTTCGGTGAAGAATTTTATTATTTATAAAAATAATACAATTCTTGTAAAGAACTTCGTTAATTTTTTTTTAAATTATTGATTCTTGCGACGAATTTTATAAAATTTTGTATATTAAATAATTGAACACACGTGAAAATTTTATTGTTTATGAAAATAATTTAATTATTTCAAAGAAATTTATTAAAAATTTCATAAATAATTGAATTTCTGTAAAATTTTAACAAGAATTTTATTCTAGTCTTTAAATATATTTTAATTTTGAAGAAGAATTGTATTATTTATAACAATAATCGAAATTTTGACGAGAATTAAACAAATTTTTTTTAAATAATTTAATTTATAAAGATAATTGAAATGTTGACAAAAATTTTTGAACATAATTGAATTTCTGCGAAGAATTTTATTACTTTTGAAAATAATTTAAATTCTTCCAACGAATTTTATTCAAGTTTATTAAAATAATTGAATTTCGGTGAAGAATTTTACTATTTCTAAAAATAATTGAATTCTTGAAAAGAACTTTGTTAAATTTTTTTCAATAACTGAACTCTTGCAACGAATTTTATAAAATTCTTTTTAAATAATTGATATTTTTCGTAAAATTATTTGAAATTTTTTATATGAAATAATTGAATTCCTGTGAAAAAACTATTCATTACATAATTTAAAAGTCATAATTTTATGATAGTTCTTTAAAAATTAAGTTATTTAAGAAGAAATTATTGTCTGAAATAGAAAAAATTCAACATTTTGTATTAAAAAAAAATTCGTGGTTATTTTTATAGTTTACAAGGCAAACAAAAAAACATCAAAATTTAGAGTTTTTTTATGAATTTTTGAAATTTCATTTTTTCCAGTACTTTTACAAAAAATCCCTGACTTTTCCCTGAATTCCCTGACCTGTGGCAACGCTGAATAACAAAGGGTGATTAAGCAATGTTGACATTGTTTCTGACTTGTTGTAGCAGAAGTTAATAAATTTATTGTTTTGTTATTTAAATCATTGCTTTCTTATTTCCATTACAGTCAAATGTGATTTCATTCGAAACTTTGACTCCAATTTACAATTTTCGTAAAGAAAGTTCAAAATGTTAATTTTTATGGGAAAAAAACTGTTTCAAAATTGCGGTTTTAGTGTTTGGATTGTTTACATTTCACAACTTGGACATTCCCTTAAGTAAGTTACGAGTAATTCTCTACACGAATACACAAAAACGGTTTTTGTTCGGAAAATTGATCAAATACTATTGCTAAGTTTTACTAGACCTACAACTTATACTAAGTCTCTATATAAGTGCAGACAAATTTTTTTGTTACACAGTGTAATTTATCCCCATTATAGTCAGGTAAAAATTATATTGACTATCTAATCCAGATGTTGAGAAAAAATATTACTACAGATGTTGTAAAATTAAACGCACTTATACATCATGAATTGCTTTTAAATTATTTTCTTTTTTGGCACTCGAGACACATCAGTCAGGTAGTATACATTTACCACAGAAAATTTCAATATTCGTAGCGTTAAATCCTGTGACTTTCGCGGTTCTCTACCGTCAAATCGTTGGGATATTTGTCGAGCGAATGTGTGTGAGACAGGCAACAGAAATGACGTACAGCATTGCGACGCCATGCCAGCATAGTGACAGCCTGTCGGAGAGAAGCCATGCGTATTCACTCCGACAGACGTTTTCTCATTTTCTCTATTTATCGTTCGTCGTCGTGAGCGGATAATGTCTCGTCAAGACCCTTCATCCTAAACATCACTCCTTTTTTCTTATAAGCAGAAGGGGTTAACTGCAAATTTTCTTCTTTTGACCTAAAAGTAATAAAAATATAATTAATTTTTTTGTTCATTTTAAAAATAAAATCCTGTACATGAAATGTTTCAATTTAATTCTAACATTAATTAAAATAATTTAAATTGTTCCGGTAATCAAAGAAAACTTTTAATAATGGAAATTTCCGTATACCGTACGTGTACTGACGGAACCCCACCTTAACTTATCTACATTTTTCAACGTAATTATCTAAAGTTCGGAACACATACTCATTTTTACGTGCAGATTACGCGGAAAATATAGCAAACCTTATTGGCGGACTTATTTGCAAACTAGATGGGAAAGAAATTAAGTGTTTCCCATAAAATTGCAAAATATGATCTTGAACCCCTTATTTTCTATATTTCTCAACGAAATGAGCTAAAATTCCTTATACATATATTCATTTCTTAATGTAGATTACATGAAAAATATAGCGGACATGAATGCGAATTAGGAGATAAAGAATTCGATTTTTTGGCAAAAAGATAGCAAAAAATGACCATTTCCCCCATTCATTTTGTACTTCTAAACGTAGCCCAAGTATAGCACGTAACATTACTGGAATGTTGCAGCAATGTTACATGTAATATTAGTAACATTGCAGTAATATTAAAATGTCGGCCCCAAGGCAATACTACATGTAATGTTACTGCAATGTCACTGTAATGTTACAGTAACGTTACAAAGAAAGTTTATAAAATTACTATTATAAGGAATTTTGTGATCTTTCTTTGTAACATTACTGTAACATTACAGTGACATTGCAGTAACATTACATGTAGTATTGCCTTGGGGCGGACATTTTAATATTACTGCAATGTTACTAATATTACATGTAACATTGCTGCAACATTCGAGTAATGTTACGTTTGGGAGTGGGCTAAAAATTTGTTAAACATATGTATTTTTGAGTGAAGATTACATGAAAAATATAGAGGACCTGATTGGAGGTAGTATTTACGAACTGAAAATAAAATAAATCAATTTTATAATTAGTATTTAATAATTTTAATAAATTATATTTTTTCCAATATACACTACCAACAGAAATTGTGCGAACACTAACACCGCGAACAAAAAAACTTTTGACCGCTGATCACTCTAATGTGCCGCCAAGTTACTTGAGTGGTTGCCCACCCTGTTAAAAATTCCTGCGAAGGATCTTCTACAAGATCCTGTTTCTGGAATATTCGTAAGATCCTTTCCAAGATCGTACATAGTAACGTAGTAGCATTCTTATGTTCCTAGGTTCTCTAGTGAAACTTAATAAAATCAAGCGTGTTATCCTTTGTACCGAAACAAACAACAACGTAGAATCCTGGACAGTTTCCTTTGTAAAATCATTTGTAAGATCTTGCATTAACAATTTGAAAGTAAAAAACTCAGATCCGATTTTTTATGTTAAGCAACATTTGACAGACATAAACTTCATATTTTAATATGTTAGGCCCGAATAACAATGTTGGGCAGAAAAATGGTTTGCGCATTCGAGAAACTCATAGAAAACTTCTGCGCAGGAGTTAAAAATATAAATAAATTAATTGAAGAAACCGTGAAATTAAAAAAATATCTAGCTTCATTTTTAATGAAGATATCTACATTTTTATGCGTGTTTTTTAATTGCTCGCGGTGTTAGCGTTCGCACAATTTCCGTCGGTAGTGTATCTTTGTATAAAAAGGGAGTTTAATTTTGGTGCACGGAACCCTTGATTTTAGTGCGAGTGTAACTCCCACTTGTCCGATTTTTTATTATTAAAATAATAGCTCCTTTTGTTTGCAGAATTAGTCCGATAGATTGTTGACAATAATAGCCATCTTTATGCCTCGTTTGTTGATTTCTAAGACTGCCACGTATGTATTCGTTCTTAACTGTTGAATAAGTTGTCCAGGGTTCCACTGCTTTTTTTTACATAGAAAATATTACATCATTAAATTTGCATAACATCTTATTACGATAAATTACAGCACATCTAATCGAAGGATTCTGTAAAGACAAAGGCTGCCATGCAAACAGCTCTAAGCCCAAACAATCCTTTTAAAAATTGACTGTTAAGGCGCTACCAATTTCTAATACATTTGGTACTCTCTTCCTGTTCACGATACATCACAAATATAAATTGAACATTCCAAAACACTCAATTAAAAATATCGAAATTAGATTTTGAAATAATTAACAAAACAAAATATAAAAATAACTCTTTAATAAATATCGATGGTTGGCACTTGTCAAAAATTGCATCTTGATTTTTAAAGCCTTTGTAAGTAAGTATCGATCTATCTCGCTATCGCCGGTAGGCTTCCTCATCCTCATTTTGTTTCCTTATTTTTCCTTCGAAAATTTGTAAAGAACCTTTTCTCTTATCCCAACTTTCAAGTCGTTGATCGAAAGACAAATACTACTCCCGTGTGTATTTGTACAATGCATGTTGCCTCTTCTTACAGCAACTCAATGCACTTGTCTCTGTTCCAAGTAGAGGTCATGATGTCCTCGTCAAAAGTATTTTTTAAAATCAGTCTCATACACTCGTTACTTCCTCTACTTTTTGCCTATTTCACAACAATCTTCGGAATCTCCAAAGCGTTGTTTCTCTTTTACATGTCATATATTTTATTATGACAGCACGTGACTGAATAACATAACATTAATAGTAGTTTCCCCAGTAGGTCCAGTACCTCTGTGATGTTAGGTAATAGATAGGCTTAACTGACTTTCCTGGAAGTTTTTTTAACTTTAACAGCTGTTTCCTCGAAAACTTGTTTTTGCACAATAACTTATTTTAGTAAACTATGTATTTTCGTTAATAAATATTTGGAGTACTTAATAACGTTATCTATTCACAATGGCAGTATTCATGAACACATACTGATACATCAATTTGTAAATGGATTGGGAGATTCCTCCTTTTACACGATAAATTATAATTTTATTACTAACTCAACAAATGTAGAGGAATTAATGGTGTAATATTTGATGCACCGAAATATCCATCACAATGGACATTTATGACTCAATATAGCAGGAATATTATGATTATAGTTATGAACTCTAGGACTGGTCTACCCTTGTTAAAATGGTAGCAAAGCGGTGCTACAAACATTAGTCGTTAAACCTCAGGATTTGATCATTACGATATAATGGCAACAGTTCTCCTCAAAGTTTTGTTAGAATCTCATGTATTTTCAATCTAATCTGAAGCAAGTTGATGGAAAATACTTTGCTGAAAATGTCCGAATTTCTGTGTTCTTTAAGAATGTCAAGAAATATAGTTAGATATGTTTGTAAAATCATTTTTTCTCATCGCTCTCTAGATTAGAAATATTAGTCTATAACTAAATTGTCCGAAAGTGTTAGATGTTTCAACTCGAATCTTCGTTATCTGGAACGAACTTGGGGAGCTTTATTGTGGTATATCTAGTATATTAACACCTCCGTAAATTCTTTACTCTGTATTTGAATGTCCCATTAAGGCTTACATAATATTTATGCTAATGGGCAGATAAAAATTCATTTAGCGGAAAGGGGATTCCTCGTTCCGGTCGCTCAGAAATTACACCCACTAATTTCTGTCGTAAATGAAATCGTAAACGCAGTACTGTATCCGGAGTTGGCGGATATTCAATCCTCGTTAAAGTCCATACGCACGCAATCTAGTGTCTATGGACACGTAAAATGTTAATTTATGACAGCGTGGGTAAAACGCTTTAGTCCATAACGAATTGGAATACAATGGGAGGCTTTACTATGAATCAGGCGTTAGTTTGTTGATGACTTTTCGCGCGGAAAGATCTTTAATCTTAAAAACATCTAAAAAATTATTGCTGCCTACATTATCATGAAACGTAATATTCCGAAGATTAAAACAATTCTGAATTTATATAATGCCACATGTTCTAATTCGATTTTATCATTTTCTTTTTGAGTTGATAGAAAAAAGGGAATTTGGAAAACAAAAAAAACTTGGATAAAATGTACGTAAAGTATGACGTCAGTAAGTACGTAAAGTGATTTTCTAAAAAGGTTGTTGCTGTATGTATATGTATTTTCAAAGCATGTCACATGTTGTGATTGACGATCACCATTTCCTGCTATATGAAGAATGGCGGATAACCTAACAAACACATACAAACAGTTTACTTGGAAAAAAGTATGAGAGCCGCATAAACGTAAATACACCACTAGGATATATTCAAACACACACACACACACACCTCTGCGGGTTCGTAAATCATGCGCGAAGCTTTCTTCCATAGGCTTATTGCACATTAAAGGGCTCGTGGATTACATGTCTTGCGTTTCGTGACACGAACAGTTCACGATTTATGACCCGAAACGTGTGCAAGTAAACGCCTGAACCAATTTTTCATGAAGAAATTTCATTTTTCTATTTAAACATAAACCGAATGTATCGTCGAAAGTATCTATAACAGCCTCTCAACTATCGATATTATCGGTATTAAAAGCTTCCCATGGAAACTTACCTTGGAAGTTTCCTGCAAATTGACAGTGGAAACTTCTCGGATGCTGGCAAAGTATGTTTCCTGGAAGTTACCTGGAAGTTCCCAAAATTTATTTTAGTGAAATTATTATTTAAAAAGGTTTTAAAAATATTAAATTATTCTACTTTTGCATTGTTTTAAAATAGAAAAATGAGTTTAATTAAAAAAATTCATCTTCACAACTGTAGCACACATGAGGGTAAGACGGACTCGAATCATAAGTCACATGGGCGTTCATGAACGCAGCTGGGATAGCGCTTTATGCGCTCAACCAAATCGACACTTGACTTTACATGGTTAATTTATATATTTCATTATATCTCTGAGGAAACTAATTTCTACTTAAGATAAATTCTTTTGAATAAAATGTTACAATATTTGGATAATTCAAACAGTTTTCAATTAAATGACAAATTCAAAAATTGAATAGATATTTTATTTCACCTAAAGTCGTTGTGGCCTACTTTTAGAAAAATCTCATAATTTGTAGAAATAATGTTTAATGTCTATAGAATTCACTTTCGATAATTGTTTTCAAAAAGTTTTTTAATTAAAATTATAATTTTGATAGCTATGAAAATTTATTAAAAAAGCATGTAAATGATTTAGATAAAACAAATTTCTTGATTAAAAATGTGTTAATTTACTTGTATAAATAGATTATTACGTAAACATACCCAAAATAATAGATAAAAATTAATTTTAAACTTACCCATGAAATGTAGAATTTCAACATATTTCAATTACATTTTCCTAAGTTTATAAATATTAAAAAATGTATTACTGATTAATATTTAGTACATTCAATGTACTTTCATATTATGTGGTGATGTTTTCGTTTCATAGTAGGGTCAGAATTTCTCAAACGGATCACCTAAAACTAAAAAATTTTCTTTTTGAACCAAAATAATTTTTTTTGACTCTTAATATAGTTTAAAAATATCCCTAAAAATATTAAGCCAAAAACATTTTTTTGTAACAGTTATTAACAATTGAATTTTTTAGTACTGCTAAATTAACAAATTTTTTTCTCGAGTTCTAGTTGACGGATTTTAAAATTTCATTGCAGATGATTCAAATCAATTTAAATTAGTCCAGATGACCACCTGACAAATAATAATGTATAATACAATTTATTTAAATTGTTGCAAACAATGTTAATTAACAAATAGATAACGTTGGTTCTTTTTTATGAACAGAATTTTTTTTGCAGACAAACTTATATTTATTTAAGTAATCTATGTCGATTTTAATAAAAAATTATTTAATTTTAAAAAATAATATTGTTATTAACAATCATCATTAACAATAATCTAGTTTTTATTAATGAAGTAGAGCTTTACATGACTTTAAACTAGTTAAGATATTTAAAAAGATTTCTTTTTTGCAGAAATAAGCCATTTATTTGTTTAAAAAGTAAATTATTTTATTTACAACAAATGTAATTGTTTGTGCTAACAAATTTTTTAAGTTTTTGAAAGACTGCAGATATTATATAAACATTTTATGTTTAAAAAATTCCTAAAATGTTTACAAATGTTTAAGAAACCAGATTATTGTTCATAATAATTGTTTATAACAATAATAATTTTTAAATATAAAATCATTTTATATTAAAATAGACATAGATTACTTAAATAAATATAAATTTTGTGCTGTTATTTTGTTTGGATTTATAATTTTAGTGTGATATTATATTGTTTGATAATCTCATAAATTCCAAGACAAAAAAAAATAAATAATATAATAATAATAATAATAATATAATAATAAATTCCAAGATAAAATTCCTTGCACATGCATGGGACAGTTTTTTTTCTTTGTTTTGGAATGTATGAGATTATCAAATAATATAATATCACACTAAAACTATAAATCCAAACAAAATAAAACAGCACAATATATATTATATCGAATTAAAAATTATCCAATACATATGCAAGGAATTTTCTTTGTTTTAGAATATATGTGATTATCAAACAATATATTTCCACATTAAATATAAGTTTGTCTGCAAAAAAAATTCTGTTCATAAAAAAGAACCAACGTTATCTATTTGTTAATTAACATTGTTTGCAACAATTTAAATAAATTGTATTATACATTATTATTTGTCAGGTGGTCATCTGGACTAATTTAAATTGATTTCAATCATCTGCAATGAGAATATAAAAAATCGGACAAGTGCGAGTTGCACTCGCACTAAGATCGAGGGTTCTGTACACAAAAAAAACTCATTATATATATATATATATATATAAAATTATTATTTTATTTTATTAATAAATTTTTATATTTCTCTGCAATTGTACTTATGTTCACCAATCAGGTTCAATTTATTCAAAAAAAATTAAATTCTTTCCCTTCTATTTCGCAAATATGTAGGCCAATCATGTTCGCTACATTTTTCCCGTAATCTGCACTTAAAACTGAAGATCCCTGCTGAATTTCAGCTCACCAGGTTCAGATTTGTAGAAGTTAAGGTGGGGGACAGCCCATTTTGCGTGGCTGGGACGGACACACGAGTGACTTCATAAGGGTTCTGTCAGTACACCTACGGTGTACGGAACCCTAAAAAACATTATTTTTTCTAAAAATATTGTAAATTGTTAACTTTGAGTTTAAAAAAAGTATGTTAACAATTTAAAAATTAAAAATTGGTTTAGTTGGGATCTCTTAGAAAATTTATTCCCTTTAATTTAAGACCAAGACCATGAAAATCCGATAAAATTTGTAGGTTACAGACAAATTTGAACAGTAAATTGTAAAAAATGCCAATGTGCGCCGGGCGAGTTTAACGTCATATAAGGCCCTACACAGCTGCAGTTTTTAATTAATAACTTTTTTTCTAATTGAGGCTAATTTTTTTTCGAAACGGTTTTACACTCGGAGACATTTAAGGAATAGAATGCAATTTTAAATTTTTTGTTAGGACGTGAAGAACATATTTGTTTATTAACATTTTATAAACAAATTACATAAAAAATTATAAAAATAAGAAAACATTAAAAACAAAAAATATATTCAAATAGTGCAATTCAAGACGAAAAAAACCCATTTTTTAATTTTAAAATCCGTCAACTAGAACTCGAGAAAAAAATTTGTTAATTTAGTAGTACTAAAAAATTCAATTGTTAATAACTTTTACAAAAAAATTTTTTTTGGCTTAATATTTTTAGGGATTTTTTTTAACCATATTAAGAGTCAAAAAAATTTATTTTAGTTTAAAAAGAACATTTTTTAGTTTTAGGTGATCCGTTTGAGAAATTCTGACCCAGTATAGAAATATGAAAAAGTTTACCTTTAATTTGAGTCTTTTATAATTTTCCGTGATTTCAATCACTTATATGTCCTCTGGCAGTTAACAAAAAAATCTAATTTTGGTTTTAATATCTATGACAGACCTTTCTTTCCATTCTATTAATTTTTGGCGAAGGAGAACATTTAATTTTATTTATGTTTAAAAAATATGTTCAAAAATACGAATTTTTGATGTCTCTTACGATAGTTTTGCAAAAATCTACTTGTATTTTAACCCAAAAATTCGTATTTTTAAACTTCTTCTCACTTCTAAGTAGTTAGAGATATCTCGTTCTTATTTAATAGAATAATTAGGGGAATTTGTGCTTATTTTGAATATTCTAAAAATTTGCAAGTTGAAACAATTTTTTCAATAACTATTTATCAAAATTCCGAGATGAGCACCAATCTTAGAACGTTTATCTATATTTACCAAAAATTCCCGACTCAAAATATTCTTTTATTTTTAAATGAGAGCGCGATCACGAAACCACTTTTCCTCCCACCTGCCCAGGTGGAAAAGTCGGACGAATGTCGAAGTTTACAACCGGTTGGGATCCGCGCCCGTACAGACCGCAAGTACCGACGGTCTATACTGATTCGGATCTGAAAACTCAACCGGCGCGGTACAGATTATGCTCCGACTGTCGGAACCGTCTTCCCACTATTGTAAGTACGGGCTCGGTACTGGATTTCTTCCGCCCGCGGATCTTATTCTTCTGCGGCGTCGTAAGAATGACGGATATGTTAAGTCTTCACTGGCTCGGTGCTGGGCCGGATCCGACTGCGGATCTTGTCATTTATTGTCACATCATAAATCACATTATGAATTTATTTTTAATAAATGTGTCATAACTAAATAACTATTACAATAATTAATTGAATTATTTTAGAAAATAATGATTAATTAATAAATAAATTTAATCAATATATTAAGTAATTACTTATTGAGACTTTTTTTCAAATTAAACAATTAAAAAAAATTTGTCTTACACTTTTTCTTTATAATTATTATAAATAAATTTATATTATTAATATAAATTTATTATTATTGAGATATTATTAATTAATATTATATATTATTAATTAGTATTAATATTATTGAGAATTAATAATAAATTATTAACATTAATATTCACGTTAATTAATAATATCTCAATAATAATAAATTTATTACTATTGAGATATTAATTAAAATTATTAATATTATTATGTTCAATATTATTATATTGAGAAACTATTATTTAATATATTATATAATAATAAAAATTTAACTGTAGCATTGACAAGTAGTAATCCTACAAGTTTTATTTCAGCTCGTGACTCTTGAGAGTATTTAACATTTGAGAGTCCCATGCGATCGTAGCATGGTGCTTAGCGTGCGAGATTTCGGTGCGGAAATATTCGGTTAGGCGTAGGTTCGTACCCCCAAGCGTTAGGATTTTTCAAATGTCTATGTAATAAAAAATTGCGTTTAAGTGTAAAAACTAAAAAAATGTTAAAAAAATAAAAAAAAAATTAAAAAATAAAAAAATGTGTAAAGAGAACTGTCAATGACTTGTCATCAGTATTTTTATCTTTTGCAATTAATTATTATTTTTTTAATTGATATTTGTTAAAATTATCATTTGGATCCGATCCGGTTGTCAGGCTGTAGAATGCCAGCTATTAAATTGAAAATCCGCAGTCGGTAGAGTGCCAGGTCTTAGCCGGTTGAATTATACACGGAACGGCTTTTCCCGGCCGGTAGGAATTCCACTTCCGAGCCGGTTACCAGCGCGCTCCTGGCCTAGTCACTATTCGGTAGAATTCCCGTTCACATTCGGTTGGCAGGCAGTTCCGAACCAGTACAGTTAAACCGGCGTCAGTACTGGCTAGGATCCACGCCGGTTGGAAATTTCCGCCTGGGTGACTTTAACCCATTAGCGCCCAACTCGTAAAAATTTTTTGGTCATTTTCAAGCTACGTAATTATAAATAAAACGGTAGACAATTTAAACCAGAGGTAAATTTTCTAAAGGTTTTGGATGTGCTCTTTCCGATTCCGGTGTCAAAAATAAATTTCGACCAAACCAAAATTAAATATGGCGGTTTTGATGTCATGAACCACAAAATCATTTTTTCAGGTTTGACAATTTTTTTACCTCGAAAAAGTGTAAAAATAAAATTCTATTTTCAACCATCGGTGCATAAAAAATATACATTTTCAAGAAAAGTAAAGTAGAATTTAAAATATCAAGATGGCGGACCAATATGGCGTCAAATCTAAAGTATAATTTGAAAATTTTTGGCAACATTGGTCAAATTGCCCAAAAGCCAATGGATTCGCCTAAATTTTGTTACTCGGGGGTTTTTGGGGTTGCTGATTACGAATATAAACTTCATTTTCAAAAATTAGAAATAGCGGATCCAATCTGGCTGACGAGTTTTACCAAATTTCATCGAATTCACGTGAAACTATGTTACTCGGGGGTTTTTAGGGTCGCTGTTTACGAATATAAACTTTATTTTTTTAACATTAAAAATGTCGGATTCAATATGTAGGACGAGTTTTACAAAAATTAATCGAATTCACTTGAAACTTGTTACTCGGAGGTTTTCGGGGTCGTTGATTACGAATTTTTGTAAAACTCGTCCGCCATTTTGAATGTTAAAAATAAAGTTTATATTCGTAAACAGCGACCCCGAAAACCCCCGAGTAACAAGTTTCAAGTGAATTCGATGAATTTTTGTAAAACTCGTCCGCCATATTAAATCCTCAAGTTTTAATTTTTGAAAATATAGTTTGTATTCGTAATCAGCGACCCCAAAAACCCCTAAGTAACAAGTTTCAAGTTAATTTGATCAATTTAAAAAAAAGTCCGCCATATTAATTCCGCCATTTTGAATTTAGAAAATCTGATATCAGATTCGTAAACAGCGACCCTAAAAACCCCCGAAAAACAAAGTTTCATGTGAATTCGATGAAATTTGGTAAAACTCGTCAGCCATATTGGATCCGCCATTTTGAATTTTTGAAAATGAAGTTTATATTCGTAATCAGCAACCCCAAAAACCCTCGAGTAACAAAATTTAGACGAATCCATTGACTTTTGGGCAATTTGACCAATGTTGCCAAAAATTTTCAAATTATACTTTAGATTTGACGCCATATTGGTCCGCCATCTTGATATTTTAAATTCTACTTTACGTTTCTTGAAAATGTATATTTTTTATGCACCGATGCTTGAAAATAGAATTTTATTTTTACACTTTTTCGAGGTGAAAAAAATTGTCAAACTTGAAAAAATGAAATTTTTTTTGTGTTTCATGACATTAAAACCGCCATATTTAATTTTGGTTTGGACGAAATTTATTTTTGACACCGGAATCGAAAAAAGCATATCCAAAACCTTTAGAAATTATATCTCTGGCTTAAATTGTCTACCGTTTTATTTATAATTACGTAGCTTGAAAATGACCAAAAAAAATTTTAGGAGTTGGGCGTTAATGGGTTAAAGGTAAATTTTTTTACATTTCTATTGTAACGAATATTTTCTAAGCTATTTTCCAACGTTTACAGCTTTCCCTTTTTCCTCCCACATTTTCCAAGGACACATTCCTTGGATCATCGGTTACCCGAATGAACGGTCCAGGGGTACAAGACAGTTGTTTCCTTGACTACTTACGAGTAGGAAGCTTAGTGTAATATTCTACGGAAACCATTTAAAGCTAATAAAGTTAAACAACTCATTTAAATAAAGATTGAATATCTAAAGATATTCAAGTCTAAATTAAAATAAAAAGTGTCATTTATTTAACCCGTCACATTTTTGGCGATCCTGCCAGGATAGTTCGATACGATCTAAAATTACGATAAAAAATCGGCTATCCTTGATTGAACCAGTGCTATATTGTGAAAAGTGACGGTTTACACGGTGAAATTTTCGCTGGTAATCACCGGAAAACACGAACTCGAGCTGAACCGAGTAGGTTCGATAGTGATTCCGTGGGTTTTAGTCCTAGAGAAGGTGTGACGCCACCAAACCAAGTTGGCACCGTGGGACTATAAAACGTGTATCAAGTCATCTCTACCCGAGCGAGGACTAGCAACCAAGAAAATTGTTAGATTGTGAAGACGGATTTTTTTAACAATTGTAAAATTTTTTATTGCGAAAATAGAAATAAAAAAGTAAGTTTTTTTTATTTTACACGAGAAAAATATATACATACATGCTTTTTTACACTTAGCGATTCTGTTAAATTTTTAACAAAATTATTTAAATTTTCCAATTTTATAACTACCTACATTTTTTTACTTATTAATTAACTTATTTTAATAATAACAATGTCTTCAGACGCCTCAGGAAGTGAATCCTCTCCCTCAAAATGAAATCCTAACCCAAATTTTTGAAAAATTACAATTACTGACAATTTCACATTTATCCCTCGAAACAAGTATTGGTCAATTAAACAAAGAAAATTTAAAAAGGGTACAGGAAATAAAACAAATTGCACGCGTTGAGCAACAACTGCTCACAGAAGACGATGATAGTAGTGGTGAAACATCAGAGGAGAACAGCTTCACGGGTGAAAAAGAAAAGAAAATTCCTTTTACGAATAAAATTAATTCTTTTCAAAAAAGCACACTAACTGAAAACCCAGTGCAAACTCCAATACCCGACAGTTTTACGACCGAAATTCCGAACCTGTGTACACAACGAGACAACATTCTTTTACCTGCGAGGGGAATCATTCGAACGGTAGAAATTCTTAACGGGCGCGACGATGTCGGTACCGAAGATTTTATAAGGACGGTTCAACGCGCTCGGCTACGATGTTCCCAATCAGAATTGCTTTTAGATTTCATATTAACAGAAAAAGTAATTGATGACGCCAAGAGATCAATGAGACACGTTTCTATAAATAATTACGAAGAATTTTACCAAGCACTCAGATCTAATTTAGGATCTGGTACATCAATTGAATTATGTTGTGCCAAATTAGATTCATGTAGACAAGGGAACGATAATGTACAAATTTTCAATCAACGTTTCGGAAAATGCCTTAACGAGTTATATTACGCTATTCAATCTGGAACACAGCTCCGAAATCGCGCGTAAGGTAGCTCTGCAACTAGAAGAAAAAACAGCAATAAAACGTTATATTATGAACCTCCGTGACGACCTTCGTATTCAAGTGAGACCCTCAAGACCAAAATCTATCAACAAAGCCCAAGAAGAAGCCCTTGAAGCCGAGGTATGGATCCGGGAAAAAATGAGATTTAAAACAGCAATAACTGCACGGAATCCACAACAAAATTTTGTGCCACCACGCCCAAGTATACGAACCCCAAATTCGAGCCCGCCTAACCATAGTATGCCTCTCGCGCAAAGAGCACAATTACAATGCAATTTTTGCAAAAAATTAGGTCATTTAGAAACACAATGCTATGCAAAAAATGGCAAATTACAAAATTTTCAGTTAGCTCAGAAAGTATAGAAACCCCCGGCGAGAGTAAATCTGACACAGGAAGAACAGCCAGAACCAAGCCATTGCGAAAATCAGGAAAACACAAACGAGAGCCAAGCGAATTGACCGACAGAATATCCTACGTATCCGGACGACTTCAGTCAGTGCTATTACGACCACGACAATTCCAACGAGATATTCGATTACTTGTCGATTCAGGATCCTCTATAAACCTATTAAAAACGTCGAACGTTCCTTCTCATTTTAACCAAATTGACCAGGACAAAGAATTCAAAATGGGTAACGAAACTCACAAATCAAAATTTAAATTCGAAATAGAATACCTTGGTAAAATTCACACATTTAATGTCGTACCTGATAAATTCCCTCTCCCTGAAGATGGAATTATGGGGCTCTGTTTTCTCCAAAATTATAGCTACCTGTTATCAAACTACGAATTAAAACTCGATAACAGATTACACGATCTTATCGACGACGGAATATTTATACCTCCTAATCAAATAAAATTGGCCGAGATCCCTGTTTCCAAACAAAATGGTTGTGTAGGGTTTATGGACAATCCACATGTCCCTGACTCAATTTTTCGCGTTTGTGACTACAAGATAACCGTACCTCTTATCAATGAATCTCAACAACCTAAACTGATTTCAACAACTGAGTTAAACTACAAAATTTTAAAAAGCGAACCTACCGAATATGTACTTCATCGGGTAACAGAAGAAGAGCTTCTGGCACGCCTTAGACTGCTAACATAGAACACTCGAACAAGCCATATTGAAGAAGAAAACCGCGAAATAATAAATAAATTTATCCAATCATACCATGACATTTTCTCACTTCCGGGAGACCCACTACCCAGTTGCAAGTTAACGTCTCATCGAATCGTCTTAAAAGAAGACAAAATTATCAACACGAAATCATACCGACCACCGGAATTTCACAGAAAAGAAATGAACGAGCAAGTAGCTGAAATGCTAGTCAAAAAGATTATAAGACACTCGAACTCGCCTTACAATTCACCTCTATGGCTAGTGCCTAACAAAATTGATGCATCGGGAGTTTAAAAATGGAGAGTAGTGACTGACTTTCGTAAAATTAACGACATTACCGATCAAGACTCATATCCACTTCCGGTGATTGACGATATTCTGGACCATCTCGGAAAAGCCAAATTCTTTTCTATATTCGATTTGAAAGCTGGATTCCATCAGATACCAATGGAGGAATCTTCAAAAAAATTCACGGCCTTTTCAACCTCAGAAGGGCACTTTCAATTTGAAAGAATGCCATTCGGACTACGAAATTCCCCGGCAACATTTCAACGCATGATGGACCGAGCACTCAAAGGATTGATAGGAAAAATTTGCTTTGTTTATTTTGATGACATTGTTGTATTTGGTTCAACGTTGGAAGAACACAACCAGCATATTACAACTCTTTTTCAACGATTACGAGAAACAGGACTGAAACTACAACCTGATAAATGCGAATACCTTCGACCAGAATTAGAATATCTTAGACATTGTATTACAAAAGACGGTGTGAAACCAAATCCCGGTAAATTGGAAGCAGTTACTAATTTCAAGCAACCAACTAACGCAAAGGAAGTTAAATCATTTCTAGGTCTCTCAGGATATTATAGGAAATTTATTAAAAATTATTCTACAATAGCTAAACCTCTGACTGAATTAACTAAAGTCTCTAATGATTTCAACTGGTCAAACACATGTCAAGAGTCATTTGATAAATTAAAAACAGCTTTGTGTCAAGCCCCGGTTTTACGCTATCCTGATTTTGACAAAGGATTCGTACTGACAACTGATGCTTCAAATGTTGGCATAGGTGCAATATTGTCCCAAGAAGGTCACCCGTGTTGTTACATATCCAGAACTCTCAACAAGCACGAGCTTAATTACACTACCACAGAGAAAGAACTTTTGGCTATAGTATGGGCTGTTAAGAGGCTGCGACAATATTTGTTAGGTCGAAAATTTACAATCTTGACTGATCACCAGGCTCTCAAGTGGCTTTTCAACGTTAAAGATCCATCTTCTCGACTAATGCACTGGCGACTCCGAATGGAAGAATACGAAATAGACTACAAAAAAGGTTCGGAAAACACAGCAGCTGACGCTCTATCACGAATTTTTGCCATCAACGACAAAGTATCCCAGGAAGAACCGGACAGTCCTGTATTTGACTTGGAAAGAGAATTACCAGAGATTGAAGTGTTGAGTGGGGAGGTAGACCGCGATTTGCACACACCAATACCAAGAGAAGCAATACCACAAACTTCGGATAATAAAACTCCTTTCAAACCCTTGATAACAAACACCGAAATCGAAGAAAATCCAACTCCAATAATCGAGCAGCAAGAAAATGTACAACCGGACATGGAAGAAACGTTTAGGGAATATTATAGATGGTTTCATAAACGCACACAGACGCGTGAGATAGAAAACCAAACGCACAAGGGAAACTTTGGATAAAAATATCCAAAGAACGTGTCCATTTAAACGCTAATGTTACGAAACTACTGGAGTATAACGAAAGAGATTGGCTACGAATTCTTAATCAAACGGTAAAATGGACAATAGAAAAAAAATTGGATATCGCTCGTTTTCACAACGTATTAAGCGTAAATCAGAGGCCATAATTACGGATACACCTGTTGATCCTAATGACAAAATTGCAATGGACATCTTTGGACCACTACCTGTAACTGCACAACAAGACGAGTATATTTTGTCTATTCAAGACATGTTGACAAAATATTTAATTTTGGTCCCTCTAAAGAACGCTACTTCCGAATCAATTATAGAAGGTCTTTTGGATCACTATATTTATACCTTCGGATCCCCGAAACATATTCTAACAGACCAAGGTCAAAACTTTGTATCAGAATTAATTCAGAACTTTGAAAACTTATTCCGGATTAAACACGTTAAGACGACAACTTTTCATCCACAAAGTAATGGCAGTTTGAAACGAGCACACGCCACCGTCAAAGATTTAATTCGAACTGCAATGAGCGATAATCACACCGAGTGGGACCTAACGCTAAAATTTATTTGCATGGCATATAACACTATGAACCACGAAGCTACTGGATTTTCACCATTCCAACTAACATTTGGTAGAAATGCAAACCTACCTTCTATCCTTGCAACTACTCCATGTCTAAAGTATTCTGAATTAGTTAATTTGTGGAAAGATAGACACGAAAAATACATACTTAGAGACCAAGAGAAAATTAGACAATCAAAGGAAAAATATAAAAGAGTCCAAGATGCAAAAATCGTTTTACCACAAAGAATATTCGATATTGGTGATCTTGTGTTAATAGAGAACGTCAAAAGAGATAAATTAAAGGCAGACTGGAAAGGACCAGCCACTATCGTTAGCGTTAAGAATAATAATAACTATGAAGTATTAATTAATAACGAAAGACAGTTAATTCATTCTGACCGATTAGAACCTTACTATAATTAATTACAGGCAAACATGAGGATCATATTATGTGCAATGTTAATACTCTGTACCAAAGGCGAAATCCATCTGAAGAAACTAGAGGACACTACCATCTTTGCTGAAAATCTTGGTGTTACTAAATTGTTCCATGAAACTTGGAAGCTCATTTTAGGAATTGACACCACAAACTTTCACACACGACTTTCGAAAATTTCGGAAATTTACTCACAAGTTTCAAATCTATGCAACAACTGTTCGGAAAAGTACGAATTAAATCCCTTTAGAAGTCGAATAAGTAGACTAGAAAACTCGAAATTTCTCTTAAACCAAATACTAGGACAATCACGACATCGTAGAGGGCTATTTAACTTTGTTGGGTCAATTTCAAAAACTCTATTTGGGTCACTAGACGATAATGACCTACAAATTATTAACCATGAATTTGATGTTATTTATAAAGATAATAATATAATGGCTGAATCAATAGGAAACCAAACTCGAATAATAAAAACATTACTAAATAGTGCTTCACACGATTTAAAAACACTTAGCGAACAATCTGACAGTTGTACTCTACAAATTAATGAAATAATAAATTCTACTAATCAGAACCAGAAAAACTTATTAATCAGTAATCTTATCTCTACTGTCGGAATTGCTGTAGCCGAATACAGCGAAGATCTAAATCTAGTTATCGACGCAATAAATGACGGGAAGCACGGCATCATCCATCCTCAGATTCTCACTCCAGAAATACTGATACAAGAACTTCGACAAATTGAAAAAACCAACAACCAAAAATACCCAATTAAATTAACTATTTATAATTATCAACATTTTGTTGATATTTCAGAAACGACAATTGGAATAATTAACAAAAGACTAGTTTACATTTTAAAAACCCCTGTTTTAGAATACGAAGATTTGCAAACATACCATCTTATTCCTATTCCGCACGGAAAAAGTTTCATCGCTCCTATCCCTTCTCACGAGGTCGTCCTAACTAACTTCGAAAAGAACATTTATATATCTTCTGATATTAACACAATAAATTCCTGTAAAGAAATCGACGAAATTAGAATCTGTAAAAGAAAACAACCTATTTATTTTATTAGTGAAAATCAAGCATGCGAAACAAGCACTATTAGACGGCAAACTAAACATTTGGATAACGATGTATGTCAATTTTCGGCATTTAGAATTTTAGAGCTGGTTTTCATCCCACTAAAAGATCCAAACCAATATATATTGATTCCCAAAACACCTTTTGAAATGAATGTATCGTGTGGTACTAGTACACAAACCATTAAATTAGATTCTGCCAGCTTACTATTTAGCGACGAAGATTGTATTATACAGACTCCTAAATCTCTTTTAACACTAAGAAAATCAAAAGTACGGAACACCGATATTTTGTTTAAAAAAATGTAACATATAAATTGAATGTCGATGATATTAACTTATTAAGTAACCAATTACCATTCATTCAGGAATCACTACGACATGAAAATTTTAAAGAATTACGTCAAAGCCTCAGTACTATGGAAAACTCATTAAAAGCCATTAAATCCAATAGAAGAACACGTACATGGATAGAAACTAGCACAGATATACTCACTTACCTAGGTTATTTATCATTATGTATAATTAGTATATACACCATGTATAAAATAGGATTGTTTGATTGTATAAAAAAGTTAATTCCTCGAAATTTGTGCATTAAACTTTATTGCGTTACTACCACAGTCAATACATCGCCTACTGTGCATTATAGTCCCGTTGCAACAGCACCAAATGATTATTGTAATACCTCGTCAAGCAATGCAACTGTAAACAAGGATATTGTAATTGTACCCAAAAGGATTAAAATCAGAACTTAGAGACTAAGTTCACTCTAAATGGGGGGGTGTAACGAATATTTTCTAAGCTGTTTTCCAACGTTCACAGCTTTCCCTTTTTCCTCCCCTATTTTCCAAGGACACATTCCTTGGACCATCGGTTACCCCAAGGAACGGTCCAGGGGTACAAGACAGTTGTTTCCTTGACTACTTACGAGTAGGAAGCTTAGTGTAATATTCTACGGAAACCATTTAAAGCTAATAAAGTAAAAAACTCATTTAAATAAAGATTGAATATTTAAAGATATTCAAGTCTAAATTAAAATAAAAAGTGTCATTTATTTAACCCGTCACACTATACTATAAAACGAAAAAATCAGCACATAATGTGAAAGTACATTGAATGTACTATTTATTAATCAGTAATACATTTTTTAATATTTATTGTGACAGTTTCGCGATCTAAATTTCATATTCGCTACAAGTAGCGATTGGGCTATATCTTAATCAGTATCTGCATTATTGATTTTTAATCATGTATTATATCTACTAAAAATTAAAAAATTTTAATTTAAGATATCAATTCAATTATTTATATCCGTCGCAGGTGAAAAAATTTCTCACCCATCATAAATTAATCCAAAATTGTTATAAAATGCCACATTTTTTTAATGTTCATTGTAATTTCCAAACAAACTATTGGAAGTAAAATTAACTTTCATTTTCTGTTAATTATTTTAATAAAAAATTAATTACAAATGAAATCGAGTATAGGGGAGACCGGGGCGTAATGTATCACTTGAATTTATTCAAAAGTGGTAAATCAGACTAATTTCGGTTTTTGATCAAAATAATGTACTTGGTAGACTGTAAGTTTGTACCAAGTTTCATTGTTATTTATTTATTATTGGTAAAAATATCGTAGAAAAAGTGATTTTCAGGCTCGAAAGTAAATTTTTGCAATCTTAGCCCACATAGCACAATATCTTGCTGTAAGTTTGTGGTGTGGATTACACGTATAGTTTGTAAGGATAGGGTTGTATACTTTTGGTAAACTTTAAATTTCCGCCATTACCGTAAGCTTACAACGTAAAGGTTATTGTAAGCTTACATGTAAAGGTTACTGTAAGCTTACAAGTAAAGGTTATTGTAAGCTTACAAGCATAGTTTACTGTAAGCCTACAAGTAAAGGTTATTGTAAGTTCCATTTTGGAAATTTAACAAGCCATTGAAAATCTTGAAAACAAATTTGAGAGGACTGAGATTCGAACCCGGGATCGACGCGTATAAACCTAACATCCTAACTAACTGAGCTAAGTAAGGAACTGACAAAGAAAAAATCAATATTGCTTTTAAAGAGTTAGTCATCTTCTTGGTTGACCTTAAAAGCAATATTGATTTTTTCTTTGTCAGTTCCCCACTTAGCTCAGTTAGTAAGAATGTTAGGTTTATGCGCGTCGATCCCGGGTTCGAATCCCAGTCCTCCGAAATTTGTTTTCAAGATTTTCAATGGCTTATTAAATTTCCAAAATGGAGCAAGGCCAAAAATTTTTAAAAAAAATTTTTTATTTATTTTTTAATTATATTATAAATTATTTTGTAAAGATTTACCTTATTTAGTAAACTTACCACAACCTTACAACTTTATAGTAACCTTACAACAGCCTTACCATTTAAGCATACAATAACCTTTACTTGTAAGCTTACAACAACCTTTACATGTAAACTTACAATAACTTTTATTTGTAGGCTTACAGTAAACTATGCTTGTAAGCTTACAATAACCTTTACTTGTGAGCTTACAACAACCTTTACTTGTAAGCTTACAACAACCTTTACATGTAAGCTTACAATAACCTTTACTTGTTAGCTTGCGGTAATGGCGGAAAGCTTTCATATTAAAAAGTAACGTTATTTTACTTTTTGATTAAACTTTTAAAGATCTTTTGAGCAATGTAAAGACAAATCTTAAGCATGTTGTCTATGTTCGTTTTACAAAATTTCCGGCTTTGTCCAAATTTTAACTGGTTTATTTTTTAAACAAATTTAAATATACTTGGTTTTTAGTTTTAGCCATAAATAAACCTGCAGATAGCTACAAAAATTGAGTTATTTTATAAAAATACTCTTTTTTAAGAAAATACGTTATAAAAAATATGTTATATACCAGTACCAGTCTTTGACGGGTTTTAGGTTCTACTATAAAACATTTAACAAAGTGTCTGCCAATTGCGCGGGGAAACCGATAAAAAGCCGCGGAAATTTAATTTGACCAGGAAAAATCGGTAAATTTCTTACGAAATTAAAAAAGTTTTATTATATTAATTTGTTTTCAAAAACTGCAGTGTAATTTAATTTTTATTGGTGTAATATTTATGACAACAGACCCGAGTCAAAATTTAAGCCCTACTTTTAGCTTAAACATATAGATTTTATTTAGGTTTTAGCAATCGTAACGTATGATCTAATTGCGACACAATTATTTATAATTAGACTCTACTTTAACTCCAAATGCTGGTGTAAATTTAGGATTAAATTTTAATACATTAATTGCAGCACTACAAACACATAAAGAACTAAAAGTTGACAAAGGCTGTTTCTGAATAACAAATTTGATTGAAACTAAAACCCGTCGAAGACGGGTCCGACAGCTAGTTTTCAATAAAACGGGAAATTTTTTTTATAATTCAAGGGTTAGATATTTGAAAATAATTATTAAAAAATTGAAAATAAAACAATAACGCTTATCAAATATGAAAAACGCTTCGGAGATGATAGTTTGTCAAATAAAAAATTCACGTTTTAATGAAATTTAAGAATATTGTAGCATAATTTAACAAATTGTTTACGCTACAAGTTCAAATATTTATATGCAGATTATATAGAGTTAAAAAACTGTTTACGAATATGATGTTATTAACCGAAAAACGAGGCTCTGGAGATGAATTTTAATTTTTACTCCCATTGTCAGTAATTTTTAATTAATTATTTAAAAAATTTCTTTTGTTTTATTTCAACTAAATATGAGTGGAAAAACGGTATATTCTAAGCTTCAATTTGATATATATATATTAAGACTATATTACAAAATTTTGAATTACATTAAAAAATAATTAAAAATATGTATCATATTTAACCAAAACCAAAAGACGAAATTAAATAAATTTTTTTACTAAGAAAAACTTTAAATCTTAACATTACAAGATTATCTAAAGTTAAATAATGTTTCGTAGATTATTTATGGATAAACTTTTCTTAAAATATGCGCAGTATGGGGCAGAATGGGGTACCTAAGCGTGGGGCATACCGGATCGATATTTCGAGTCATTTATACTATCGACGTATCGATATTTTACCTTATCGATGTTTTTTAAAATTTTAATAAATATTTCTTGTTTTTTCATAATAATAAAGAATACTACTTCTTGTTTGTATTTATAATCTCATACAAAGAGAATTTAATAAATTTTGAAAAAATATTCCATGTTTTGTATAGTTATTTGATACCACCCCATTTTCCCAGGCAGAAATCCACAACCGACTTGCTATCGGGCTGACATTCCTGCTGGATGGGCGCCGGACCAGTCAGGAATGATAACACTATTTGTTGCCGGCAGCATGGTATATTTTAAATATTATTATTATTATCAACATTATTATTGTTAATTAGAAACAGTAAATATATTGAATACTGAGACAGAGAAACATATAAACAATTAATGAAAAATCTGAAAACTCGAGGACTTCAACTCCGGTCCCTGTGGCTGCAAAGTCGTCACCACAACCGCTGACCTAAACCTGCATGTGAATAGTAAACACAATGTGAGCATAACTAATTTTAAAATTTTAGTGCCAGCACCGGGCTGATACTAATTTTTTGCCGGCGGAACTCCTGTGACGGTGAAAAAACACATGTAAATAATTGTGCCGGGCTGGTACTAATTGTTTTGATGGTAGAATTCCTGTGGCAGTGAAAAAAACACAAGAAAATTTTAGTGTAGGGCCGGCATCGGGCCGGTTTTTTCAATTAAACGGACTGGTGATACTACTCCGGTGATGGTATAAGTCCGTCTTTTTCACCGGTGCGGTACCATGCCAGTCGTAAGCATTGGCAGAACTCCGACTTTTCTGCCTGAGTTGTCCCACGGGTGGGGCAAAATGGGGTTTTAGCAATTTCTCACAAAATACGATATAAGTTTTTTCAAAAAATTATACAATATCATAATGTGTTAGTTTAAAAGTGAGTTCTCTTCACAGTCACGTCGTTAAAAATATAGTTTCACTATAGAAAGAAACATTATACAGTGTTAAAAATTCCTGCACACATTTAAAAGCATTGTTGACTGATATAATTATAATTTAATATCTATTTAGAAGCATGTCAGGTTTAATATATCCATTTGGTTAGGTCTATATACTCCTAAGGAACTTTTTTTAACATTTTCCTCTATTTGACAAGCTTACACCCTGAAATATTGCGTGCACATCTGACGACGTCATCTCTCTTATAGATTATCGTGTCAAGTTTTCTCCATTATATATTCCCAACAACAGGGAAAAATTGCATAATGAATCATTCTGTCAGAACGAATAATCCCCGCTCTATGGCATTGTTGATGATATCTCTTACAATACACATATTCCGATTAGTAAAAAAGAGGACTTATTGCTAGTAGCCATCAGTGACTATAGATACAACCGCAAGTTGTCGTCAACTAATACTCGAGCAGACTGCCCACATCACTTCAAATTGATTCCTTTATTTTTGGATAAATATCTCGCAATAATTACTACAATTTACTATAATTACAATAATTACTATACAAAGAAAAACTGAACTCAAAATGAGTCGTAATAATGACTAATTTTGAGTTGCATCAAAAATGAGTTTGATTATTTTTGTGTATAATTATATATTACAATAATTGTTGTAAACGTTCATTTCTATAATATAGAAATTTTACATACAAATGTAGTATTTGATAGTAAAAAATGAGTGTTGGTAAATAACTGAAAGGCAGTCAATAAAAATTGTGTAAGGCAATTTTTAATAGATGGAGATTTTATTTTCATCCTGCGAGCGTGGGATAATGAACGATTAATTCGTCGACGCAAAATGATAGTTGATGAAAAGCGTAGGAGTCATCATATGTTAAGTTACTTGACCTTTCAAAACGAGACTTTTCTTTAGGATTTATATACAAAGATGCGAGTGCTTTATTATATTCTATTTAATGCAGTGAGAATGTGGGTAGATTTGAGTGACAGGCGCATAGAAATGTTGTCGTGATAATGGCATTTGCCATAAAGTAACACTTGAAGATAATGAGTTCCTCAATGACGTGAATGAGACAGTCTCGACGAGTGACCCTTTTTCCTTCCGATCTCCTGTCATTAAACATAATTTATTTGCCATTAAGTTCAAACTTAAACAATGTATTCAATTTTTCACGAAGGAGTATAACTTCCCTGTTTTCCTCGCTCTAAATTATTCTCACACCAAAAAAAAATCCCAACATTGGCCGCTGATTACGAATCTGATATAAGTTTTTTCTTAAATCAAAATGGCCGATGCAATATGGCTTCCAAAAATGTAAGTATTAAATCAGTTCTTACTGAAAAAAATTACACTCATGAGTGTGATATTTTGAGGCATAACGTTGATTTATAATACATTAATTATTATAATTTTATAAAAAGTGTTACAATTTTAATGATAGAACGTCCAAGCGCCCATCCTGCCGGAAGGATGTTCCGAAAATAAGGCTTTTAAAAAAAGGGAATTCAATTTTTCTTTTCCGGAACTCCTTGGGATTAAAGTAGACGAAAAGACGAAAAAATCCATGTACTTGACTTTTTAAAATAATAATATTAAAGCATTTTTCAAAGCCCTCAAACTTGCTGTTTCTGAAAAGTAAAAAAAAACATTTTTTCGTAAATTTAATGTAAAATCCACAAAAATCAATATATTTTGGCCGGTTTAGTCTCTTTTTCTTCAGAAACGTTCAAAGAATGAAACCTATTTGTTTAATTTTAAAAAATTTCATTTTTAATGTTAATCAGCAAAATTGCGGCCAATTGAATAAAAACTCTCTTCAAAGTTTCTTTATAAAATTAATATGGAAGCAGATAAATACAAAAATGAATATATCGTTGGAAAGGTAATGAAACAAGCTTTCCAATGGTGTTAATATCAAGTTTCTAAATTTATATGTCTAGGCTTGGTAGCCTTTTAAACAAAGCGAAAAGCGTCCTGCCGGCAGGACAGGGTTTCATCATTTTGTGACTAAAAATTACATGAATTTTTGGAAAATTCAACTTCTTTAAGCCACCCTGCTCTTCGGTTTGAACTTACAAGCTCAAAATTTACATGCGCTGAAATCTTGCTTCAACGATATATTTTACTTTTTGTTTATGTTAATCCATGTTAGTTTTATTTAGCGATTTCGGACGGACTCACCTGAGTCTTTTTGGTCCTGCCGGAAGGACGTTGGACGTTCTATCATTAAATATCATTGATTTTCTTGAAACTCATTACTTAGGGATTTTTCGGGCCACTGATTACGAATTTAGCATTAGATTTGTAAAATTCTAAATGTCAAAGCTAGTGTACTGAAATTTGGTACAGAAATAGATAATTTTACTGTTCTAACTTTTATTTCTAGAGTATGAGGAAGTAAGAGAATATTTTAGCCAATTCCTTTGATTTTGTGGATGTAAATAAATTCTTTTTCCAAAGTAAGTTGACGTTTACTATTTGTAAGTGTAATACGGAAGGATGGTTTATATGGGTACGCAGTAGATATCGTAAAAGGTTGCAGAAATGCAAGAGAGCATTTTCTTCAGCGATGCCGAAGTATCGGGATTCGTAAAAAAGATTTATAGCAGTAGTAAAAAGGGACCGCTTATGTGGTTATCTTTCTTATCCCGTTCGAAAATTCTGACTCTCATCTGTATATATATATTCAGGCGGAAAAAATAATAGAGTAGTAGTGGTAGTATATATACATATATACGTATACACGATGAACGTGAAACGTATATACACGTAGCTATAAATTATTATGATATACGCACAATTGGTTTGCCACGACGTTGAACATAACTCCATAACGTACACACACACACACACACACACACACACAGGATGTGAGAAAAGGGGTGTGAAATCTCTTCAAAATTTGATTATGAAAAAATTCCATGCAAATTTTAAAGCCACAAAAGATTTACGGTAGGAAATAAAATTGGTTTCTTGAATAATGCCTGTTTTGCTCCGTTTTCACCCCGCGCTCCGAATATCACCTCTTGTTGTACGATTTAATATTATATAAGAAAAAGAAAATAAAAATTCATTACTGGATATGTCCATTTTTGTTTTTGTTTGTTTTCAATCGAGTTGAATTATTATCGAATGCAGGTCTTCGTCTCTTTTATTAGAAGCCGCGCTATTAATTGCCTAAGATGGTAACAGCGATGAAACAGCTGCATGCTTTCAACGCGGAATCGGGATCCTTTCTTCTTGGAAGTTAAAGGCATGACCCTTTGGATCTACAGCTGATATGTAACACTCGTATGGCTGTTTTAAAATCCCAACGAGTTGTTAGAGAAGTTTTTTGTGTGCTGTTTATAAAGGTTATTCAATGCTCATGAAGCGCGAGCTAAACACTAGTACTCGAGTATTTCAAGCATTCCAAGAAACTAATTAAGACTCTCATAGGTGTAAATGAAAATTAATCAACTATTCTCACTAAACTTTTTCCCACACTTAAGCAAATTTCAATTACCGTCCCTAGGCCTTGTATTTTATGACTTTTCTACTAAATTTCAACTTGTTTTAACAAACTAGTCTTTTAGTATATAAATGTAAACAGTATTGTATATACTACTACTTGACAAAAATGCAGTTTTTAACATTAAAAAAAAAATTTTTTTAAAAGTTTTTTTGTAAAAATGTCAGTTTATATCCAGCGATTCAATACTATTTGTCAGTTCAGAGCTGTCTAATGACTTTTTAACTTTTATGTTGTCCAGTTTTTAATGAGTTTTAAATTAATTATCACAAAAAAGGTTCTGTGGTAAATTTAGATAATATATTTATTAATATATCTGGCATTAGACATCTGTCAAATGAGTTGTCAACTTCGATAAAATAGAATTTTTTTAAAAAGTTTCTAATTAATTTTTGTAAATGATTTTTTAGTTCATAACTAGAAATTTAATATATCTTAGCAGTTGAAAACTCAAAACAGCTTTCAACTTCTATAAAATTAAAAAGGAATTAATTTAGGATTTAATTCAGTTTTTAACAAAAAATTATTTTTCCAAAATAAGAATTATCCTAATACATGTACAGTCAGGTCTCAAAACTATAACATTAAACGGAACAAGAAATAATAAAATAATATTAATTAATTAAAAGTAAATGTAAAGTAATTGTTTTTTTAGTATTTTGCAATTTTCTGACAATTAATGTTCTTATATTCTTAAATTTGAATATATATCTAAAAAAATGTCCAAGCATGTTTTTCTATAATTTAGGCCGTGATACACACTTATTTTAACTTTAGTAAATTAAAAGAAATTTAAGTAAGAATATAATTTTTGAATAAATAAATAAGTATAAGTAATTTGTACGTAGAAAAAAAACTGAAAATGTTTGTAAAGTGACAACTTATATATATATATATATATATATATATATATATATATATATGTGTGTGTGTGTGTATGTCGCGATCTGAAGAAAGGGACCTTAGAAGCAAATCACTTTAAGGTTATGTTAGTGTTACTTTTTTGTTGATTAAAAGTTTCTTTTTACGTTTTTGCAAATTAAAATCAGTTTTTATTAAATATTTTAGTTGTACTGAAGACTTAAACATTAATGAATCCAACTGACAATTGATTCTGTTTTTGTATTTTCATTTAAAAAATTGCAAACATAACCTATAATTTTTTGCTTCTAAGGTCCCTTTCTTCAGATCGCGTCACACACACACACACATATATATATATATATATATATATATATATATATATATATATATATATATATATATAATAATTAACTTTGCCGATATGGTAATTGTTTTTGACTAAAATAAGATCGATGACTTTAAAAGCGGACACCAGAGGGGAAAAAGTAAAATTATATAAAGTAAGAATAAAAATTTTCCTTTTCAAAAATTTTGTTTCACCTTAAAAGTCAATTCGATGCCCAATTTTTTTTAATTCAAAAATATTCTATATAAATTAAATATATTTTTGCGAAAGAAAATAAATTAATTTTCAGTACAATTGTGACACGATTAAACGAAATAGTATCGTATAATTTATTATATGAAATAGTCACGATATTGTTAGTGAATTAAAGGAGAACATTTGAGCACAATATGTTGTGACATTTAAGCTTTCAAGAAAGGCAATAACACATTTGCTAAAGCGTTCCCTATAAATTCGCCGACCTTTCAGGAAATTCGGGTCAAAACGGAAATGAAATGGATATTATCGAGTGACAGTTACCAAAGTTTCGCGTGAGTTATTGCTAAAATCGGAAATTACAGTGTATCGTGCCTGCATCGACCTCACTTGACTAAATGATTAGGAACATATATATATATATATACATACATATTCATTTTTATTAGATGTAAACGAAAATTTTTTATAATCTCTAAATCTTATATTTTAAAATTCATTTATTATTTCATATCAAATGCAAGAATATAATTTGAAAAAATGGTTAAAAACGTGACACTTAGTTTCACATTTTATATTCTGCCAAAATGTATTTATTTTTGCAAACTCACTACGAATTGGTTACGTGCTTACACTCACTTTTTTACTGACGCTACAGTAATAAAAAAAAACCTCAAAACATCAAAGCAATTAAAATGTTCTGGTCTCTGTCATGCTAATTTCCCGTATAATAGTTTTATTCTTATTACGTAATAATAAAAAATTGGACAAGTGCGAGTTGTACTCCCACTGCAATGGCGGGTTCCGTACACAAATATTAAAATAATACTTGCAACATTTATCTATAATTGGTAGAATTAAAAAAACCATTTAAAAATGTATAAAAATTATTTGATCAAAAAGATAACTAAAAAAAAATAAAGTATTGTATATCTAATATTGTAAACAATAATAAGTAGAAGAACAAAATTTTCAAAATTAGTTCCTGTTTTTTTAATTTTACCAATTAACGATAAACGTTGCAAATATTGTTTTAATATTTATGTATACGGAACCCGCCGTTTAATGCCACTTGTTTTAACTAAAAAAAATTAAAAACATAATTTTTTTTGACAAAAAACATTTTTTAAAATTTTTTTTATGAAAAATTTTTAAAAAATTGGTTTTATATAATAGGAAGTTATTTATATTAATATAATGTAGATATTCTTAAAATATTATTTCTTCTTTTTTATATACTGTTTCTGTTTCAAATGTCCCCAACTATCCCGAAGTAGCGTAACCAATCTTCTCTCATTTTTTGTATAAAAATTACGGTTATGTGTGAAACAATATTCTTTCATACTCTTTCATATTCTTTAAAATATTTAAAAAGTAAAATTGAAATGATTTCCTAATATAACAACTTGTTTAGAACAAAAATTTGCAAAAGACAGAGGCAAAACAATATAGTAATCTTATTCTGTCAAAAAACTGTCTGACATAAAAAATATTTACGTCTAATATTACAACCACTATCTCTTTCAATTTTTTAAGACTTTAAATAATATAGAAAATTTGATTACAAACACAAAATCAAATATTCACATTTTAACTTTCCTGCAAACCATATTTATCCACAATATTACTTAACAGCTCAACCTTCAGTTGAAACGTTTTATTTCATATTTTTCCTATTATATCGATTTATTATCAATTTCCCATTAAGAACTTTTTACAGATTTTATAATTTACAAATATTTATAAAATTTTATTTTATAATAAATTTTGTGATTAATAGTGACAACAGTTTCATTTTCCATTCCGAAGGTAGCAAACATTATGAACGAAAGCAGAAAAAAATATGTTCATTCCCCTTCAGTTTACAGTGTGGCAATAAAAACAGTGACAGCTGGTAGTAGTATTACATTAAAGTCACAATATTTTCGCGCCTTATCACTCTCCTTTAATGGTAAAATCTCAATTGCAATGTTTTATGCATTCATTTTCTACTGTCACAATGAAAATAATTAAAAATAATTTATTCGTTTTAAATTACACAAATTATTTTCACTTGTTTATGTGAATTCAAGAATTTCTTTAATTTTATAGTTAGAATAAGATTTTGCGATGAAACATTTATTTTGCGTGATGATAAAAACAAAGTGAAAAATTAAGTTAATTTAGAGGCAGAAAATTTTCGAAATAGTTTCATTCGGTTGATGAAATTCCATTGTACAAGTTTTATCATTTACAACAATTCGGAATTACAAAAGTAAACGAAAGAAAATAGTGTAAAAATACATAGTTGACATGAGGAATTCTTTGTTCAGATGTGAATTTGTTGTTTTTTGTCTTATGCGTATATATGTACAAAGTGCCTTCTTAGGTTACATCGCGAAGGGGTTTTAATGTCGTAGCATATGCCGTTAGTTGCAAAAAAATGTTTGCTTCACACACACCGAGCACGTAATAATAAAGTCATGAATTACGTATCTTGCGTGACGGTCGACATATACGAAGGTATATTGTATATAGATGAAAACAGGGGCCCACTTATTCACCAACGGTAATTAGCACTTGTTTGGTCAGGTAGCACGAACCTGCGTGCATCAAACGGCCCGGACGATCATCGCCACCAAAGTGGGCAGAGTGAAGGGAAAATAAAAATATAAAAGGAGTCGACGACCATCCCTGAATATAGTATTATATGCTATGGACAGAACGTCACATTCAACGAGTACTTTTTATGTTGACTTTTTACCATAATCCTTGCAGGGTGGCTCTTGGGCCGTGTGTTGAACCGATAAGGCCGAGAGAGGCAATCGCGAGATGCGTGATTCTACGCCAGAGGGTAATGTTTTTCTTTTATAGGACACAGCGCGTGTAACGACTGACCATCAATCACTCTTAAGAGAACGTTCGTTCGCCTAACGAGCCACTGCTTTTTCCCTCGGGAAGGAAATGCCACACGAGTACCTAAATTGATGTTTCGAGCAAGGAGAGAGTGTATGTTGTTAAATAAATCTCGCTCCAAGACACTCGCGAAATTTTAGCATCACGAGTTTGGCTACGAAAACACTTTTCTTGTACCGAACCCAAAAAAATCAAACCATTTTTTCGGAGATTATGGATTTTAGTAGTGACCCGAAAAGTTCCCTAATAGATCCCCTAGTTGCAACTCTCGTTTTTATTTCCAAAAACTCAAATATTTTTCTAACCAGAACAAAGACACCAATTTGTAGCAAAAAATCTCGGATCTAAAATTAAAAAATACCCTGATGAAATACCTATCTTGTCTTAATTTTCCTCAAAGGTTATAATTATAAGGCTGATCTCCCAATTATCTCCTAAATTTTTAAAGAAATGAAAACTTCTTCATATTCTATTTGATGGTCTTAACTCATTGTGGTGCAATTCGCAGAGGAGTTGCCCCCCAGGGAATATAAATCACGCCATACCTTTTAGGAATGCCGGTGTTTCGATATTTATGCGACAAAGATATGGTAATATTGGAGGAACAAACACAACGGAATGCCCGACAATCGAAATGGTACGACTGGCCCCAAAGACCTCCCAGTTATTTTCTCTTTTTCCAATGAAATTTGTATCCACAAGAATGTTGTCTATACACATTGCTGAAAAAGAAATCATCGCAAATTGTTATTATAATTGGCTGATTGTAATTGTAATTTCATGAATTTACATTCATGAAATTAGAAAAAATTTCTTCAAGTGGAAGAAATTTTTAATCAAACTTAGTTTTTGGGAATTTTTTTTTATTGTCGAATCATAATTTATTCCCCTGTGAGTATTTTAATTACTTTGATTTACGCCCCTCTTCCCCTACGTATCCGCGTCAATATATACGAAATACGAGTACCAATGTTTGCCACTATGGTTTTAAGTCATGATTCTGATTGCTACCGCAAAAGTTTACCTTTCTCTGACCGTAGGGTATAATTTTTCTTTATCCTATCAGCTATTAATAATAAAAAATCCAGTTCTGAATTTCTGATTTCAAATGATGCGATCAATTTTATGGTAGGAATAATATTGCATCATCATTAACATAATGGATTTATGACAATAGACAGGTTTACCATGGGTCATGAAATCAAGGAAAAGTCAGGGATTTTTATTAAAGTACTGTAAAAATTAAATTTGTAGGTTCAATAATTAGTTTTGTTTAATTTTTAATATATATATTTAATTAATTAATTAAAATCCTACATTAATAGAAGAATTTTAATTAAAACACTAAAAAAATTGAATCCTATTTCCCTGATTGGCCAAAATTTTTTCCGGGAAGTGTAATATTAATTATTATAATAAACTGTCACTCTCAGAAGGGATTAGAAAAATAAAGTGTGTCTATTTGATAAATTCGACCGTATAACAATGAATTGTATTAAAATATTTGAAAATAATTGAAGTTTTGTGATGAATATTGTTATTATAATTTTATTTTTTCTAATTATATGGATGTTTAAATTATTATAAAACCTGAAGATAGCGATCACTCTCAGTCGAAGATTTGAATGTGCTCAATTTCTTCATGTTTTTTAATAACTTTCTTCAGAATTATTGTATTTCAAAAAGGTTTGAATTTGAAATTTTTAAAAATCTTAATTCCATATGGAAAAATAATAATAATATTATTTATCTAAAAATAAGGATCTTGATGTTTTCGAATGATTTTACGATTAAAGAAAGTCGTAAATAAATATGTAATGGAATATTTTTTTGAGTATCTAATAATTTTGAGAGTGAATCAGAATGTTCTTTAGGGTCAGAAAGCATGTCAAATTTTGTCTGAAAATTAGGGAAAAGTCAAGAAAACAGCAATGTAATTTCTTGTACAACCCTGATAGAGTATATTGTAATTATATGTGTTCCGAAAAGTTTTGTGTGCTTGTTTTTCAAAAGTAGGAATTTTTTCTGAGCAAGTTTTTATAGTTGATAATTATAATGAAGGGAAAATTTTACGAATACCGTGTTTGTCTTCTTTGGTTGAGTAGACTCGCTTTTCATTCTATCGAATTATTTGTAGCTTGTGGGTTGTCTCAATGGAACGCAAGTCGTCACGCTCTTTCTTAATTATCAAATAAATGTTCAAGTCGCTTAGTGATCTTGTGATAGAGGTTTGGAGTTGGTATAAAAGCAAGTTTCTTTCCACGGCTTGTCCGTTTCTTCGTTGACTGATGAGCCAACCATCTTCGGCGCGTCGTGTAAGGATAAACAACTTCCTTTGTCGGAAAGACGCGAGCAATGAAATGGGGGCCGCCTTTGAGTCCCTTAAGAATGTTCCCTCCAGCTACTGCACTTTTTTTTCTTTCCCGCCAAACACTTCTCTTTCTCAAACAGAGACGATGCGACACTCCGAAATTCAACGTTAATCGGAATTCCGCACTGTTACCACACGCCACCATTGGAAGGAATGCGAGTTGCATAATTGATTTGATGGTTTGGCGAGCTTCTGTTTCAGCACGTAATTTACAAATAAAAAACAACAGTATCCAAACGTGTATTTTGTGTAACATAGTGTATATTCAAAACTTTTTTAATTTTTCTGATCCATTTCGGCAAATTAATATTCTTAATGAATGATACAAATTAGAAATTCTGTTCAGAGAAATTCGCCATATAAAATTGGTTTGCAAATAATGAATGGGAGCAGTAAATTCTCAGTACGTGATCATGGGGAGAGTGAGTGTAATATAAAAAGATAAGGGAATCGTATTTGGAATGTCAGATCTGTGCTGCTAGTTGAGAACTGCGACATGAAAGTATTTAAATGTGTGGCAAAAAATGAGATGAACATTTACGGTGTAGCAAGGAGAGGTCTTTTATAAAGAGTCGGCATCTTGATCGATCTTCATTCTTTTCTTGATCCTAATTAGAGAACTCGGTATCTTCTTTGCTGATATACTTCATTTTTAATTAAATGAATTAACCACACGAAGATGAAAATTACTTCAAGACATGACAAGAGAATAGTATGCGTCACTATAATTTTCCCTGTTAATTTTTGACATTGAGTTTGATTAATAATAATTTACCTAATTTTACCACTAGTCATCGTTGTACCATCATTCATCATCAATTGAAAATTCAATGTTCTCGGAATATGTTTATTTATATGGGTATTGAACGCCCTGTGTTCTCATCGTTAAATTTGGAAGCCATATTAGCTGTCAAGTTTCCAGTACCGCAAATGTACTTTATTACCTCGTGGACGGGAGAGTTTCTGTTGTTTCCTCCTCTTTACCTTGACAACTGACACTCCAATATTATTAGCTATTCATTGACAGCTAGCCAACTATCGATTTACTTCGCTTTCAGGCAATGAATGAACAAATTAATTAAACATTTTCTTCGTGAAGCCGTAATTCAAGTAGATGAAAACGTTCCGATTACTTACTAATCGTGATTGATATTGATATTCATGGGAAGTTAAATATTTACGATTCAACAGATTATTTATAAATATATATATTTGTTTCGTGGGTTTTAATCTACATAGAGTAAGGAGTCAGGAGGATGAACATAAATATTAGAATTAATCAGAGAGAGGCGCTGATTTGGTTATCAGTTTCTTATCTCCTTCCAACCTTATATGTTTCTATAAACATTTCCAACATTACTCAACTTTCAAAAAAGAAAAAATTGCAGATTGTGAAAATTTTTCTCAATCCTAGCCAATAATAAAATAATAAAGAATTTCCTAATGAGCACATAGCTCCGTACATGTAATTTATATACATGAACTAATAACAATACAAATAATATTGTTACCTCATTATTGTAAATAAAGTTTTGTCAGTAATAGCTTATATATACATAAAAGTTTGAATTTTAATTTTTCGAAAGTGCCGATATAATCTTACTGACAATACAATTTATCGATTATGATAAGTATTCGCATGTGGAAAGTATAACTTTTTAGTGAGAGCGAAACAAAAGAAAACAATACTAATACAAGTTTGTAGATTGTGCGATTGTGCAAAATGCACAGGCTAACACCATCACGGACGAGTGTTAGGTGGCGTATTCATGTGCTTATCGCGATTTCCATATCTGATCAGTATACGCCTCGCTGAGCTGTCTAAGCTACAAACTAATGACTAGGTAGTTTATCTATAAATTATCTACTTAATCTTTCACTGCTCTCGCTATGTCATTTCATTAATCGTGTATATATATAGAAATTGACAGCTATATTTTTTGTAATAATTACGCACGGGTCTTTTGAAAATTTAAATTATGTTTTAAATGTTGAGGGGGAAGTAAAAAAATTTGCTGGCTAACATAAATGTTAGTTGCTTTTAAATATTGAATTAATAAATCTTATTAATTTTATTTTGTATCGTTTGATTGATTATGGTATTCGTTTTTGGTAAAATTAGTTACTAGACGCCTCCAGGAGAGATGTTGATATTTAGTTTATAGTTTGTACTAATGTATGCAACAGTGTCTGACATGAAAATGTTGAAGGGTTTCAATTTGGAAAAAAATTTTAGGTAATTTATGGATAGCATTTAACAATACGTATAAGGTTTAAAAGTGTTTTTCTCAAAATAACGTTTTTTCAAATGGCGGACAGTTCATCTCCGAATCTACTGAACCGATTTTAATAAACCTTAGGTCGTTTTGTTTGTTATCAAGTCCTGTGTGTGAATTTACCAGAAAATAGTTAACATAATTTTAAAAACATTTTTTAAGGCTACAAAAAAAGTTAAAAACATGGTGTTTTAAAGATAAGCATTATTGAAACATATCTGCTACTTTTTTATTTTAGTCGATTTTTCATTAATTTTGGTGGATTTCTATGAAAGACAGCTTTCTTTTTAAAAAGCAGTTTGGATTTTTTGTTTTGGATTTGTCAATCTTGAGATGAACTGTCCCCCATTCGACGATTCACATTTTGGAGGTTCGAATTTGATGCTATCTGCAGATAATAAATGATATTATGATATTAAAGCCATGAGGAGATATTGTTCAATATGGCAGCGAGCACACAGACAAGTGGATCTATGTGTCGTTGGTCGAGTAGGTGGCGCCAATTCCCCGTAGTGTCCGTGACTTGAACTCACAAAACGTCTCAACCTCAAACTACTCTACTTTCAATCGTTAATCAAATAATTTCCGGGCAAAATTATTATAAAAACGGAAATGAGCGTGCTTTGGAGATCCTTCCTCTATCACCCCTCTAAATATGAAGCCGAAATATTTTATTCTCTCAAAATGAGAGAGCGATACCGAACCGTTAAAAATCCAGTTGTCCTACTGTTTGGAGCATCTCTTGTAAATTTATTCATTTACAATTAAAAATACGATTCTATAATTTCTTTATTTTAATATTCGTTCCATTTTGTTTTCTCCAAAATGAAAGTGAGTTTCATTTTGCGTATTTTTGTATTCTGAAATTAAGGTTTGTTTTTGCCTAAAAGAACTAGGAGTGGGCGCGCAACGCATGCCATTTGGTTCTAGTGTAAATAATGTCTACCCTTTTCTAATTCTGTTTAAAAATCATTAAAAATATATCCACATAATTTTTTTCCATTTCCAGTATCCTTGGTTTCAACTTTGATTAAGTTAAACACAACAACTTACAATCATAAATCTTGTTACAATTTTCTTTTAACCTTTTACCAGATACAAAATACGATCACTGTTAAACATTAAATTACATTACCAGATATGAAAGTTTGATCATACTTTAATTGAAAATTTGTATCTTGAGAAATTGTTTTCATTTTATGCAATTCGTCGACTCTCCATTTATGTGCACGTAGACATCCAACATTTATGGTCTTACTTGATTTCACCGTTGATAATTAATTGAACTGTCAGATTGCATGCATCATTACATTTCGACTGGTCAGGCTAATTAGATTCAATGTGATCGATAAGGTTAATTTGATTTTACAACTCATGTATACCTTCAACAATACTAGGTAGTTATGTATATAACTAGTTTTTATTTTAAGTCAACATTTTTATCGTATACGACAAAAAAACAATTTTTTGCCAAGATGGTGGTAAAAATTCGGAATTATAATACATTCATAAATAACAGGTTAATTATATTTTTTGTGACGATTAATACGTGAACGTAATTAAAATAATTATTCCATGGTTCGTGATTGTTGCTATTTTGATGGAATTATACGTATGTGCTGAGGAGAGATATTTTATTATCCTTAATTATATAGCTTGCGCTAGAACAAACGCAATTAAGTATCATTTTTAATATAATACTTTCAGAGCTGTCAACTGTCGCCGCTTTTCAGCGCATACTGCTTTTTATCATTACCTGTCTTTATGGTTAATGGGATAACTTTGAAACACTTGTCAATAAATTTATTAAGACTAATGGGCTTACGTAACTTTATATTTACATTCCCGATATCGCTTTTATAGAAAGTGTTTAAATATTTTTAGTTAATGTATTTTTTAAGTGGGCATACTTTTTATTATGTATTAAAAAATATGGATGTGTATGTGATTTATTTCTACTCGTGAGTCTTCTTTCTGAGAACAAGTTTATGGTTGTTAATCCTAGATGGCGTTATTCAAAAATTAAAAAACTGTATTTCAAAACCTTTTTACAATTTGGTTCCATAAACATTAACAAGATATGCAGAAAACTTTTGAAATTTGTACTATTTAATTTAATTTTAAAATTAAGATCTACAAATGAATTTATTTATTTATAAATATTTTCTTGATATTGAAATTAGTTGTAATTGGTATTAGTTACAATAATAACATAGGTTCTGTTAATTTTTAAATTATAGAAAAACTTACACCTTATGAAATAATAATTGTGTCATTTAAGACAAGTATAAAAAAATAATAACGAAAGTCAATTACTTCTTAACAATTTAAACTATTTCCCTGATTCAATAACTGGAAAAAATATTTCCTCCGATACTTTAATTAAATGAAAATATTGAATCCATTTATTGGCAATAAATTTTATAAATTTAATATTAAAATTGATTATACAGAAAGAATCTTGGAATGCAATTTAATGGATGAATTAAAATTCTTCGAATAATAATGTATATATAGAGATGAGATATTAAGATCTGCATAGAATTTTTCATAAATTAAGTTCCATTATTTTTCATTAAATACAAATTTCGTTTGGATCTACATGTGTGGATAATTTGTTTGGAGACGATCTGGAGATTAGAGAGCTATTAGCTCGATTCTCTCTTCTCTCTCTTTTTTTTAATCGAGCTGAGCTGACGTGTGCCTTTAATCCTTGGATTTAAGAGTGAAAATAATTATCACGTAAGCCTTCTCGTAAATCATGGTTTATACTCTGAGCAATCGGTTATATGTTGGCGTGTCCATGGTTTTATTGTGGCTGTCAGATAGTATATCACGATATGTATGAATGCCCTTGGTAATGCCGCGATTGTAAAATTAAGATATATTTCGAGTATATGCTAATGACAGACTGAAACGTAAGTCTAAATTTGACGTTAGTGTTGCCACTTGACTTACGTATTATAAAAAAACAATTTTTATATACATTCTCCTTTTTTAATATATATTCCGTATATTGTCCAATTTTATGAAACATTGATCGTAAAATGTGTGGCAATAAAAAAATGAATTATTTGTTACGCTCGTTCCATAATCTTGCTGTTACTATTTTTTCCTCAAAAAGTTTTTTGTTTATATAGTTTCTTAATATAAAACTTATCATAAATTATTAAAATTTCAGAATGTGAAATTCAACATTTTTTATTAGAATGATTATTTAATTACTTAAATAATTTAAAAAAATATAATTATGTATCTTTAGATTTTAATATTTTTTGATTTTTATTATGATTCCTATAACAGTTTGACGACTTCGATAGAATATAATAATAATTCATGTTTTACTTACATTGCAATTAAAGAGTCTAATTTATCCAACTTTAAATCTATAGACGAGCGTTACGATAAGGCCTTGAAAAACGCGTAAACTGCACAAGTTCCTCATTTCCGTTATGCGATAAAACACTTTATAAATAGAAAGTATATTCGTTAATTTTCTTGGCATCATTAACATTGCATATTAATTGGCTGATTATGCATTATATCGTCGCATTAAGTATTATAAAAAGAACATTTTAAATTACACACACAGACAGTATAATAGCCTGTTTGCTGTTTTGAATTTTCAAATTTATTGCTTTTAAATTGCTTTAAATTATTAATTAATGTATAAATATGTTTTATATCTGTAGAAAAATTTGAAACGTACAACATTATTTTTAAAAGAATCCGATTCACATTAACTGGAATTTGTAATTATGAAAAAATTTATATTTCAATAAAATCGTAAAAGTGTTTTAAGATGAGTTCTTTTTTAATTTATTTACAAAAAAAGTTTTTAAAACTGAAAACAAAAAAGAATAATTTTTAAACGTAAGACTTTTTGGAATAGTCATAGAATTTTTTGATAGAAAGGAATCTATGATCTGTTAATAAGTGATCAGATGGCGCTAAAGTCGAAAAGTTGATTCCAAATGTGCAAGTTTATGATAACTTTGCAGCAATTTTAATTACTAATTTATGCATTCTTAAACGTATCGTAAAAAATTAATTAAAATTCTCCTTTTACTAAATATTCTCAAGTATTTATAAGAGCCTCTTTTAATTTAAATGTTAAAGATTGTGATATAATATTATTCTATGCATTGAAATTGAAAAGAATCAACTTGAGCAATTTCGTGTGAAAATTAAAGTGAAATTGTTCCAAGATTTAATGATTTTGAAAGGAGTCTTCGTCTTCGTCTTGTAGTCGTTGTTGGTTTGAATGAGATATGATGAACGTCATGCTTTATAGCTTGGAAGCCCGTTTATAATTAATGTTAATAGCCGTAATGGCAAATGTTAATGGCAAGTGCCGACTGACTAATCTTAATTTATGTGACACTAAAACCACTTCCATATATTCCCAAGTTAATGTACGCGATAAGATCGCCAGATTAAGATATTATATGGCATTCGCCGACACAAACTGGTTGTTGCTTGGAATCCCGGAGGTGTGTAACTGTAGTTACTAACTGCTAAAATGTTTAATTAATTTCACGTATTTACAAAGCGGCAATCATCCCCGCCCGTTCAATGATTCAAATTAATAATATCACTCTTGATGTGTATCATTAATTTTTCGCCAAGTGTTGATTATTTCACTTATGATGGTTTCTAACAATTGACGATCCATTTTTTAAATGTTGATGAACGTTCATTCTTAATTTACTTATTGTCTTAAAAGTTCAGGTTTATTTTTATTTTTTTGAGGAATATTTTTTGCCTTACTGCAGTCCTAAAATTGTTTAGGTTTGAGGGAATATTTCGGTATCCTTTTGAAAGGTAGACACTACTCAGCTTGACAGTTGAAATTCACGTGTAAATGTCAAAGAATTTTATAAACATTGGAAAAGTCAGGGAATTTTAATCAGAATCTTAGAAAATTGTTAGTTTTTAAAGTTTATGTCTATTGTATTTGAAAAATATTCAATTTCTAGAATTTATAAGAAAATTCTGAATTTTTGTGTCTATAAACTATTTAAATTACCACAAATTTTAATATCAAAACGTATTCAATTTTGTCTATTTCTGATGATAATTCATTTTCAAATAATTTAATTATTGAAAGACTATCATATAAAATTATCCCGTGTAGAAATCACCATGCTATGCCTAAAATGATTATTGGCCCTAGCTTGGACCTAACTTGGCAACCCCTTTTTGTATATCCTAGGCTGGTCCTAACTTGGTACTAACTAGGAGATCCAGTTGTGACTTAGAAAATTTTTTAGGAAAATAAAGTGTCAAAATTGATACAGGAAAAACATGTAAAAATTGATAAATATTATTCTCAATTAATATTTATAAAATTAATTTATTGATAATCATATTTTTTTAAACAATTTATTGTTTGACATAAATCAGAAAATTATACAAATATTATAAAATAAAGTTAATTTATTAATTCAGCAATTGTTTAAAACTTTAAACAAATAATTGTTATTTACTAACTTTTCACACAATCAACCTAGAAACTAGTAGTTTTTTCTAATTTTGCAATAAGTAAATACTCAGATTAGTTAATTGCAAAATTTTAAAAGACTACAAGTGTCTAGACGCTTTATTGTCTCAAGAGTTAATAAATAACAACAATTTTTTGTTTAAACAAATGCTGAATTGTTAAAATTATAAAATATCTCTATTTCATACTTTTTAAATTAGTTTATTGCAAAATTAGGAAAAACTGCAAGTTTCTAGGTACTTTGTATCAAGAATTAATAAATAACATTTATTTGTTTAAACAAATAACTGAATTGTTAAAATGATAAATTATCTTCATATTTTACTAATCGCAAAATTAGAAAAACAAGTTGTAAATCCAGATGTTCATTACATGAACATTTTGCTTCCTCTATACGATCAGCAAAAAAATTTGTTACTACTTACACTAACTTATTGTCACGTATTGACATATTTTCCATGTTGTTGTCTTCAAATCTAACTAAAAATTAATTTTAAAAATTTGTTATATTTATTATAATTATTTCAATTCGATTCGTCTTGATGCAAGGAATAAGATATTAGATTTATTTTTCAATAAATAATAACATTTTATTGTACAGCAACATGATTCTTAAGAAAAAATGAATTTTTATTAAAAATGCAAATTTTGTGTCTGTAATTGGTTTTAATTTTATAAATTTAAATGCAATATATACTTTATATATACCAATCGATCCGTCTTGATGCAAAGAATAAAATTTTAGGAATAAGTGAGTAAGATTTTCTTATACAGCAACATAATTTTGCGGAAAGAACTCATTTTTTGAGAAAAATGCGAATTTTTCAGCTTTAATTGTGATTAACTCTATATTTTCTCATACAATTTATTCTTTTTATATACCAATCGATTCGTCTTGATGCAAAGAATAAGATTTTATTATATATTAACTTTAATAACCAACTTAAAAAAAATTTTTGAAAAAAATTTTTTTTAGAAAAAAGTCAAAAAAAATTTTTTTTCTGAGAATTTTTTAAAGTCTATCAATCCAGTTCGAGATATTTTTATGATAAATATACCTGGTAAATTTTAGCCAAATTCGTTAAAACCTCTTCGAGTTATCGTGTTCACAAAAATCGGGATTGTTCAGGGTCTTATATAACATAGTCCCATATAGAAGAAAATTTGTCAAAAGGATTTTTAAAAATTTTGTAAATTAAACGACTACAAAGCTTCCTCACGAGAAAGCAAAAACTGCAAATTTCTAAGTAATTTGTAACAAAAGTTAATAAAACAGTAACATTTATTTATTTATTAAAACAGATACAGACTGCAATATAATTATAATTAGTAAAATATATTTTTAATTTCGTTTGCAGATTTTAAGTTTCGTTTAAGTTGGTGCTAAACACTAAAAGATATTGCAGTTTGAATGTGGGATGACCCACCTAGGTCCAACCCAGGACCTACCTGGACTTCCTAGTTTCATTAGCAAAAATTTCTAAGTCCAAATTTAAAAAATTTTTTGCAACAAAAAATTAATGTTTAAAATGATTTGGAACAATGAAAAACGTGTTTTAACATACATTTTATTAAAAAGTAGATCATCCACTTAATTAATTAGCAAAAATTTCCAAGTCCAAAAGACGAATATTTTTTTAGTCCAACAAATTAATGTTAAAAATGATTGAGAACAATGAAAAACCTGTTTTTAACGAAAATGTATAGATATTTTTTTCTTGATATAATATAAAAATATTAATTTTTGAATTTTTATATTTGAATATTATTTTATTATTATTGTTGTTAAACTATTTTTTTTATTTATTATGGTGTATTAGTGTCAATAAATACTATATTGAATCATCAAAAGCAAGTCAACAAGTCACTGACAATAAAAATTTTGATCTCAACTAGTTTCATTAGCATAGTGATTAGGGCGTTAGTCTCGTAGTCCGTAGGTCATAGGATCGATTCCCGCGAGCGTTAGATTTTACTTGCTTCTTAGGTTTGCGTTTATACCGATTTTTCTGCATTATATTCGTATATGTATGCAATTTAAAGATTATATATAATGTAAAATAATTTAATTAACAAATTTCTTATTTTTTTTGTTGAAATGCAACAATAATATATACACAAACACAAATACACCACACGGACCTCGGATCTACCTGAGTGTTTATTGCACTCCCTGACGTCACCAACAATCTGAGGAACCGGAAGGAACCGAAGGATGCACGGTCTGTTAGTCTGGTGCAAAGCCTTTTACAGTAAAGACATTACTACACTTTTTCACAAACAATATCATTACACAAATAAAGTTAAATAAAGAATATTGTTACTTTTCTTTTAATACACTAGCCACGAACATTTGTAATTTTGATGGAACATTAAAAGTGAATTATTTAATCAAAACTTGTTTCTTAATGAAGTGTTGATTCCCAACAGGTTATGGGCCCAGAGCCTAGTATATAAAGTGAAAAGTAAAACATAGTGAAACAGAAAGTTGTGAATTTAGGAATTGGAATAGCTTACGTGTGTATGTGATCTGTCAACAGTTTACAGTGCAAATCTTTTTTATTAAAGTGCTGAAAAAATGGATTTCCTTCGAACAAGTGTACAAAAGTTGGATGGAGAAAATTACTCTATATGGAGCCAAAAATTAGAGTTGTTATTAATAAGAGAAGAACTGTGGGAAGTGATTAAGAATCTACCTCCAAATCCTATGATCTCAACGTGGACAAAAAAGGACGACAAAGCACGTGCGACAATTTGTCTTCTTATTGAAGACAATCAACTATTGCACATCAAAGGTGCGCTAACTGCTCGAGAGGCATGGGATATGTTAAGGGAACACCACCAAAAGGCAACATTATCTAATACAATTTTTCTATACAAAAGGATTTTTAGACATCAGCTTGCAGAAGGTGGAGATGTAGAGAGACACCTATCGGAAATGTTGATATTGATAGATAAATTAGCAGCTCTAGGTGAAGAATTAAAGGATAAATTAAAAGCTTCACTTTTGCTGAACAGTTTGCCAGACACATTCAGTAATCTAACCACTAGTTTAGAATGTAGGAGCGAGACTGATTTTACTTTTGAATTTGTAAAAGGAAGAGTAATTGATGAATACAGAAGGCGTAAAGCAAGCCAAGGAGCAGAAGCTACTAATTCAGATTCTGAAATGAAGGCTAACTTCAAAAATCAGTCCAAAAAGGAATGTTATTTTTGCGAAAAACCAGGACATTTCAAAAAGGAGTGTTTTCAATATAAAAGATGGAAAGCAGGAAAGGAAGGACAAGGTAAAGCCAACGCAGTGACTGAAAAACAGGAAATAGAAGATGAATTTCTATTCATTGCAAAAATAGAGGAAACATCATTTAAAGAATCATGTTTAGGTGTCAATGAAAAAAGTAAGCATGTTTTTTGGTATGTCGACTCATGAGCAACAAGTCATATGTGCAGTTCTAAGGAATTCTTTACAGAATTTAACTCGGAAGCTAAAGGATTTGTACAGTTAGCGGACAGCAATAAAAAAGTGAAGTAAAAGGTATAGGCTCTTGAATGTTAAACTGCATCGTTGACAATAAGGTTATTAAAGTGAAAGTGCGAGACGTGCTCTATGTTCCATCGTTTGGATCAAATTTACTTTCAGTGAAAAAACTGAACAAAGAAGGTTTTGAAGTGAATTTCAAGGACAGTGACTGTAAAATTATAAAAAGTGGAAAAGTGATTGCTTGTGCGCGATTAGGAAAAAGCAAGGAAGATTTATATTCATTGGAAACGGTTGTTGAGAAAGCCCATACGGTAATAAACGCGGTACACGGAGACAATTGTCAACATGCCTGGCACAGGCGTTTTTGGCATAGGGATCCAAGTGCAATTATGGACCTTGCAATAAAGGGATTAGCCACAGGAATATCCATAAACAACTGTGGAAGGAAATAAATCTGTGAATGCTGCATAAAAGGAAAAATGTCCAGGCAACCTTTTCAAAAGGAAAACATAATTAAGACGAAAGAAATTCTCGAACTCATCCACACAGATGTTTGCGGACCAATGCAAACAATAACTCCATCTAATATAAGATATGTGATGACTATTATAGACGACTACTCAAGATTTAGCTTTATATATTTCTTAAAAACCAAGGATGAGGCAATAACTTGTATTAAACAATTTCTTGAACTGGTGAAAACACAAAACAACAGAATTCCTAAGTGCATAAGGTCGGATCGAGGAAAGGAATATGTTAATGCAGATCTACAAAATTATTTGACAAATCAAGGAATTAAAATACAGTATACTGTCCCATATACTCCACAGCAGAACGGGGTTGCCGAGCGAAAAAACCGTTCACTAATGGAAATGGCCAGATGTATGCTACTGGACAGCAATTTAGAGAAGAAGTATTGGGCCAAGGCTGTAAGCACAGCAATTTTTTTACAAAATCGCCTCCCCACAAGAGCAACAGAAAAAACTCCATATGAATTATGGTACTCCCAGAAACCTAATGTAAAAAATTTGCATGTTTCGGTTGCGATGCATACATCCATGTGCCCAAAGAACAAAGAAGAAAGTTAGATGATAAAGCAGAAAAACTAACGTTTGTCGGATATTCAGAAGAGTCAAAAGGTTTTAGATTTCTACAAAAGGGAACTAATCGAGTCAAAATAAGTCGCGACGTGATTTTTCTTGACACCATTGATGCAACAGATGACACACAGCAAACGGAAATTGTATTACCAACAAGCATTAACAACATCAACGAGGAAACAGACGAAATGTGGGAAACATCAACAGGAACCAGCAATGAAGACTTGGAAGAAGAAGATAAAAGCAATCAAGAAAAACAAGATAAAATAAAAACGAGACAATCAGGAAGGATAAATAAAGGTGTACCACCAAATTGGTATACGGCTACGTCAAAATTAACTATTTTAAAAGAAGATCCTAAAATATTGAAGGAAGCATTAACAAGTAACAATAAAGAAGAATGGAAGGGGGCAATGGACGAGGAAATAAACGCGTTAACAAAAAACGATACCTGAGACATCGTACCTGCGCCGAAGGATGCAAACATTGTTTCCTGCAAGTGGGTTTTTAAAACTAAACAAAGTGCGGAAGGAAAAATGGAACGATACAAAGCAAGACTCGTTGCTCGAGGTTTTTCCCAAAAATTCGGAACTGACTACGATGAAGTTTTTGCTCCCGTAGTAAGACAGACAACGCTTAAAATACTGTTAGCCCTAGCAGGTAAGAAAAACTTAACAGTAAAGCATTTTGATGCAAAAACAGCTTTCCTGAATGGATATTTAAATGAAGTTATCTACATGCAGCAACCAGAAGGATACGAAACAAAAGGACAGCAAAACTTAGTTTGCAAACTAAAAAAAGGACTTTACGGTTTGAAACAATCTGCAAAGATATGGAACGAAAAATTAAATAGCACTTTGAATACTTGGAATTTTTCACAAGGCAAACCAGATCCATGCTTATACGTTAAAAATAGTGAAAATGAAATCATTTACATTGTTGTACACGTAGATGATTTTCTAATTGTTTCAAAAGATATAAACCAAATAGATGAAACAGCAAACTTCTTAAAAACTAAATTTGAATTAGTTGATTTAGGTCTTTTAAAAAAATATCTGGGAATTGAAATAAGAAAGAACAGTGAAGGATTTTTCTGCATGAAACAGGCAAACTACATTGACAACATTATAAGAAGATTCGGACTAGAGGATGCAAAACCATCAGGTATACCTTTAGATACAGGGTATTTAAAAGCCAGAGAAAATCAACCTACAATGGAAACAAGTGAAAAATACCAGCAACTCATCGGAGCACTATTATATGTGTCAATAAACACAAGACCCGACATTGCAGCAAGTGTGACAATTCTCAGTTAATACAATAAGGAACCTTTATCATCGGATTGGACGAAATTAAAGAGGGTTGTACGCTACCTGAAAGGAACAAAGAGCTACGAGTTAATATTGGGTGGACATGACGAAGAAAGAAGGATCACTGGTTACGCCGATGCCGATTGGGCAGAAAATCCTAGTGACAGAAAATCTAATAGCGGTTACATTTTTGAATTTTTAAACGCTACAATCAGCTGGGGATGTCGGAAACAAACATGTGTCGCGCTGTCTTCAACCGAGGCCGAATACATCGCTTTAACAGAAGCCTGCCAGGAAGCACTTTGGATCAAAAAATTAGTGCAAGATTTCATGTTAACAAAACTTACGCTACTAATTTACGAAGACAATCAAAGTTGTTTAAAGATGATTCAAGACAAGAAGTTCAGTCACAGAACTAAACATATTGATACCAAATTCCATTTCATCAAGGATTTGAGAAGCAAGGAGGAGATTATTTTTGAATACTGCTGCACAGAAGAGATGAAAGCTGATCTGCTTACGAAGCCACTAAGCAGAATTAGACTACAATTATTATCACAGAAATGTGGTTTAAAAACTCAATAATTTGTATATATATTATCGTTGAGGAAAGGTGTTGAAATGCAACAATAATATATACACAAACACAAATACACAACACGGAGCTCGGATCTACCTGAGTGTTTATTGCACTCCCTGACGTCACCAACAATCTGAGGACCCGGAAGGAACCGAAGGATGCACGGTCTGTTAGTCTGGTGCAAAGCCTTTTACAGTAAAGACATTACTACACTTTTTCACAAACAATATCATTACACAAATAAAGTTAAATAAAGAATATTGTTACTTTTCTTTTAATACACTAGCCACGAACATTTGTAATTTTGATGGAACATTAAAAGTGAATTATTGAATCAAAACTTGTTTCTTAATGAAGTGTTGATTCCCAACATTTTTATAATTTTTAATGTATATATTAGAGAAATATATATTAATCTCTGCATATAAGTACTAACTTTATTTATGAATTCGCTTTTGGTCATCATTTAATTGAAAAAAATAATAATTAATTAAAACTAATACTTATTATTAGAAATTTAGGTTATTTCTTTAACAAATATTATAAACTAATTAAAATTATAATGAAATAGAAAATACTGTCTAAGATGGTCTTTTCTAGGTCCAAAAATGGACCCACAAACTGGTCCTAACTAGGCGCCCAAGTTAGGACCAGGCTAAAATCGCGTCACCAGCCATTGTTGGTCCAAACTACACTGCCTACTTAGGTTCAAGCTATTAACAGGGCAAAATAGGTAGGACCATGCTAGGACCAATTTTAATTTTCCACACGGGATTACTTAAAAATTATTTAATAATTTAATTACATATTTCTATAAATTATTTAAATTTATTTCAGGGATTTTCATTATTTTTAATATATTTTTAATCAAATTTATCGAAAAATTCTTAAAAATTTTATTGAAATTCGTCAAGAGAATCCAATTGTTTAAAATTTTTTTTTTAAAATTTTGTATTCGAATTCAACTTTTAGAAACATTCAATTATTCAGTAAATTGTTTATTTTTGTGTTTAAATAATTGAATTCACTTAAAATTGTCTAATAAAAATTTATTTAAAAATTAATTTCAGTTAAAATTTTAAATAATAATTGAATATTAATAGCATTATAAAATTAATTTTTAGAAATAACAGAATATTAAAGAAGTTTCAAATTAAAATCTTCAAAAGTTTATATTTTTCATAATTTTAATTGTTAATTTTTTGCTATAAGAGGATGCGCATAATTTTCGTTGCCCTTGCGCAGCCGCTGTCTCGATAAACGTGGAGACTTTTACTTTCACGCAAATCCCCTTATAGAAGAAAAAAATTTTTTAATTTAAATTAAAAAATATAAATAAATAAATAATAATAATTTAAAATTTTTAATTTTGGTTATTGATTTTGCATTTTATTAGGGCTTCAAGAAGAGACTACTGAGTACACTTCCTATGAGTTTCATTGCAATTGGAGGTGTAGAAAACATAAATAATTGAAATAGTTTATAAAATTATTAAGAATATGGAATTTTTAAATTTACAATCTTGCAAATATTTTCTTTTAAAAGGGTGAACAATTTTGTGTGATCAGTGTAAGTTTTATTAATTTATTGTAAACGGCTTTTGAGTTATTAATTTTTTTTAATTTGTAATTATTTTGTTAATGCAAAAACAATAACAAAAATTTTAAATTTCAAGAAAAGGTTAAAAGTAGTTTTTTATTTTGTTGTAAACTACCGATTTGCATTAAAGTTTTAACATTTTAGAAAATCAATAAATTTTTTTTCCGCCATAGACATGAAAAAGTGTCTTTTTGGGACCTGTTTTGGGCAAATTAAGTAGCACTTTGAAGGCAGTTCTGGATAACTGCCATAAAAAGTCTTTTTATGGCAGTTGATGTTTGACAAATTTTTTTTGTTTTTTTATTCAATTATTAATTTTTAATACAAAAATAATAATATATTAGTATTATATATTAATATATTATTATAATTCCGATCGGAATTCTGATAAGAATTCCAATCAAAATTCTGATTTCCGACGGAATTCTGATCCCATCGGAATTTTCAGAATCCAGATCGTAATTCTAACAGAATCCAGATCGTAATTCTGACAGATTTCTTATAGGAATTCCAATCAAAATTCCAATTTTCGACGGAATTACTATCCTATTGGAATTCCCTCAGAATTCTTATAGGAATTCCACTAAAAATTCCGGTTTTCGACGGAATTCAGATTTCATCGGAATGTTTTCGGAATTGCGACAGAATTCTTATAGGAATGGATTATTTTAATCTTTTCTGGTGTTAATTTAATTTTAGAGGGATTAAATTGTTGCAGATTATTTTATTCCATACTCGTGTCATTTTAACACCTCACAATTTACTGTGATATTTAATTCTTCTTTAAGAGTCTTTTTACAATAGTCATACACTATGCGCATGTGAAACAAGCTTTATGCAGGGATGTGTAGTAAGTTAATTGGTATGCTTCTAGTTATATGAACGTACAATCCATCCCTGGTTGTATGACAGAATAGACAGAATATAAAATATAACCAACAAAAAAAACACTTGATCGATCATTAGAACAATATTCCTGTGCATTTTCAAAATTATTTAAAATATATTATATAAAGTGAAATATAATAGTAAAGTTCTTTCGTATTTTTTCAATCTTTTTGGCGTCTCTTGAAAAAAGGACGCTTTCCATTGAATTAGTCTTTTTCCGCTTTTCTTATCGAGAAGTCGTTATTCTAAAAGTTTGTACGGAAAATCGGTAGCGTCCCTTTCCATGTCATTTTGTCGTTTAGTTTCCAAAGAGTTATCAAAACTCAGTTCTTTCTTTCTGAGAATCAAACTCTAGAGCAATTATTAAAGAGTTCTTTTCACTCCTTATCACGAGCAATTCGTTTCACTCTGGAGAGTCAAACCGCGTTCGTAAGACCAGAGGTGATTTCACACTTGCAGACAATCTTGAGTGCAACCGCTGCCTGCAAGGCTCTCTTACGAACCTTCCAGAGTGAAGTTCTTAATTGTTACACCATTCTTAATCAAAAGTAGCTAAATAAATTCTAATCGTACTGTTCTATTTGTTTTCGCTTATTGCCTAAAGTCTTTTCAAATATAATTGATGTAAACAATACATTAATATGTGACTAATTAATAAACTATTAATAATTTTGTGATATTTTGTGAGTTTAATTCCCAGAGTATTTTTTAAGTGTACCATTCCTCAAAACACAGATGATGATTTATCTTTACATACGCCACCAGACTTGTGCGCTAAATCTAAACAAGTTAGAGAGAATTTATTACCGCAAAAGTCGAAACCGTCTTATGAACAAAGTCTGGACAGATGTCTAATTTGGCAAAAAATCAAAAAACTACTTCTACTTCTCAAAGTGTTGTTAGCATATTTTTCTACATTAGGAGAAAAATGGAAATCGACGACTATTTGGAGTGAATTTTCAAAGTTGTCGAAAATGTTGAAAATCAAAAATAATGTAGATATGGGAAACTGTGAAGAATTAAAATCGTTTTTGAAGATAAAGTCAGTTGGATATAGACCAAAAAAATAAAGCCCCTGACTACACATGTTTGTCAACAAAGGTACAATTAATTATTTTTTAAATTTCTTATTTGTTTTCTTACAGATAAAAATTAATAAAAAATTTTTAATTTTTTTAAATAGTATCTTTCAATCTTTTTGTTAATAATACAGGTTGGAATGGTTTTCTGCCTTTTTGGAGCGTGTAGAAAAGACGAATTAAAGAAAGTGGAATTGTCGCATCTAAGTACCTTTCATGATAATACAGATAATGAGAAGAAACATCCTATGTTGTTTGTGAAAATTCCAGACACAAAAACTCACGAAGAAAGAGAGTTTACAATAAAAGGAAAATTCTACGACATCTACAAATAATATTTCGATTTAAGACCCGAGAAGACAAATCACGATCGCTTTTTTGTAAATTGTCGAAAAGGAAAGTGCACAGTGCAACTGATTGAAGAGAAAAAATTTGCTGCAATGTCCAAAGACGTTGCTAATTTTCTGAAACTACCAAATCCAGAATTTTATACAGGACACTCATTCAGGAGGACTTCTTCAACGTTGCTTGCAAAAAGTGGAGCTGATATTCTAACGGTAAACCGTCTCGGAGGGTGGAAGTCATCTACGATTGCCGAGGGATATATAGACAACTCTAAGCTGAGTAAAAATAAAATTGTTGGTCAAATTAGTGCAAATATAAATCTGGATTCAGCTCCTTCGGGTCCATCACAACCAAAAAAATTAAAATTAATAATTTAAATTTGCCATCAGTATCAAACGAAATTAATCAATCTCTCAGTGCTGAAATATCTGAAAACGTCGTGTCAAAAGGACAATGTACTATTAATTTTATTAATTGTTCTAACATCACTTTTAATATAGGTAAAAAAATGATTAGTATGAAGATATTTTTAAATTTAATTCTCTTAATGTACTTCATTTTCGACAACAATTTCTAAAAGTAAAAATGTAATAAAAAATATTCTTATGTTAAATTTATCCATTCTAAAATTTAATTTTGAATAAATTCTTTTTGAAAATAAATTTTTGATAAATGTTTCACTTTTTCATATCTATGGCGGAAAAAATAGCGTATGTGGCTCGTACGTAGCATTTTCCAAATAATACGCACATATAGATAAGTCCAATAGTGCTAAAAATGGGCTCTTTTCATGTGGACGTTGACAAATAATAATTCTGATATGTTTTATAAGGGTTTGAATTTGAATATTTTAAAAATTTTACTTCCATTGAAAAAAAAATAATTATTATGTAAAACATTTATTTAAAAAAAAAGTTACTGATGTTTTTGAATAATTTTGCAATTGAAAAAATTCTAGTTAAATTATTATTTAATTAAACTAAATTGAAAAAATTCTAATTGATCCCCTGGATTCTATAACAGCCCCTACGCTCGAACAGGCCGCCTGTATGCCAGTCAGGTTAACCAAAAGTGGAAAAAAGTAACATTATTCATTTTAATTTTTTAAAAACACTATGATATAGAAAATAAAAATGCCGATCTTTTTTTCCCTTTGTCATTTTTTTGTAAATGATGTATTTTAAATAATAAAGACCAACAACTAGAAATTTTTTTTTATGAAATTTAATCAACTTTTAAAACATAACTCGTCATATATTGGACAAATCTTAACCAATTTGTTTTAAATTTGGTATGTAAACAAATTAAGTCCTACTGAAGCCAATAAGCCTAAAACAATTAAACAATATTCATATTGTTTAACAATAAACAATAACAAAGTTGTAGTTTCAATTCTATCCACTTTCCAACTTTCAAATCAAAATGTTATCGAGGGAATTTTCGATATGTGAAAACTTCTCGCGACAAAGTTTTTCCTTTATTATTGAGGAAGTTTTTCCCAAAGTTTAGAATCAATTCAATAAAAAATAAAGAATTTACAAAGGAAATAGAAAAATTGTATTTTTCACCATAGTGCATCAGCAGACATGACTTAACGTAACATGGGAGATTCTTCAGGGGCGTCCTCATTACATTAAGTTCTTGTTCCGAAAGCAAACGGATATATTCAAAAGTTTTTTTTAATAATTATTTATTATTAATTATTGTTTTTTAAAAAATAATTATTTATTTAAAATTAATATAGCAATCCTCTTTTACCAACTTTTAATAATTACACATTAAATATTACCGTCTTTTCAATTGTCTGGCGAATTATACAATATATACGCTCCTGAATCATTTAAACACCTGCCTACTGTCATGGCTGATGCACTATGGTGAAAAATACAATTTTCCTATTTCCTTTGTAAATTCTTTATTTTTTATTGAATTGATTCTAAACTTTGGGAAAAACTTCCTTAATAATAAGGGAAAAACTTTGTCGCGAGAAGTTTTCACAGATCGAAAATTCCCTCGATAACTTTTTGATTTGAAAGTTGGAAAGTGGATAGAATTGAAACTACAACTTTGTTATTATTATAATTACATATTGTTATTTCATAACAATATGAATATTGTTTAATTGTTTTAGGCTTATTGGCTTCAGTAGGACTTAATTTGTTTACATACCAAATTTAAAACAAATTGGTTAAGATTTGTCCAATATATGACGAGTTATGTTTTAAAAGTTGATTAAATTTCATAAAAAAAATTTTCTAGTTGTTGGTCTTTATTATTTAAAATACATCATTTACAAAAAAATGACAAAGGGAAAAAAGATCGGCATTTTTATTCTCTATATCATAGAGTTTTTAAAAAATTAAAATGAATAATGTTACTTTTTTCCACTTTTGGTTAACCTGACTGGCATACAGGCGGCTTGTTCGAGCGTAGGGGCTGTTATAGAATCCAGGGGCTCAATTTATGTTTGACATATTTTAATAAACTATCATCAAAATGTTAACAAACTATAGCATACATTTCCAAAAATTAAAAAAATTAATTACTTTTTCAGTAATAATTCTGCGGTCTGGCTTGTAGCTAAGCATCACTAGAACTGGATCAAACCAAATCTTCCAAACTTGCAAAGCTAGACATTTTCTAGTTTACACCAGGCTTGAATCTAGACGTTCCAGAAGATTTTTTCATACGGAGAAAATGATTAAAGTTTAAATTAAATAAGTTCTTTTTAGTACTTTTTATTATAAATTTACAATAGAATCCAAAATTGTCAATATTAAATAAGATTTCATGATCTAAATTATAATTTAATTCCTGATTCAATACGCCACGGACAGTGATCCATATTACGCCCCTGCCAGAGGGGCTCAAGGCTTGATCTTGGCTCAAGGCTTGATCATGACTCAAAGCCTGATCATGACTCAAAGCCTGATAATTGCTCTAGGTTTGATCATGACTCAAAGCCTAATAATTGCTCAAGACTTGATCATTGATTAACTCTTTAACACCTGAGCAAAATTGAAAGTAGGTATGAAAACATGAAACACCATTTTAGAGGTTTTTGGGGTCGTTGATTACGAATTTGATGTCAAATTGCGAATTTGACAATTGACAGCTGTCAATTCAGTTGTCAACTTTTCTAAAACGTGCTTATTGATGATGAAAACTTCTTCTCGCGGGTTTTCGGGGTCGCTGATTACGAATATAATGTCAAATTGACAATTTGACAATAGACAGCTGTCAACTTTACTAAAAAGTGATTATTTTTGAAGAAAATTACAGTATAACGGTTTTTAGGGTCGCTGATTACGAATATGATATCAAATTTTCAATTCATATTCGTAATCAGTGATCCCATAAACCCTTATAAACATGTGTCACTTATTTATAATTATTGTTACTACTTGGGAAACACAAGTTATTTCTTCTATGTTTGAGGCGCCATCTAGGATACGCCATTTTTAATTTTTTAATTTTGGGACCAGATTCGTATTCAGTAGTTCAAAAACTTTTAAATTCTGTTTTCCAACATTTTTTTTTTACTTTGATGTCCGTATAGGAGCTAACTGAATGTTTTTCACGATTTTTGCGATTTGCATAAACTTTTGGTTACTTATTTATAAAAAATTTTTTTTACATTACTTGTATTTTTTTCTAGATACTGGCATCCATACTAAAGAAAATAAGCTAAACTGCATTAAAAAATATTGATATTCTTGAAAGTTACAGGTGTTTTTGCAAGTGGGACATATACGTCCCGCAGGCGTTAAAGGGTTAAGGCTTGATTATGGCTCAACTGTTAATCATGGCTCAAAACTCGAATATGGATTAAGGCTTAATTATGGCTCGAAACTAGAATAATACTAATCAAGCTTTGATCTACATTCGAGTTTTGAGCCGTGATTAACTGTTGAGCCATAAGCAAGCCTTAATCAATATTCGAGTTTCAAGCCAAGATTAATCGTTGAGCTATAATCAATCCTCGATTCATAATCAAGTTTCGAGCCAGAATCTATCAAGCGTTAAGCCATAATCGACTTTCAAGTTATGATTTCAAGCTATGATTAAACGTTGAGCCATAATCAAGCCTTAATCCATGATCAAGCTTTGAGTCATAATGAAGTTTCGAGACATAATCAAGCCTTGAGCTATGATCAATCCTTTAGTCACGATCAAGCCTTGAGCCAAGCCTATAGCCATCAACAAGCTTCCACTCTTTACATTAAGTCTTGAGCCATGAGCAAGCTTTGCTATTTTCACTCATTTTTTGAGGCTCAACATGATGTAGCTAAAAAACTATTGATTTTCGAGATTTTTGACATTGACATTTTTTGTTCAGGAATAAGCTACAAAACTTAGAAGTTTGAACAAATTGGACCGATTTTTTTTCAATGTATTTTGTGCTGGGTCCTTACTTAGGATAAGTTTTCACCAGGGTGCGCAAGTTTTCTTGTGAACAAGTTGTTTTACCAGTTCTATATAAGAAGAGACGATTTCATTCTTGAACTTAAAGACAAATATTATTTTTGTCTGATTTTCATCACACTCTGTTTTTAACAGAGTTTCTCAATTAAATTAATTCCTTCTCTTTTTTTAGACTAGTACTTTATTTTTTCATTTATTCTTACATTTATTATTTGAACAATTTTTGCCATGTGTTGTATTAATAACATATTAATTTTAAACTTTGGTTTAATATTGGTCACCAAGAAATAACTATTCATTAATTTAATTTTAAAGCGCTGGAAAATAATTGGTTATTAATATTGGTCCAATATTTGTTGTCAATGGACAACCAAGGCTTGGAAATTCCGGCATTTGACTCGGATGTACATAAATTGGTCTAGATCCACAATATAGTTTTAATACAGATTCTCAAGATTTTTCTGATATAATAATATTATCTAGAAACTTGATGATCGTAGCGTTACATTTCTAGACAGTTTCTATAACATTTCACAATACCGGAACTATACAGTAAATCTATACAGTTATGCTGCAGATACGTGACTTTCCACACGGCATTACGCTCCGAGGAGACAAACAGACTATATTTGAGGTTAAGTTTTTCGTAACTATCTCGGAGGGTTCAATAGACACTCCAATAATAAATTTAACTAACGCGGAGGGAAAAGTTAACTATCCAGAGAATCAGGTTTAACACACAAAACTTAACCTTGTAAGTTTGATTATCCAGTTTTCTCAGTGTGGTCTCCTCTTATTTATGGACAGAGCTTCTGAAATTTCTTTTGACGGTAAACTAAAAATTTAGAGGGCGTCTTCAGCAATATAAATAAATTGGTAAATAACGTGTAACCTAATATACCCGTCTTCCTGACGCCTTAACTGGTTCGAAAGAGCCTATAGCCGAATCAATCCCTTCCGGAGTCATAACTCTGGCTGCTATTTTTCAGTGATCCCGATTTCCTCGCGCCCTACTGGGTAGATTCCATTCTACAAGCATAAAATTATCAGAATGACTTAAAAGGAATAACTGCATATTTCCACAGCACTTTAGAGAGCATTCAAAAGGCATATAATGAAATATATCTAATTTCTCTGAAAGTATTTACAATAAGAGTCAATCATGAATTGCGCACTCACCTTAATGACTGAGATTAATAATTCGCTTCGCGAGTGTCATTAATTTTTATGAGTGCTGATCACAGCTTAACTGGCTTCCTGATTAACGGCCCAGTTCTCATATATATATATATATATATATATATATATATATATATATATATATATATATATATATATTAAGAAACTAGTTATCACACTGAGAAACTCCCCTCTCGCTCCATTGCTTTTGACGTAGAAGTAGAATAATTGCAGGGCAGGAAATTCTAAAGTAATTAGCCCGCAGCACGTTCTGAAATAAATTACTCGTCCTGTTAACTACTACTATTACACCGGTGGCGGGTTTTGCCTTTGGACATTTTCAGCCATTTTCAAGTCCTCTCTTTCTCTTTCGACGATTAAACTCGGCAAATATAAGCGGAAAGCAATAATGATGCCTAAATGCAAAAAATCTGCATTTTAAGCAAAATTAAAACAATTCAATCGCGAGTTTGAAACGTGTTAATTATTGCAGCCAAGCTGCTTTTTATTTTTAGGGTTTTTTTTGTAAAACATCCTGAAATTACTGATGTTGATTAAATCTTAATCTGAATTCTTCATTTCACATAAGTTTATAATTAGTTTATAAAAAATGTACATTAAAACATTCTTATATGTAGTAACTTTGACATTTGCTAGTATATTTACGAATAACATACGTCGCCAGGATCCATCCCCCCAAACTGATGTCAGCTTTTTTCAGTAACATATCATTTTATAAAAATAATGACTATTTGTATCCAGGTAATAAACTAATGAACATTTTTTACACTGTAAGTTTTTGATCACTGGAAATTTTTCAGGCAAACGGAACTCTTGATCTTTAAAAATAATAATTTGACATTGTGCAAGAAAAAAATAATACATAATAAAATTAAACATATTATAAAAAAAATATTGTAATATTAAATAATTTATAAATATTTATATTTAATATTTTTCAGTGACCACGGTAATAAAAAAGTGAATATTGTATCTTCGCTCACGAAGATTGACCGAGTCTTGAATCGAGAATGGGACGAACATTGGTATCCCAAGCTGAATCAATGGCTCTGTCATTGATATAGTAGATTAAGCAGGATCTCTTCCAACGTTCGTTGTCTGTGCGGTTTAAATAGGTGCGATTATAGGTGTGTCGGGTATGTGTCAGGGTGTTCGATCCCACATGCGAGCAAATACTTTTCAGTTTTCGTTTCTAAGTGATATATAAAATAATAAAATAATTGTGTGTTGTGTTGTGAATAAAAAATGTGAACATGTTTGTAAATAACATTAAAAGTCTGTTAAAAAATCAAGAAAAAAATGTACCGATTAACAGAAAAATTGTCTTTTTTTACTAAAATTATTTTTTTAATGTTACTTTTTCAAATGACATTTATTTTTAGTAATGTATTATTTACATGAAAATAATATATTCGTTCTAATAGTATATTGCAATTAGATTTATACACACATATAATATGAATAAAAATAATAATAATATAATATTTATTATTATTATTATTAATTTATTGATATTTTTATATTATATTGAATGAGCGCGAGAAACGCGTAAATTTTGGAACAGTGGAAGCAGTCTCGTTTTATTCCTGAATTAGGCTTCCGCAGCATTGATTGAAGATTGAACGCCAACTTTAACAAAGACTGCGCGTCAGGCTGAAATCGGTGTTACATTTACAGACTCAAGCAATCTCGCATCGGCCGTCTTACCTAGCCTCAATCAATCCTGACCAGGCCTGAATCAAGCTTCGCAAAGCCTGAACTAGCCGTCAGTTCTCATCTGGGTAGATTATATTGAATGATTTTTCAAAACATTGTTCACCATGTTGGATCTTTCATTTTATATTTTTAAAAACTGAAATCAAATTCGTAATCAGCAACCCCGAAAACCCGTGAATAACAATTTTAAGTGAATTGCATAAATTTTTAAAAAATCGTCCACCATTTTGAATCTTAAAAAACCGACATCAGATTCGTAATCATGAATCTGATGTCGGTCTTTTAACCCCGAAAACCCACGAGTAACAAATTTCAGACGAATTGAATTAATTTTTGTAATTTTAGGCACATTTTGTGTTTTTCAGTTGGTAGTTAAGGAGTTAAATAGTTATTACTTCAGTAGGATTGCAAAATTTAGAAATAATTTTCCTTAAAACCAGTGTATAAATAAATTTTAACCCTTGTATTTGCCACTCGGGGGTTTTTGAGGTCGCTGGTTACAAATCTGATTTAATATAATATAATTAGTTATAGCTTTCTTTAAACATTACACATTTACTGTAAACGTTCAGAAGTTTACGAGCTTCTAATATAAATCAATAAACAACATTTTTACACTATTTACAAAAGTTTATACATAAAAAACTACAAAAAAGTGCCATTTGTTACTATTTCAAACAATCTCTATTTCTATAATATTAAAATGTTTTCTAGTCGTTCAAAATTTAGGTATTTAATGATACAGCAAAGTCTTTGTCAAATTTAATTAGTTTTTTACCTTTACGTATAAAGAAGTATCTATAAGGGCACCATACGACCGAAATCATGTCCGTAAAGTAAAATTATTTTTAAGTGCTTTCTTTTAACCCTTTGACGATGAGATGTGCTGCTTTTCAACATGAATTTCAAACGCCTACAATTAGTAGAAAGAAGCCATAAAATTTTTTTTTTAAGAGACAGCGGAAATATGTGCGTGGACAGATGTGCAAAAGGTTATTTACGCTAAAAGACTGTTACGCGGCTCAGCTAAACTTTTTGCAAACTTTGAGTGCTCGGCTAAGTCTTGAAAAAAAATTCAAAAAATTATTACAAGAGGTATTCTCAACTACGACGAATATCAAGACAGTTCATCAACAGCTCAGCACAGTCAAGAAAAAGACGGAAGAAACATATCAAGAGTATGTATACAGAGTGCTGGATATTGCAAGCCATGCGAGTATAGAACTCGATGTTCAAATTCTGTATATAATTGACGGAATACAGGACCATGAAACAAATAAGACAGTGTTGTTCGGTGCAAAAAGTATAAAGGAACTAAGACAGAAGTTTGTTCATTATGAAGCAATGGTGAACAGAATTAAAGCTAAGCAGGATCGCGCTAAACAAAAACCTACGTCTAATAACAATAACTATAAAAAAGTGAAAGTGATGGGTAAAGAAGTGGACGCTATGATCGATTCGGGAAGCGATCTACACTTGATTCGTACTTTGTCCGAAAGTAGCACTGAGGTATCTCTTAGAGAAGTGATGAATGTCAATGTCCATCATGAAGGCCTGAACTTTAATCCGCTGACAGCACACATTTTTAATCCCGAAAGGAAGATTAAAATCGAAGAACTTATCGAGAATTACAAACCAGAAGCAATAAAGGATCGTGGAGTATGGATGAAAATCATTCTAACCGACGAAATTCCAGTTTTCCAAAATCCTCGTAGACTATCATCTGAATAGCGATCAATCGCTAATGCCATTATTAATAAATGGCGAAAAAAGAAAATAGTGAAGGACAGCGTTGCGGACTACGGCAGCCCAGTTGTGTTAACACCCAAGAAGAACGGCGAACTTCGATTGTGCTCTGACTACCGCATGCTCAACAAGAAAATAATTCGCGACAGATACCCATTACCTTTGATAGAGGACCTTTTGTACGAATTACAAGATGCAGAGGTATTTAGCACGCTTGATTTCGAGGATGGTTTTCTTCAGGTGAAAATCGAAGATAAAAACAGTAAATACACAGCTATTGTTCTGCCTGACGCACATGTGGAATTTTTGAGAGTACCTTTCGGTCTGTGCAATTCCCCGGCAGTATTCCAGCGTCACATAAGAGCCATTTGTAAAAAGTTACTTGATGAGAAAAAATACTATCATACCTAGATGACATTATGATCCCGACGAAGACAGAAGAAGAAAATATGTCAGTCCTGAAGGAAGTTTTGACAGTAGCAAGTGAGTACGGTGTGAAGATCAACTGGAATAAGTGCAAATTTCTAATGAGGAAAGTTGAGTTTTTGGGATATATAATTGAAGGAGGAACAATTAAACCATCCGACGCAAAAACGAATGCAGTGAAGTTTTTTCCCAAACCGAAGTCTTATAAAGAAATTCAAAGTTTCATTGGATTGACCAGTTACTTCCGGAAGTCAATTTGGTCAAGAACAATTTTATGCTTTTCAGGATCTGAAGAATGCTTTGACGCAGTATCCAGTGTTGAAGTTGTTTTGTGTAGGCGCTGAAACGGAATTACACACCGATGCGTCGCAAATTGATCTGAGAGCAATATTGCTGCAAAACAACGATGTTGATGGATTGTTACACCCGATATTTTACGCGAGCTGGAAGACTACACCACAAGAAGAAAAGTTGACCAGCTATGAACTTGAAATCCTGGCAGTTGTCAAGGCTCTCAAGAAGTTTAGAGTTTATTTGCTGCCAATCCAATTTAAGATTGTTACAGATTGTCGCGCATTTGTCCAAACAATGAGCAAGAAGGAAACATGTTTACGGGTAGCGAGATGGGCGATTCTGATAGGACAATTTAAGTACAAAATCAAACACCGACCGGGAAATTCCATGCGTCATGTGGACGCTTTAAGCAGAAACCCGCCTTCTATTTGTGTAGTGCAAGAAATCAAAGATGGACTTATTGATCAAGTGAAAACAGCGCAAGAAAAGGAGAACGAAATACAGAAAATCGTTCAATCAACACAAAATGGTAAAGAAGACAGTTTTTCTTTGAAACGAGGAGTTCTTTATAAGGAACACGAAGGAAATACCTTACTCGTCATACCAAAAACAATGCAACATACTTTAATAATAGAATTTCACGAGAACGGCCATTTTGGAGTCCGAAAAACAGAGCACGCAATTGAACAGGAATTTTGGTTCCCTAAGTTAAGAGCCAAAGTTAAGGAATTAATAGATAATTGTGTTCACTGTATTCTGATCGAAAAGAAAACTGGTAAGGCGGAAGGAGTGTTGAATCCTATTGACAAGGGTACCGCTCCTTTGGACACTTATCACATAGACCATTTAGGTCCAATACCTTCTTCCAAGAAAAGGTACAATCATCTGTTCGTTGCTACAGATGCCTTTACAAAGTTTTCATGGATTTATCCAACCAAATCCACTACTGCAGAAGAAGCATTGGAGCGATTGAAAAAACAAGCTGTTACTTTTGGCAATCCAAGACGAATAATTTCGGACAGAGGCACACCTTTCACATCAAACGCTTTCCGAGATTATTGCAAAGAACAGGGAATTGAACAAATTGTAATCACGACTGGTATACCTCGCGGGAACGGACAAGTGGAGAGGATGAATCGAATTATCATCTCCGTTCTAGCAAAATTATCGGCGGTGCTACGAAGTGACCGTTATCTTGTGGAAAAAGTTGGAAATCACGAGGGACCTTTTCGCACAGGCACAGCAGCTGACCACATGAAACCATGGCCAAACGGACGGAATTTAGATTTCGGTTCTGACCTTGAGGACGATAGGGGGCGCATGATTATTCCCCAAATTTCAATTTCCTAATATAGAAAACATGGAAATTTTTATCATTGAAACTTCATTTCGCATAATTTTCAGATTTCGAAATTTCATTCAACATAATTTTTAATTTATCGAATAGTAATCCAAGACAACGGGGTCGTTGTCAATTGCAGGATGGCCGAGTGTGGGGCCACATGTGTTAGTGTACTTTCTATTAAAACTATTTTGACTCTCTTTTCAAATAATTTCAAATACTTGATGATAGATGTCATGATAAAAAAAACAAGATGGACTAAGTGTGTCGTGCATAGCGCGAAGAGTGAACATGTAATTCATAATGTAATCTTCTTTTTTTTAAATACTTAAATCTTAAAATAAATGTAATGTTCTTTTTCACAAATTTACTCGCGTATTGAATTCACGATCCCACACTTCTTTTTTCCTAAAATACTTAAAAATGTTAAGTTTTTTTAAAGCAATTTTTTTTAAACAATTTTTTTCTCCGCCATAATAATTTTTTAATAGAACAAAAAGTATCAGAAATGTGTTCCCGATAGTTGTACTTGAAAAATATCCATTTCTAATTTTTATGTTTTTCGATTTTGAATTTAAAATGGCGCTTGAAGGACAAAAATATTTCTTAATTTTACGTAAGATTACAAACTTTTTTAAAATTGTTCAAATCTAATTGAAATTTGTTACTTGGGAGTTTTGGGGGTCGCTGATTACGAATCTGAAGTCAGATTAAAAAAATTCAAAATGGCGGATCCAAAATGGCGGCTTAATTTTTCAAAATTACTCAGGTTTGCTTGAAATTTGTTACTCGGAGGTTTTTTAGGTCGCTGATTACAAATATGAAGTCAGATTAAAAAAATTCAAAATGGCGGATCCAAAATAGCAGCTTAATTTCCCAAAATTACTGAGATTTACATGAAATTTGTTACTCTGAGGTTCTAGGGGTCGCTGATATTGAATATGAAGTCGCCTTTAGCCTTTAAATAATTAAAGTTGCCCTATTCTCACCACGAGGAGGTAGGTGATATAGAGAATCATTTTTTTTACTTTTTCAGTTTTTTGTTGGCTCAAAAAAATATTTCTTTGGATTTAATAAATCTTTTTTTAAGGTAAAGAAATAAATGATTCAAAGAAATAATTTCTTCGAATATTCTCAGCTTTTTATTTGTCTTAAAGAAATTGTTCTCTGAAACAAAAATATAATTCAAAGATATAATTTTTTTGATTCAAAAAACCTTGAAAATTGTATTTCTTAAACGTAAATAAAACTTTTTTTTAACTAAAACAAATTTTGTCTTCAATTCGAAGAGTGAGTTTGAAAAAACGATTTTTTTGTTTCAAAGAAATCTTTTTTCTAGATGTATTCTAAAAAATTTTACTACTGTAGACAAGTTATCGATTATTTGAATCAAATAAATTTCATTTCATTGTGTCAATTCTAAACATTTTTTCAGAAATTTTACTTTTGTAAATTTTATAGAGTAATTTGCAACTTGCAATTTTGTTTTACAGAATAATAATTATTCCCCGAATGTAATTGACATTAATGTCAATTTCACCTGAATTTTTATTTACCTGTGTAATTTTCATTTCTTAGAGTAGCACCTTATTTATTTCTTTGTTACGTGTACTATATATATATATATATATATATTCAAAAACTAAACGTATATGAAAGATTCTTTCGTTTCATGATTGTTTTACGACTCTTGAAAAAGATTTATTGGCATTCTTACGAGCAGTGACTTATTCGCTTACAACAGAACAATCCATTAGAACTAGCTATAAATAATTTATTATTCGCTTATATATATAGTAAAAGATAAAAGTCGTCAATCGATTTCATTAATTAAAGAATAGAAGGCAAAATGGTTATATGTTGAGAATTATCGACCGAATGTAAATGATGGAGAAAAAAATTTCTTCTTCCCTTCTTTAGGGGTTGAATACAACCGGGAAATATACTTTGGAAATATATATATTTATTATATTACTTTTTTTATTCCTGAAAGCAGTTACTCGGAGGTTTTCGAAGTCGCTGATTACGAATATAACATTTGTTTTTCAAAATGGCGGATCCAATATGGCGGAAATTTATTCAAAATTGATTAAATATGCTTGAAACTGGTTACTTGAGCGTTTTTAGGGTTGCAATTTTTTCAATAATTATTTATGAAAATTTTGCAAAATTTCGAGAGGAGCGCGGTTCCCAAAGCGTTTCTCTATATTTGCCAAAAATTCTAGACTCATGATAGTCTGTTCTTTCTAAGTGAGACCGCGATCACAAAACCATTTTTTCTCCCACCTGGTCTTAATGTAAAATAAAATTTTACACTGCGGGGAGTCGGAGAATTTTAATTTTCGACACTTTTTACATTTACAATTAATTAAGAGTCTTTAAACGTGTAATCTAGTTAAATTATTATTTAATTAAACTAAATTCAAAAAATTCTAATTTGTGTTGTACACTGAGAAAAATGGATATTGAGCTTTAATATTTAGATATTAACGGCCAATATCTAATTTTTTTTGACAGTCAAGTACATAAACATCTTAGATGTATAAATTTAATATCCACAGATATTGGAAAAGAGAGGTTTAAACATAACCTCAAATTTGTAGATTATATCTGTTAACATCTGAGATATTAAACCATAACATCTAGATGTTATGAAATACCATCTTTTCTTAATATCTAGTATATAAAAATTTTTAATATCCAATTTTCTCAGTGTGTAACTAAGCACTACCAGCACTGGGTCAAACCAGATCTTCCAGACTTGGGAAGAAAATTGAATTTTGGATATTGTGAAATTTATATTTTGTTTTGAGAAATTAATTTTTTTATCTGTAAATTTAGTGGGAAATGAGAAATAATTTCGAAATTTTAGCTTCGATATCAATAGTAAAATTCTGCCTTTGCCAAGATTCTAATTTGTCGAATTAATTGCATTCCGTAGAGTATAGGCCGTTACTCGAAGCTGCATAATGAACAATTTATGACTATATGGGTATGTTTCTAACGTTAATCGATTGAAACTGACATTTTTATAGCTTGGCATTTAATAAATATGCGAATAAAATTGCAGACACTGATATTCGTCGATAAGGTGTATATATAATTGAAATTATTAAGGGACGTTTGAACATATTTCTCTCTCACTCTCTTTCTCTATAATATATATATATATATATATATATATATATATATATCCTTTCACCTGTCTTCAACATTGTATTATTTATGATACAACTTTAACCCGTCATTCCATAAATATTATTATACCCATACACACTTATATAGCAGATAACAAGTGTTTACTTGGAAATCATCATTATGTAATATCTGATTCGATTGCAAAAGTATATATATATATATATATATATATATATATATAAAAGATTCATTTGAATTTATCATGAAGAGAAGTTTTGGGATAATGCCAAAATGATAAATGATCATCATTCATGAAAGGTTGTCTGACAACTGCGCGCTGTCCTCAGAAAATCTATCATACGATACATCTTTCAGTGTAAAATGATTACTATGTTGTTGTTGTTTTCAAATTAAAACCGCCGATTAATTTTGTTGTACAAAAATATTTTTTAAAAATTTTATTCGTTAGGTGCTTTCGGAAGTATATTCCAATTATTTTTAATTCAATTTTACAAGAATTATTAAAAACAAATTGATCATTTCACTAACATTTAGCTTCCTTAATATAGTATGCACCAATTTTTTAATCTTTTATTGAATAGTAATTATTTTGAAGTAAAATTTTAACAATCTCAAGAAATTCAATATTTTACCTTTTTTTGATAAATTGAAATAGCGATTACTTTTATACATTTTGATGAAATATATATACTTTATATCATCAATCTATTCGTTATATTGTCATGAACATGATTTTGACCAGAATTACTGAAAATATTAATAAATAAAAAAGTTATTTAAAAAAATACAAAAAAATTTTATTTTAAAATTTTTTAAAAATTGTATAAAAAAATTTTTGTAAATATATTTGGAAATTCTTCAGTCAGATTTTAGGTACAATAAACCTGTAAAATTTCAGGACAATCCAATAAAATTTGTCCGAGATATTTTGTACACAATTCTTTGTGACATACACACACATACATCTAGACATTTGCTCAGAATTGAATATACATATGTTCTAAACAAAAATGAGCCCATGTAACTTTTTTTTGAAAAATTGAAAATCATCACAAATGCAAAGTTTCCTCATGAGGAAGCAAAATTAATTATTCTTAATCAATTATTTAAGGGCCACCCTGAACCCTTTTAAATTGGACGGTTTTTTAAGGATTTTTTTTGAAGAAAATATTTAAGGATTGTCACTTATAAATTAAGGAAATGAGGGAAACTTATAAAAATTTGTCGGTTTGTTCTTTAGATTATTTTAGAAACATATGATTTTTTCAGAATTTTTTACTACATATTTTTTTCACACCTTTTTTAATGTTTTTTTCTTTCAATAAAATAAATATAGGTTTTTTCATTAAAATTATTAAATTGGAATTTTTTTTTGAGTCGATAAATAACAAAATTATTTCCAAAAATTCAATTATAATTTTGTTATATTTTAATAAAATTCTTTGCAAACTTTAATTATTTTCATAAATAACAATATTCAACACATGAATTCAAATATTTTTAAAAGTAATAACTTTCATCTTGTTTTACGCATACTTATCTACTACTTAACATCTATGAGAAAGTAGTTTTAGTAGGATACACATAGAATTTAAAATTTAGCACCAGTATAGGGAAAAATGTTTAAAAAACCAAATTTCGAAATACAGGACAAAACAGTATTTTACGCGAAAATATTAGAAACTCTTTTACTGAAAATTTATGCAAATTTAGCCTCAGTCTCCCCTGTAAATAAAAACATTAATAGAATTTATTTTCAAGATATACTTTTTGAGACATACCTTTTAAATTATCCGGTCAAATTTTGTCTTAATATTAAGTTACATTTTTCACGCAAACAATATAAATTGACCGAAATTAAGCATTATTTACATCTAATACATTTTTGATTGTTTAAATTTCCCATATTTATTGTTAAGAGAGACATTATCGCGTGAATTTATAGTGTCTAATTATAATAGTTTCACATTTACACTGGTATGATGAGTCGTTAGTCATTAGTCAATGTGGCAGACGTTCAACTCGTAAGCGGAAAATAAAATAACGAAACATCAGTTGTTCGTATTTTTCATTTTTGTGAACTTATATAAATGATAATATAAGCCTTTATATGTATATATATATAGGGTCTCATTTATCTTCCGGAATTTACCTTGCAGCCTTTATTGATACAAGCAAATTAGACTTGGTTCCAATTGAATTAATCATAAAATATATGGCAGCCGAAGTTGGTGTGCTGAATGATGTATATTCTCTTTTAAAATTTAAAGAAGCTACGATTAATATTAATTCCCCAATTTTATAATTCGACAATCATTTCTCATTCTCGAGTATAATATATTTTAATTAAAAATGTTTCTTTCTTTATAAAGATGAAAATTTTGTTTTTATTTTTTTAAGTGAAATTTATTATACATTATGGATATTATTTCTACTTTAATAAAATATTCTAAAAGGTGATTATTCTTTGAAGTATAAATGTTGATAAATATTGTCCCTCCTTTTAATAATAATCACATCAACTAATAATGAAATATGTGTAGAAAGTTTCTTGTCAGTGCTAAAATAGTTACAAGTGATCATTATTCTTTTTTCCGCGTTTTTTTTATTTAAGTGTAAAAGTTGTTCATCCTAGTCGTGTGTAATAATGAATACGATAATAATGATTTATTAATTCATAGAAAGTCTTTTTGTAAGTAGGTATGTATATATATATATATATATATATATATATATATATATATATATATATATATATATATATATATATACACTTAATGCTCGTGTATAGTATGCCAGCACATAATTGTATAATACAATAATTAATGACTGCACATGTGTTGCCATTGAATCCAGCTTATAAATCATGAAACATTATTCGTCCTGAGGGCCCCATTAAGAACCATTATCACTTGGCGTAATCACACGCTTCTCCGCGAATGATGCTTCATTTTCTATTTTTTGTATGACGACGTGTCACTATACTTTCCCGTATATATAAATATAAACTTGTCTGTATACATGAAATTACAATCATTTTTACCATTGACATTTTTTCTGGTTTTAACAAGTCAGATAAATATCTTCCCTTAATAGAATTATGTATGTACCTATTCTTCAAGGTGTGTGATGTATAAGGGGAGAGCATTCAATGCAAAGAAGAGATTTTTATTTTTTATTTTAAGAGAAAAATAATCGAAAAATTAACATTGGAGATTTAATAGTCATATAGTGGTAACGGTACGGCTTCTGATGCGTGCAACCCGGGTTCAATTCCTCCGACCATGGAAAATATTCTTTCAAGGTATATTTGTTGTATTTGTGATAAATATCAATTAAATGTAAATATTTTATAAAATAACAATTGTTTAATTATTATTTAAATTAAATAAAAATTATAAATATTAATTAATTAAATAGTAAAAATGTTTGACCTAAGTATTAAAAATGATAGGATGGGGGAAAGAGGGAGGGGGGATTCAAGTAAATAATTTACTTGAATTGATAAAATATTTTTATTGGATTGAAATCTATAATTTTCTCAAATCAAGAATATATTTTCTCAGTTAGAAAATATATTTTCTTGATTGGATTCACAAATGATATTGAATTAATATATTCTGCATTTCGTACATGTTACTTAATTTATTGATCGAATTCCATATTTTCTTGGATCAAGAACATATACTCTCCTACCAAGTATACTATGCCAAGAAAATCATTTTCTTGAACCAAACGCATAATTGTATCGAGCCTATTCAATCCCGATATTTACTACAACCAATTCAAATTTACTTGATTCAATTAACTTTTTTCAGTGTATAATGGTATTGCCGAGCAAAAAAGTATTTAATAAATTGTTCAGTTGTTGTTAATACTTAATTACTAGAAAAAAATATTAAAAGTACTAAAATTGGTAAATACTAGATTAATTTATTTATAAATTAGCAAATTAAATATTAATATTAATTAAATATAGTTTTGGATTTTAAAAACTTTATTCGCTATTTATTCGTTAATCAAGTATATATACAGGAGCCTCAGCAATAAATTCTTGGTCTAATTTTTGTTTCGTGAAACAGAAAAAAAAATTTATGACAGGAAAAAATTTTTGGATGAACGAAACTTTAATATATAGTTTTCGCTTACACACATTAGTTTTCAATTTTAAGCACGAATGTATCCAAAGAGTTTGCGCGAGTAAATCACGGCATAATGGCCTTTTGGAAAACAAATACTGGCAATACGAGCGTGGCACGTTATTCGAGGATAAATCGCGCAGTTGTACTTTACGATTCAGTGAAAGTAAATCTCATGGGATCTAGTACACTACACGATTTTTCTCTTTACCCTTCGAAGCTCCATCTTCGTTTTCTTTTTTTTTGGTTTTTTTATTGAGTTTTTCACTTACAAACGTATCCGCATTTAATAAATTTGTCTAAGCACCATATGAGAGTGAAAGCATAGATACGATCGTATGTTATACAAAAAATTATCACACTCTTGTTAATGCATTTCACTATCTTGAATGATTTAGTCATGCAAATGTGCATTGCCGTCCTGTCTGTTCGAGTGTTCATAGATAGCGAGAATATAATTAATTGTGACTCTCGTTGGTAAGTTAAATATGTTTAACGTTATGCTATTTTAATATATCGACATATTTTTTTTACAATTTTACCACTTTCACGGCCGAAAATTTTTTTGTATTTTAGAGTTTACAAGAAAAAGGTGGTTTCTTTCTTAAAAAACGAATAATAGCATGAATGATAGCATTAATTATATTAATTAATTAATTTATTATTTATCTTATTTATATAACAGTGTGATAATTAATTTTTTTACTTTATATTAATATTAATAATAGCATTAAAAAATTTTAATTTAATTGCTTTTTTCGTTTGGTTTAAAAAAAATTGACAATTTTACGCTGTATTTCTCGGCCTGCATGAATTTAACTTTTATTTACAATTAATTAATTAAAGATTTTACATAAATTTTATTTTTTAAAAAACTCATTTCATATAAATTTGACATCAATTAATTTCATTTAACCTAAGTTTTACTTTACATAAAATCCCTTTAACATAATTCCTGTTTAAGATAAAAATCGCTTGACATGAATTGCAATTGGCAAATGAATATATGTTAAATGAATACATTTAACATAAATTAAGGAGTTCAGTGAAATAACTCGATCTTCGCTCAGATGAAAATTGTAAAGGCAGATAGTGATATTAAGGGGAGATTCCACTGATTTTTTTTTTGAATACCGAAATTATTTTTTTTTAATTTTTGGTTAGTATGATTATCTAAAAATACGGGAAAAATAGTCTGAAGCGATAAGAATAGACTCGCTAGCAGGAGAGTAGGAATAACATCACCTTTCCACCTCGAAAATTCATGTTTTTTCATTAATTACCTAACTTCAATTTGTTTATTTTTAAATTTACATTTTTTCTTTTCGCACCGCTTGAAAGAGTAGTTCTTAAGTAATAAGAAATGTCTACTGTTACATATCAAAGGTTATGTATATAACTTTAAGTTAAATTTTTGTATATTTGGTCCTTTAAACTTTAAACGCGTTTTTCTCGAAACTACACATTTTCAACTTGTTTACACTCTCATTTTTATAATTTTCAACGAAATAACTTGCAATTTGGACAGCATGCTCCTTGAATGTGTAGTTTTCGTGTAAACTAGGATATTTAAGATCCATTAATATTTATAAAAGTTATAAACAATTTAAATTGCAAAATTATGGTCGAAAAATTAAAAAGTCTGCCATTTGGTTATTTTTCAATAAATTTTTTTTGTTCTAGTTTACACGATAGCCATAATGGTATAGATTAAGAAAATTTTTGACTTTTTTAGTTTAGATTAATTGTCGCAGAGAAAAAATGTAAACAACTTTTAGAGGGGACCACTTTCGGCAGCCATTTTCTAAGACTCCATTAAAAAAATAAATAAATAAAAAATGGTTTTTATTATTGTAACACAAGTATTTTATTGTAAAAAAAGTTTAACTAAGAAATATTTATTTTACTACCTATAAAAAATTTTTTTAAAAAAACCTTAATTTCTGTGGAATCTCCCCTTAAATATGGGAAAAAATAAAAACTTAAAATTTTGATGTTTTAAAAATGCTGTCTTAAAGGAAATGAAAAAGCAAAACTTTTTATTTAATGTCATTTTTTATGATTTATGTTTTAAAATTTAAGTAAATTTCAGAATAAAAATTTCTCAGTTTTTAATTTTTATTGTAATAAATAATCGCTTCATAAAAAATGACCTATGAACGAACCAAAGATTTTCGAAAACTAGAGCTAAAAAAGATATCCGTGTCTGGCCGTTTTTCGAGGTCAACTTGTTTACAGTTTTTAGGGGTAAAAACAACCCTTAAATGAAAGATTTTTTGTTTTGCAAAAAAAAATAGAAAAATGGTAAATTTATATTCAAAACCTGACCCTAAGCTGAATCAATATATTGAATACTGCCCTACAATTTTTGGAATTTTATAAAACTTCGTATTTAAGGGTTTTTGGGGTCGCTAATTACAAATCTGAAGTCATTATTTAATCATTCAAAATGGTGTATCCAAAATGGCGGACAAATTTAAAAAATCATTCGATTTTTATAAAATTTAATAACCGTGGTATATCGGACTTATGGAATATAATGAGTCATTTAACCACAAAAATAAGCGACTAAAATTTCCAAAAAATTAGAGTTATTTTTAAAAATTTTATATTGCTTTTTAATATTTAAAAAACTATTTATAATTTAAATGATTACAACTCAAAAAAATGAAGAACCCATTTTAAATTTGTTTTGCAGTTTTTTGAAATACCACGGTTATTAAATTTTATAAAGATCAGATCATTTTTTTAATTTGTCCGCCGTTTTGGATACACTATTTTGAAGGTTTAAATAATGACTTTACATTTGTAACTAGCGACCCCAAAAACCCTTAAATACGAAGTTTTATAAAATTCCAAAAATTGTAGGGCAGTATTCAATATATTGATTTAGCTTAGGGTCCGACTATATTTTACAAAAGATGAAAATCCGTCGTTGGTATATTGCTCAGATGTTGTCGGACTCATGAATAAATTAAAAACAAATATATATATATATATATATATATATATATATATATATTTGTTTTTAATTCAAAAAGTCTTCAATTTTCATCATTGTATACAATGATGAAAATTGAAGACTATTTATTGACTCTTCGAAAAAAAGTTTAAAAGTTATACTACTACATAATACTAATATTTATGCTCCAATTCCAATAGCGCATTCAACGGAAATGAAAGAAAACTATGAATATATGAAACTAGTTTTGGATAAAATTAGATACCATGAACACAACTGGCAAATTTGTGGAGATTTAAAAATTTTAAGTATACTACTTGGACAACAATCAGGTTTTACAAAAACACCATGTTTCCTGTGTTTGTGGAACAGTAGAGATCGAGCAAATCACTACATTAAAAAACAATAACCAAAAAGGAATTCTTTCGAACCAGGTTCAAAAAATATAATAGAAAATCCCTTAATCGACCCTTTAAAGGTGATAATTCCATCCTTACACACGAAACTAGGAGGAATGAAACAATTTGTCAAAGCCTTATAGATAAAGAAGAGAACTGTTTTAAATACCTGGAACAAAAGTTTCCAGAAATATCTGATGTGAAACTAAAAGAAGGGGTTTTCGACGGACCACAAATTTGCAAATTGTTAAAAGATGAGCAATTTATCACCAAGATGAATAAAAAGGAGAAAGCCGCATGGCTTAGTTTCAAAGCAGTTGTCGAAAATTTTCTGTGTAATCACAAGAGTGAAAATTGGGGCAAATAGTGATGTAATTAAAAACACAAGCTCAAAAAAATTTTTGTTCACTCTTACTGAACCGGAGTATGTAATCCAAAAGCATTTTTGGCCGCTGAATCCGAATCCGTTGTCCGTTTGTCTCCATAACGTCATGATTTTTTTAATAACAAATTTTTAATTATTTAAACAAATTCCCTGAAATTTACGTTAAAAATCGACTATTTTGAGCAAACACAAATAGGATACAAATTTTTAGTGTATATTTGATAGACTTCATGATAAATAAATTATGTGCATTATTCTACCCCAAGAAGGCTAGAGACAGGAGGTAAAACTTCGGTAGTGGGGATGAGTCTGCTATTAACCAGGTGTTTCGTTTCCAAAAGTCGTCGACGCGATGCTTCTGCTCATCAACCACACTTTCAAATTTTTCTATACCGTGTGATTCACACATGATATATGCTTTTAATTTGAGGTTAACTTTGATGAGCAATTGAGACACAACGTATATCAAAACGGAAACATATATTATATATGATTCAAGTGATTAGTGACTTAAGTGCATTAATTTAGTGTTATTAAAATATTTATAAAATGTCGACAACGAGTCAAGAAAAAAGATAAACACAACACTGAAAACCAACGACAATTTTTTTATATTGTATTTGTAGGTTGATGTGCATAAGTCTATTTCGCCGGAGACTTTTTTGAAAGAAAACGCCTGACCCTACAGCAGCTGAGCGACTCAGCATTGCCATACCCCCACTACCGAAGTTTTACCTTCTGTCTCCAGCCTTCTTGTTCTACCCTTATGTAATTCTAAAAACACCCTTAAAAACAACAATTAATGCAAAAATTATCTCGTTTCTGGGTGGTAAATTTCTTAAGCCTTAAAAAATTACAAAAATATATTGTGTATTCTTTATTTTTCAATAAGAAATTTTGGCACTAAACCACCTTAAAAAAGCACCCTGTCTTGCAAATGTCAACCCTCATACATAATAACTAATCATTACACAGGCACAAAAAAAAGTTGTCTGTTTTTTGAACCAGAAAAACATATCTTATAGTATTTTTGCCCGCTGAAAACAAATCTGAAGTCACAATTGCTCCATCACCCTCTGTTTCTTTAAATTGAGAAAACTACCCTTAACTTCAAATTTTAAACTCAGAAAACTCAGAAACAATGTCAACATTGCTTAAACACCCTTTGTATTTTATTAAATCGAAAAAACTACCCTTAAAATGTAAAAATTCAAAATTATAATATTAAAAGTAAAAACCCACATTGGTTTTCAAAACCTCAAAATAAATTTATGCGCTTTTTTTTCAACATTTCAAAAGCAATATCAAAATTACTTTATCATCCACTGTGTTTTTATATAGAAAAAACTACCCCAAATATCAAAAAATTCAAAATGCATTATAAGAAACTGGAAAACTACATTGTTTCTCAAAATAGAACAATAAATTTATGTACTTCTCTTTCAATAACTCAAAAACAATATAAAAATTGCTCCATCACCCTATGTTTTTTTAAATTAAAAAACCAACCCTTCAATTTACAAAATTAAAGTTTAAAGTAAAAAAATGAAAAACCACATTGTTTTTCAAAATAGAACAATAATTTTTTGTACTTCTCTTTCAACAACTCAAAAGCAATGTCAAAATTGCTCCATCACCCTCTGTTTTTTTTAAATTGAAAAACCAAACCTTAAATTTACAAAATGAGGGTAGGTTTTTTAAAAAAAACAAAGGGGAATGGGGTAATTTTGACATTGATTTTAAGTGGTTGAAAGAGAAGTAAATAAATTTATTGTTCTATTTTGAAAAACAATGTAGAGTTTCATTTTTTTACTGTAAATTTTAATTTTGTAAATTTAAAGGTAGGTTTTTCAACAAAAAAACAGAGGGGAATAGAGTAATTTTGACATTACTTTTAAGTTGTTGAAAGAGAAGTACATTTTATTGTTGTATTTTTAAAACAATGTAGTTTTTTATTTTTTTATTATACGTTTTCAATTTTTACATTTTAGGGGTAGTTTTTTCGATTTAATAAGAAACAAAGGGTGTTTAAGCAATGTTGACATTGTTTCTGAGTTGTTGTAGCAGAAGTTAATAAATTTATTGTTTTGTTTTAAAGAGAAATGTGTTATTCAATTTTTTTACTTTAAAATTTGATGTTAAGGGTGGTTTTCTCAATTTAAAAAAACAGGGTGTGATGGAGCAATTGTGACTTCAGATTCGTTTTCAGCGGGCAAAAATACTACAAGATATGTATTTCTGGTTCAAAAAACAGACAACTTTTTTTTGTGCCTGTGTAATGATTAGTTGTTATGTATGAGGGTTGACATTTGCAAGACAGGGTGCTTTTTTAAGGTGGTTTAGTACCAAAATTTCCTATTGAAAAATAAAGAATACACAATATATTTTTGTAATTTTTTAAGGCTTAAGAAATTTACCACCCAGAAACGAGATAGTTTTTGCATTAATTGTTGCTTTTAAGGGTGTTTTTAGAATTCCATAAGGGTAGAATAATGCACATAATTTATTTGTCGTGAAATCTATCAAATGTACACTAAAAATTTGTATTCTATTTGTATTTTCTCAAAATAGTAGATTTTTAATGTAAATTTCAGGGAATTTGTTTAAATAATTAAAAATTTGTTATTAAAAAAATCCTGACGTGATGGAGACAAACGGACAACGGATTCGGATTCAGCGGCCAAAAATGCTTTTTGATTACATACTCCGGTTCCGTGAGATTAATTAAAAATTTTGTGGTCCTATGAAATTTTGGTAAGTTAGGATGCTTAATGAGTATAAAGATGCAATACTTAGACTCGCATCGGGATCGATTCCCTGAAAATTTAGGAGATTACAGCGAAGAACAAAGAGAATGATTCCATCAAGATTTTACAGAATTTGAGCGTCGTTATCAAGGAAGATGGGATGTAAATATGATGTCCGACTACTGTTGGATGCTGAAAAGGCATATTTTACCTGGAGGCACCAATTCGAAACGAAAACCATTACACAGATCCTTTTAAGACAAACACGGAAAATTTTTTTTTGTGACGGTTACAAGATTTCCTGTGCCATCTATGAACGGCGGTTGTAGTATCCTCAAACGGCTGAGTTTGGGAAATACACAAACCAGACTGTGTTTTGTCACAAACTTCAGCTAATGATAACATCTTAAATAGTCACGCAGCAGACGACAATCAGCCGTTCACTTGAATTTTCTTGCGCATGCGTGATTTTCTTGGTGTTATTACAGATTGGTTTACGGTACGCCCAAACCAGCTTGTTGGAAACACAAAACTCGCCTGCATAAAGCACAACTTAACCTATTTGTATTGTTTACAAAAAACTTTGTGTATTCCATAAGAAATGTTTTTCCGTGAAAGAGTGCGCTACCATAATAGGACGTGAATACCTTACTAATGTATATGTGACGTGCCGCGACAAAAGGGACCTTAGCTCCCAATAGTGAATTTTGCAGGAAAGGCGATTGAAGTAGAGCGTCTCTGATTGGTGGAGACGTTCCACTAGAATTCAGCCCCACTACTCACTACACATTGATATTTGTCCGCGTTACACGAAGCGCACGAATTGTATGTATATGACCAGCGTAGTTGTATTGGAGAGTGGAATGGGTGCTTTTCTGAAAAACCACGTGTAAACACTCAACAAGCTCATTTTTAAACATTAATAACAAAAAAATCTATAAGTAAAAAGTATTTTTGACGCTTGTATGTGAAAGAGCAACTCAATAAATATTGAATGATATACATAACTCGAAATTAATTTTTTCAGAGCTAAGGTCCCTTTTGTCGCGGCACGTCACAATAAGAATTTCCATATCGAGTTTTGAAAATCTAACTTCAGATTCGTAATCAGCAACATAAAAACCCTTGGATACCAGGTTTGAAGTAAATCTATCAATTTTTAAAAAAATTCGTCCGCCATTTTGAATTTTGAATATCTAACTTCAAATTCGTTATCAGCAACCGAAAAACCCCTAGTTACCAAGTTTGAAGAAAATTCATCAATTTTTAAAAAATTCGTCCGCCATATTAGAGCCGCTATTTTGAATTTTGAAAATCTAACTTCAAATTCGTCATCAGCGACCCAAAAAATCCCTATATACAAAGTTTGAAGTAAATCCATAAATTTAAAAAAATAGCCCTCCTCTCAAAATCCGATAGGTTTTTGGAGGTTAGAAAAAATCCTGACATGATGGAGCAAAACGGACTTTGGATTCGTATTCAGCGCGTCAAAATTCATAGGAAATGTCTAGTCTGGTCTGCCGCGCACGATACTTTTTTTGTGGGGCTGTGTAATCTTAACATTTAGCTCCAAGGTGCGTTTTGCCTTTAATAACAAATATACAAAATCTGAATAACAATATTTATCAATTACCTTTAGGTATATCTTTAAGGGACCCAAATAAGAACCAAGCAATTGTGATAAAAAAATTTCTTTTAAATATACTTAAAAGTTGAAATTTTCTTTGACGTTCAAATTTACAAATGTAGAGTCAAAACACACTTTGCATTATGGACACGACAAAAATAAACATAATGTTATATTAGTACAGACATTTATTTAGAATATGATAGTTAAAATTTTAATGCTCTAACTTTTTCCGTTCGAAAGGTAATAATGAAATAAAAAGCCTGTCCATTTCAGGCAATGTATATAATTAAATTATTTTGTCATACATTGCCTAGACATTTAATAAATTTCCTAAGTATTTTATAAAATGCCCATCGAACATAAAGTAAAGTATGTATATGTGACGCTCCACGGTGAAAGGGACCTTAGCTGTTTTTGACAGAACTAAAATTGGAAGTACAAATAAATAAAAATGACTAATTTTCTTTACAAACTATTAATTTTTAGTTCATTATTATATGCAATATTTTCAGAAAAATATGCTTTTTATGTTAAATAATCAATAATACATTTTTAATGAAGCTAAAACTACTCTAAACATAACCTAAAATTTTAAGCAGCTAAGGTCCCTTTCACCGTGGAGCGTCACATATAGTCAATCTGAGCAGTTTAAACCTCTAATTTTTTCTATAAACACTGTCCATGATTTTTCTATTATATTTATTATAATAAGTATATAACAGTAAGTATTTTAGAAGTTTCCGCACTTTGCGTTTAAAATTCTTAACATTTGTTACTCAAAAATTGAATTACAAAAAAATTAAAATAAATAAAAACACAAAAATTGTTTTAAAATAAAGAAGAAGAGTGTTGTGAAAGGTACTGAGAATGTGAAATTATAATTTCTTGTATTTTAAAAGTTACAAATAAAAAAGAAACTGGCTGAGGAAATTTCTCACCATGTGACGGATGGACGGTTAATAATTATCAAAAAATATAAATTTTGTTAGTCAATTCTCACATTTGAAGGTAATCAGATGCAGAGACATAAATTTTAACTTAAAATGAGTGCGGAAATAGTAAATTTTTCGGTGACAAGGGATAGATTTTATTCCGAGTTTTTTAAAATTAAAAATGCATTGGGAAAAAGCATTAAATTTTCTCCTTGCAGAACAAAAATGTTAAATTCCAAATGATGATAAAAATGATTTCTAGAGTAAAATGTCTGATGGACTACAAAGTTTTTACATATTAATATTAATAGAATTGATTCTTCCACTATAAACAACTGTGACAACTATTGTTGTGTGTATGGCAGATAAGAGGAACGTAACTGTTAGTTTAGATAGAATTGAATATATTGAGAAGTGTTTGATCTTATTAAATGACAATAACGTCTATATTATATTAAATTCGGACCCTACTCAGACAATTCAAAGAGTTTTAAATAAAAAAGTAACCTATATGCTACATAATAATTTCATTAACTGTCCAACTTCAAAACATTTACATTCCTATTATTCGGTAGCTCCAACGTTTTATGGACTCCCGAAAATACACAAGGCCAGGTGTCCGATGAGACTGGTCACTTCCTTTTGCGGTTCACCTACATATAACTTGTCAACACCCTAAAAAAATTAATCTTGATTTGATGTGGATTCCTCTAATCTGAATGCATATTTTCCTCTTATATATTGTATCAAAAGTAATATACTTTGCTTTAGAGGATTTTCATCTCCAATATTATTTGCTTATTATGGTTATGAGATAATAAAGAAAAGATAATTTTATACACTGAATTAAGCGCTTTTAATTAAATAAATATAATTAGTTATTAATAGTTAATTACTTACATTAATTAACATATTTCTCCCCTTGTTTATTTCATTTAAATTCCATGTTTTTGACGTTTAAACCTCGAAAAATTGTTTTGTTTTATTATTAACCACCAAAGAATAAAAATAATATACATTCAAGTTGAATACTTTTGATTTGAGAGGAAAACGTGAGAGGATATTAAAAGAGGATTTTTCCTCTAAATATAAGATTACTTTTTTAGGGTGAATATTTATCAGCTTACCTATAAAGAAAATAATTCGAAAAACGGATGCACATCTAAGAATAGTTTCGATTTTGTTAAACAAATTGCGGACTTTCAAATTCCACCAATTTTTAGATTAGTTTCGTTAGACGCAAAAGAATTTCATTCTAACACTTCAAAGAAAGACAAAATATCTGTTATTTTTGGCCTTTTAGACAAATCCATCAAACTACACTGGTCGTCAAAAAGTTACTTTTTTTCTGATTCAAAGATCGGACAATGATATTCTTAAAGGATTTTCCTAGCTGAACACGAATATGACCTCCAAAAGTGCCTATCACGTCAACATTTTAAGAAACATGGGCTAAAAATTTCAAAAAAACCCTGTTTTTGGTTTTTTATCACAACTCTCACTGACATAATCCCTTCTACGTCTACCTGGCAAGTTTTTACCGTTTGAGAGGTTCACCTGTAATTTAAAATTCTAATAGTGGATAGTTAGTAAATAGAAAATGAAAATTATCATTCTCAATATATTTGATAAACAATGACAAGTACGGATGTAATCTTTCACGAAACATGGACCGCCCATGATCGTAACGTCAGATTAATTATGACTTCCGTAACACTTTATATTTATATACCAACAAGCCTACACCTGTTTTCTCAGTCTATTGCAAAAACCGTTCCTGTATATGATGATAAGAGATATTACCGTAATTATAATTAATTCATGGTAATCTGTCAGGTGTGTCAAATATATTTCTCGTTTAAAGACATGAGTTAATATTGATTTATTTAAAAATTACTTTCTGAGACGCGAATATTTTATTTTATTTATAACTTTATAAATTTTAATTAATTCTTGTATAATATTTCTCTAAAATTGGAATGGGGAGTTATTGGATGAAAATATAATTATAACGAAAATTCATTAAATTATGAAGTGACACGAAAATTTTTCAATTGCAAGTATTTAATGAAAAATCGTTAATTGATATATTATTAATTATAAAAATTTTTAAATGTCAATTTTAGTAGAATAAATTAATAATTAAGTCTGTAATAAACCTTATCAATAATAGGAAATAGTTGAGTAACATGTAATAACTAATCTTTACTATTGATACATTTTATCGTTAAATTCGTAGAATTTCTTTTTCGTTTCTGTAATTCTAATTACCAGTATTAATATTCGTGGACAATTTTGTTTAAACAAAAAAATATTTTTATCGAATCAAAAAATTATTGAGCACAAAAAAGTTAATGCAAGGTGTGCGCAATAACTTGTTGGGAGATTTTATGCATCATAAAAAAAGAGAAAGAGAGCGGTGCAGTTATATATACTTGCACCATTTTCTTATTTTATAACAAATGAGCACAAGTTTGCGATTACGATATAAAACTTTGATTGAGAACTCGGGTCCTGGTTTTATGGATTTTATAACGAGAAGATCGCCGCCATCATGTCGCATGCACAGTGAATTTATAAAACACGCGATTCTCGTGGAGAAAGATTTATTAAGTTTATACGCGGTAGACACTTTCCACTAATTTGATATTATAACGCGATAAATAGAAAAAATTAATGATTTCCTTATATCAAAAAGTGAAGGCTAATTTTATCATGAGAAGATTAATTATGCCAGGAATTTTATGCAAGAGTTTAAAAAATATAAATATTTAAAATTTAACATTTTCAATTTAAAATTTTGAATATCTAAAAATTTTCTTAAAAAATTTTTGTTAAAAACTCAATTCTTCTTACTAATTTCATATTTATTTATTAATTTACTTGAATATACACTGATTGTAAGAGAAATTTCTGCATAAAATTGTATAAACTAGAGTCATATTTTTTTTACATATATATGACATACGCGATTGGGGAAACAACTTACGACAGAGGTCATGCGAAGCGCGTTGAGTATTTAAATACTATTTTATGTAGAAATTTCTTTCAGAGCATGCAGGCTGTGACCATTCGTACAGTGTAATGATAATAAGAATAACAGAAATTATTATTGCAAAAAGTAGTTAACTGTATTAACATTATTATTGTTGATGTTATAAACATTCGCACTTAAATTTTTTACAAATGAATTTGTTGAAACGCCAAAGAATTCCAGAACACCTTTAAACTCATTTGCTTCCTTACGTAACCTAAAAATTACTTGGTTATCAAGATAACTCTGAGAAAAAATACTATTGAATCAATGGCATATTTGGTTATCCCAATAAGCGGAATATTCAATATCATTCGAATACAAATATTGTATTATACTAATACAGATGTTGTAGTGTTAACAAAAAATGCTATAATATTAAGAAAAGTATTTCTTAGGTATAATTTAATCTGTTATAAATCTAATAGCATGTATTAGTGATTTATGTTATCAATTTTAAACATAAACAAAAATTTATGGCGTGATGCTATCGTTTCAATGATCAAAACTGTTGCTTTTATTTAAAAAAATGTTTAATGAAATAAACATATATTTGCTGTCTTATACATCTGAATCTTATTTCAAGATACACTTTTTTGCAGTTTTACACACAACATATAGAATTTGAAGTGGAAATTCACAACTTGAGCTCAACACATATTTTATCACAATATAAATTTAACACACTATTTAACATTACACATTATTAAATAAAGTTTATTTGAACTACCTTACATACAAAACTGATGAAAATGTCACCGCTTGTGTGAGAAAAAATTAATTTTTCAAGAGTCGCATGTGACGGCATTTTTATTATTTTCCACTTTGAATAATAAATATTCAAAGAATAAATTGTACGTAACAATTTAATATTAGTTCTTAGTCCCTAAGGTCGAAACCTTATTTTTTGAGGAGCGATTTTTTAATGTTCATCTAATTGTGATGGCGCTATAGGGGCGCTTGTGTAATTTGTTGGTGTCGTCGTAACATTGTTTTTAACACAAAGTAAATTAAAAGATAGGTTTTTTGGTAGTAGTTTAGACAATAATTTACGAATTCCGGATTTATATAGAAGGTATATTGTTACTGCAGCTAAAGATGTATATCGTAGATATAACAATATATCGGTATTGTGGTAGCTGGTGACTTAACAAATCTAAATCAGTTTGACTTATGGAAGATAAGTTTTGTTTGAATTTAATGTCGAATTTATGTTCTATAGAGTAATGTAGTTTAAGAATGGATTTTGGTGTATGTAGTATGCAGTTTGAATTACTATGAATTAAGCTCGATTCTTTAATGGTTATGATTTGTTTTTTTGTGTCACATAGGACGTTTAATTCCATCTCGTGCTTTGGGATGATAAGAAACTAATTCGGACAGTAAAGAGGTATAAATATCATTGCTGATATTTTAAATATAGAAAAATCGCATACTTTGTCAGAAATGGTCTTATATCTGTGTTTAACAATACTTGTCTCGCAATTTTCGACTTCGCTGATTAGAAAAGATGGTTGCAATATTTTACAAATGTATGTATCTTCTAGTGTTTAACATTTTTTAAGAGTATACGTGCAATAAACCCTGTTCCATGGCGAATAGGTATGGGAAGAAAATGTAGATTTTGAAGAGTTGGTTCTTCTAATTTTAGTACTTTGAGAATATAGATTAAATTTTTGTGTATGATGCTTACAGTTATTTCTGATATGTCAATAATGTGTCGGTACTTTTGTGGAATTGATTTAATTGAGTATTTAGAATTAGTATCTTCTTCGATGCGTTGTTATTCTCCAATTAGCATATTCGGTGTGAGGCTTTGAGGAGGTACAATGCCATGCTTCCCATCATTTATATCATTTATTATAATTATTTATTATTATTAGGTTAATATCTTTGCTGTATTCACTGACTGCTATTATACAAATAGAAAGCATATTAGCAATTATGATATTTTTTGCGTTTGCATTACTTGAATTAGGTAACTGGTTAAGTTGATTAACTACAGAATCCAACTCTTTATTTAAAAGTTACATATCATGAGAAGCATAATTCAAAAATGTTTTAATAATTCTAGTTTGGTTTCTTAATGTTTTTGTAATTATTTTTCGGGCGGAATAAACTATGTCAAACTTTTGATCTATAATATGCATATGATTTTTGGTCGAGTGTGCCGAATAGAGTATTTGATATTGTCCCTATGATATTTAAAAGTCCTCTTTTACTACGGAAAAACCATAATATCTGTTGCAGTGTTGTTTGGAGATAAGTCACTCTTTATAAACGATTGTAAAGAACATTGATCTCAAATTTTTCGGCACAATGATTGCATAATTCAGTTGCTTTAGAATAAGCTTTTCCTATTTGATCCAATCTGCTTTCAATATTACTAGTGTCAACTTCTATAATTAATTTCAATGTCCGGTGGATTAATTAGATACTTAATTGTGCCATGAGCTTTTTGTAATCTACCATTATTCTGTGGGTGAGAAGCCGTAGTTTTAATATGTTCACTTGTAAATAAAAATATGCTTCGGTGATCTAAAAATATAATAGATATAATGGTCAAAAGGTTTGTCGATTATTGTTTTAAAATGGGTATTCACTAAGGGTATTATTATAATATATTTTGTCAACGTGTCTTGAATCGAAAACATATATTCGTTTGATTCAGAAGTTACGGGTAATGGAACAAAAATGTCCATTGCTAATTTCTCTTTGGGTTCTGTTGAAGTGTCAAGAATTATTGCTTCTGATTTTTTCTTAATTCTCGTTTGTTTTTGTATCTGTCATGTGTCACATTTTTTAATATAATCTATTATATCGTTCTCCATGTTCTTTTAAATACCTAATTCACGTGCTCTTTGAATTTATGACTTATAAAAGGTATCAAAATTTTCAACTTTACTCTTTCAGTTGATGTGAAAGTGCGGTCGTTAAAATGCATTCTTAAAATAGTTAGTTTTTCGAGATTGTCCAACGTACTGTATCATCGAATATTTGAAGCCAATCTTTTTCATTGTATGGTGGTAATACTTTAATATTCGGATTATTAGTAAATCGTTTGTTGAATTCCCTCCATAATTTTCCATTTATAATATTCTTTAACAAGTTGTTGATCGTCTGTTCTAATAGACGTAGGGATTGTTGTTTGTAATAAGTCTTCTGTATTAAGTCGTAAACCTATATTTGACAATAGTTCTTCGAAGTCTAAAGTATTAGATTCATTCGTATCAGGTGAATGTACGTTCGAGGGATTTTGTGCTTCGTTGTTTAGAGGCTCTGGTGATGTAAGATCCCTTTCTAAAAAGTGTATCAATGATTTCGAAGTCGGGTAACACTTCTTCGAAGATTGTTGTTGTTGTTTGTTGTTAATTTGACATATACGAGAAGGGCGTCAGATGCAGTATTTTCAGAACCTTCGTTGAACTATATTTTATAATCATATTCTTCTAGCCTAAGCCTCCATCTCATCAGTCTCCAGGAAGCATCCTTTATATTAAATAACCACTTTAGGCTAGATGATCGGAAAGAATCTTAAATTTTCGACCTTACAAATATTACCTAAACCTTTGAACTGCCCATACAAGGGCAAGAAGTGCTTTTTCCGTAATAGTGTAATTTAATTCGGGTGCATTCAGTGTTCTTGAAATATTCCAACAAGGGTGACCGTCTTGAAATAAGATAGCTCCTAAGCCAACATTCGAAGCGTCCGTAATGAGAGTGAATTCTTTTTCAATGTCTGGATATTTTAAAACGGGAGCGTGACATAAGGACGTTTCTAATCTGTTAAATGCTGTTTGGAAGTTTAAAGTACAGAGAAATTCTTTTGAGCTTTTGATTCGTTCGTTAAGTGGCTTTGTAATGGTAGAATAATTGTTTATAAATTTTCTATAACATCTCGAAAGGTCTAAAAATGATTGGTTTTTAATTTGGAAACAACTTTTGTTTTGTTAGGATTTGGTTTAATTCTGTCCTTACTTGCTATGTGCCCTAAGTACTCTAACTCCGGCCTTAAGTATTTACATTTATCTGTCTGCAGTTTTAACCCAGTTTGACACAATTTTTCATAGTATCACTAAATTTTTATTACGCTCTTATCTGTCGAACCATAAACTGCAATGTCATCTTGATAAACCATGCAAACTTTATTAATAAGACCGTTTAATGTTGTATTGATCATTCTCTGGAACGTTGCTGCAGAATTTTTTAAACCAAAAAGCATTCTTTCAAATTCAAAATGCCCGTCAGGTGTAGAGAAAGCGGTAAATTTCTTATAGCTTTCCTCCATTGGTACTTGTAGGAAACCGAAACTAAGATCGAAAGCGGAGAAAAGTTTAGCATTTCACGAGTTGTAAATGATGTCATCTATCACAGGTATTGGATACGAATCTTGATCCGTAATCTCATTAATTTTCCTGAAGCATATAACAACTCGCCATTTTTTCTTCCTAGATGCATCTGATTTTTTGGGAACTATTCGCACTGTTGAATTATAAGGTGCATTATAATATCGTAAAACTTCTGCTCCAAACATTTCTCCTACCTGTGTGTATACCTCTTTTTCATGGACTTTTGGTGGTTGATACGAACGCGTATTTTATTTTGTCATCCTTGAGAGTAATTTTGTGTTGAGCGAGATGTGTACTCGGTATTAGATCGCCTGGTAATTGGAAAATGTTGTGATACTAGTGGATAATTTTTAAAAGGTTTTCTTTAAAACTTGTTTCCACATGGTTAATCCGTGTATTATTATTGATCATATGATTATTCTTGCTAATTAATTAGCAGGGATATACATCACTCCTGGTTCTGAAACATTGGATGTAATATATTGATATTTAATATTTAATTTGATATGTTTTGATGATAAAGAATTATTACTAATGGGAACAGTCACAGTTTTATCTTGAATATTGTAAATTGAATCTGGTATAAAAGGCTTATCAAAAATTCCTACAATCTCTTTTATTTATTCACTCTCCCTGTTTACACAGGGATCGAGAGTCCCTAATACATTTACAACTATTTAACCTAGAAAATTTATACGTAGAAATAAACGACTATTTGATAATGAAAGTTTGTAAAATGATAACTTATTTATGTATAAAATAATTAACTTTAACAATTATTAAATTTTTACTGAATATTAAATCTAAAATTACAAAAAACTTAAAAAGGGCTCCAAATATGACCCCCACTCTATATGCCGCTTATTCAGCCCTGCCGCAACGAACCAGGTGAGCAGCTAGAGTGCAATAAGTGTGTATCACCGCCTAAATTATGAAACAACATGCTTGGACATTTTTTTAGATATTTCAAAAACTACTGAACGGATTTTCAATTTTCAAGGCTCAAATAAAAGCTGAGACTTTAAAGATTATGTTGCTAGAGTTAAAAAATTTTCTCTAAATTTTTCTAGAATGTGCAGCCACAAAAACATGGTGCACAAAAATAGAAAAATTAATCAATTTTTTTCAAAATCTTTTAGGTGATAAAATCTTTCAAAAATATCAAATAATTTTCATTTATGTATCAAACGATGCAGAATTGAATAAGCTTTCAAACTATCAAAAAAGCAAGTTTCTATTATTTTTTCATAATAAAATATGCTAATTTAATTTCGGCAGCAACTTTTCATACCTCGCCCGTCGTTGGTACCGACAATTTCTGCCGGTAGTGTATACATTAAAGATTTTCTAAAAATAAACAACTACATCGTTCCCCATTGTTCTTTAAAAATTTCCAACCCAGATTTTTCCCTGCAACATTCTTTCTTTCCTCATTCTCTCCAACTTATTCAGCCAACCTTCCCCTTTTCCATCTTCGTTCAAAATCCACAGCACTCTATCCCCAATTCCACCCAAATAACCACTCACATCCGTACCTCTCACACATCTCTCTAACACATTCTCCCAATCTTCCACTTTAAAGCCACAAATTTTTACACCTGTTTCATCTCCATCCATTCAGTATTTACATTCTTTCACTCCCTCAATCATTCTAAACCTACATAGACTATTTCATTTTTTATACTGCTTTATTCTCATTAAATTTGCCGGCACATCCACTCCTTCCATTATTTTATACCATTTCTTATAACGTAAGTCATAATGCATCTCTCCTCCTCATCCCTTTTCTTCCAACCCTCCATAACATATCTACTGCTTCCTTTTAAACCTTTCTTTCTGCTCCAAGGCATTTCTTATAACACTTTGCCACCTTGATACCCTTCCCTTCTTCTCGCCTCACCACTCTTTATCAATCGCAAACATTCCGTAGCTAACTCACTCCCTCTGCCCTGCTCTAAATTTTCCTCAAACCCCGCTACTCTCTTCCTTTTTTAAAATTATCTTTTCCTACCCAGTTCCTCCCTAATCATGTACTCAAGACAGTTCCAAATACAGTCCCATTTATTTTCGTAACCGGTATGTGAATTAATTTAATTTGATTAAGAGGTGCAGTAAAACCCCGGTTATCCGAGCTCGCTTTATTGGAGGTCACGTTAGAAAATGCCAGTCTGCATAATCCGAGGTGTCTATCAAGCCTAGTCCGCGTTATCCGAGTTTTGTCGATGAGTTTATTTAATATATCGGTAAAGAATTTTCTATTAAAAAATATTTTTTTACATTACTTTTTAAAAATAAATTGTGTTATTTTAATAAATTATTATATAATTTAAAAACAATCATTTTCTCCGGTTCACATTAGCTCGGATAACCGGGGTTATACTGTATTAGGATTCTATTAATTCTCTATTAATTAACCATCCTCTATTAATTCGTGTTCTTGTTCGTTCAGTCGGAGTTTTGTGTTGGATAGTCTACACAAATGTTGTTGCAAAAACAGTAATTCTAATATACCACCTTCTGATAGAGGGAAATCGTTGGATATTATGCATACAACATGGTTTTTATTAATATAATTTATTTCTGCTTTGAACTTAGCTGTTTGTGTATCGTTGCCCATTTGAAATTTCTTTTCGCATGCTTCTTTAGGGAAATTTTGGGAAAGATGCGATTCTTTTATGAAATTTATGGAAAATCCTGTATTAACGAGGAGACGAACACGTCTCTTTCGAATCCAATTGGTTGTACAATAATAATTTATTGCAAACTTCCGTATATGCAGCTAATTCGATCGTCTCGTTTTCTATTGTTTCTAGGTTTTCTAACTCTTTGTCGCTTGTCTCTTCTTTCACTAACGTTTCCGCTGTGTAATGAACTCTCTGAGGGGGTCGATTTTTATTTGGACCTTAGGTCCGAAAATATTAATTTCGACTTATGTATATAATTCAATATGTATTGAGTTACTCTTTCACGTACAAGCGTCAAAAATACTTTTTACTTATAGATGTTTTTGTTATTAATGTTTAAAAAATAGCTTGTTGAGCGTTTACATGTGGTTGTTTAGAAAAGCAGCCCCTCTACATTCCAATACAACTACACTGGTCAACTACATATAATTCGTGCACTCGTGTAACGCGGACGAATATCAATGTGTAGTGAGTAATAGGGCTGAATTCTAGTGGAACGTCTCCACCAATCAGAGACACTCTACTTCAATCGTCTTTCCTGCAAAATTCACTATTGGGAGCTAAGGTCCCTTTTGTCGCGGTACGTCACATATGTATTGACATGGGAAACCACGTGGTTTTCTTCATGGAAGTAAGGTTTTACATGATTTTTGATATAGCATCCCATGTGGTTTCCCATTTGGGAATTTTCAATAGGGAATGCTTCCTGTTGTGTATCGGTAATGGTTACAGGTTATAAGGGACGAACTTGACTCCCGATTTCGTCGCGAAAGTTCATTATATACCTTTCTATAACCGCCTGTTCTTCTATTTGAAGGACAATTTCCCTAGCTATTGATCCTGAGTATTTGGCTTGAATGGCTTATTTTAATTCGTTCAAAACCTGTCTATATTTTTTATTTATACAGTTGTACTGAATTATTAGTGAGTCAATGTCGAATAGCGCGCTTAGCGATGCCTTGAAATTTTTCAGTTTCTATAATGTCCAACAGAAGGTCAGGTTGCGAACATTTAGAAACGGTACATTTAACGTTTAGAATGAGGTCTTGAACGTCCACTTCGTCTTGTTCTTTTAAAGTCTCTATTGTTCGGATCATGTCCTTTGCTGGTATGGTTGCGTTTGAAGCGACACGCTGGGACATGGCTGCGCGCCGACACCGTTTTTGTCATCGATCACCCGTTATGAACAGGTCCCTGCATGATATAATTCTGGAAATTTTTCATCAACGCCCGTTTCCATGTATTTTGATGATTTCCCCTCTTCGTTGTTAAGAATTTTTTGATTTTTTAAAATGAGGCTTAACTTTTTTGAAATTAACTGTAGAGTTGATTAGTCTTGGTTAGTCTCGTCAGTAGTTGAGTTCATTTTTAGAACTTTAGTGATTAAAGAGAGTATTGAGAGTATTGGATTATTATTTAAGGAATTTTATCGACAACAAATGAATATAAATTTACATTTTCTTTATTTATTTACCTTTATGAAGGTAAATTGAATTGTTGAATTTGGCTACAACACCTAGCATAGTGTAGCAAAATTTTCTAGATGCGCCATATTGGCCGCCATTTTTCATTTTTTTGAAAATGAAATATATGCTTTAAAAGTTCAAGAATGTATCTTTATTTAGAAAAAAACTGCATCGCTAAGTCACAGACATTAAAGAGTAAATTTTTACAGTTTTTTTGGAAGGATCTATCATCGTCATGAATACTGACGATAAATTTTTTAATGTCAGCCAATAGTGCAAAATTGTGAATGCGAAATCGAGATAAAATTGTAAAAATGTCATTTTGAATAGTGGGATCAATCATCAGAGTATCATTTGACGATATGTTTGTACTTATTTTTGCAGAACCGTCAACAACGACACGTAATTTTGTAATTGCCCTGTCCTTCTTAAATACAGCATGATTGGAAAGAAGATATCCTCTTTCGTAGAACGTCAAGTAATTGTGTTTAAATACATAATTTTTCTTGAATTTTCGCTCAATGGGATAAAGGCGTTTTAAAGCCAATGGATATGATTCTCCAACCTTGTTAATTCTTCCATAATAGAGTTGTTTCACGATATCTTTTCCGCTTGAGTCGTGTGTTTGCCTTTTAAAGAAATTCTCTTTTAACATTGTTTTCTCACTTGAAATAAATGTTATATCAGGAACATTAGAGACAACGTTACACGCAATTTTTGTCGGATTGAATGAAAGTGTACTTATATTCCCTGCAATAATCCAGCCAAATTTAGTTTTTTGAAGAAGAGCTGGTTGATTTTCGATTTTCATTTGCCCTAAGCATAAAATGTCAAAGAAAATTTCTGCTTCTGTAAGAGCGTCAATGTCCGATGAGTTGTAATACGTCCGATAAGCTAGTGGTATATTCGGTGGAATTTTGATTTGTCTCGAATTAATTTGTTGAGATGACAATGAATTTGTAATAGTCGCGTCGCCACGATTAACAATGAAATATTCGCTTCATAATTTTCACACATAAATAGGATTTTTGACTCAAATCAGTGATTAATGTTCGTTTTAATTTACTTGACTCGGTTATCGGCATATTAACATTTTACGTTTAAAATGTAAAATTTTAGCAAATCGTTCTGTGATAAGATGAGCTTGAGAACCACTGTCAAGAAGAACTCACACTGTTTGTATTTTCTTGTTGTTGTCCAGAAATTAAATTTGAGCAGTAGCTAAGAAAATTTGACTTGGAATGTTTGTATCTAAATTGTTCGTTGCTACAGTTTGTTCTTTAGTTATATCTGATTTGTCAATGTGTAGGAGTGTGTGTTGCTTACTATTGTATTTTTTCAATGGCTGCAAAAGACAATTTTCAACAGTATATGTCGTTTGCGAAGACAATTGAAACAAAGTTTCTCCTTTTTAGCAAATTGTTATCTTTCTACTTCTGACATTTTTATAAATTTCTCGCAATTTTAAATATTATTATTGCCTTGACAATTACCTATATTGATTGTATTTTAGACACTTGTAGCTTCAAAAACTTGAATCGCTTGAATTTGTTGAAAGATTTACAAATGAAATTTCGGATGAATTTGTTAATAAATTTTGTGCATTACTAGTTATGATTGGATCAATTGCAGGCAACACTACCGGAAAAGAAGGATCATTATCTCGAATAAATTTTCTAGCAGTTTAAATTAATTCGTGACATGTATGTTCAAAGTCAAAAAGAAGATTTTACTAAGTTTTTACAACTCAAGTCTTGTAATATTGGCTCAAATAACACTGGTTTACAGTGAAATTGCCAATAGAACAAAACATTCTTTTTTCGATTAGTAGGTGTTTTCTGAGTAAGAAAATCATAGTTTTAATTTTTTTCCCTCGTGTAGTTTTTTTGTAGCTTCAAATTTTGTATTTTTGAGGAGCGACGGCACTTAAATTTACCTGTAGGAAAATCAACTCGTCCAAAAATGATGAGTAGGTTGCCGTTGGAAAGGTAATTAAATTATCTTTCAATCCATATATTACAGAATAAAATTGAATACAAATTGAGAGAGCTACAGTCGATTCAAGATGAAATTTCATGGAAATTTTGATGATTTTTAGACACTTGACTAATTTTGATAATTTTTTCCACAACAAACAGTATAAAATATTTAGGTTTTAAATTTTTTATTGATAGCTTATTCAATTGAGAAACTTTTTAGCCCTTGTGGACCTTGATTGGATTAAAAATGAAAATTCTACACCACTTTTAGTGAACGAAACTACTTTGCCATTTTTAGTATACTTTTCAATATTTGCAGCAAACATGCAAATAGTAATATTATGTTAAGTACTAAAGTTACTAAAATCACACATCAAGGAATTCTAGAGTTGCTCAATTCGAATACAATATCAAGTATCATAATTTCAAGATGGCGGATAAGTTTTTTTAAAAATCGATTAAATTCATGACAATTTCGTTACTCGGGGTTTTTCGGTGTGGCTAATGACGAGTCTGATTTCAGATTTTAAAAATTAAAAATGGTAGATTCAATTGAGTGAACGAGTTTTGGCTCTCCGATTAGGTCTCTGATTACAAATTCCATGTCATATTTTGAAAATTCAAAAAGGTGGATTCAGTCTGTGCGAACATATTTTAAATGTTTAAAGCATGAAATCATGAAAATTAATACATTAGTATTAATTTTTATTAATTTTTATGAGTTTTAGCTTTAAACTTTTAAAATATGTTCGCACAGACTAAATCCACCTTTTTGAATTTTCAAAATATGACATCGAATTTGTAATCAGAGACCTAATCAGAGAGCCAAAACTCGTTCACTCAATTGAATCTACCATTTTTAATTTTTAAAATCTGACATCAGACTCGTCGTTAGTGACACCGAAAAACCCCGAGTAACGAAATTGTCATAAATTTAATCGATTTTTAAAAAAACTTGTCCGCCATATTGGATCCGCCATCTTGAAATTTTGATACTTGACATTGTATTCGAATTGAGCAACTCTAGGATTCCTTGATGTGTGATTTTGGTAACTTTAGTACTTAACTTAATTTTACTATTTGCATGTTTGCTGCAAATATTGAAAAGTATACTAAAAATGGCAAAGTAGTTTTGTTCACTAAATATGGTGTGGAATTTTTATTTTTAATCCAATCAAGGTCCACAAGGGCTGAAAAGTTTCTCAATTGAATAAGCTATCAATAAAAAATTTAAAACCTAAATATTTTATACTGTTTGTTGTGGAAAAAATTATCAAAATTAGTCAAGTGTCTAAAAATCATCAAAATTTCCATGAAATTTGATCTTGAATCGACTGTAGCTCTCTCAATTTGTATTCAATTTTATTCTGTAATATATGGATTGAAAGATAATTTAATTACCTTTCCAACGGCAACCTACTCATCATTTTTGGACGAGTTGATTTTCCTACAGGTAAATTTAAGTGCCGTCGCTCCTCAAAAATACAAAATTTGAAGCTACAAAAAAACTACACGAGGGAAAAAAATTAAAACTATGATATTCTTACTCAGAAAACATCTACTAATCGAAAAAAGAATGTTTTGTTCTATTGGCAAAAAAGTTTTTAATTTGTAAACCTGTGTAATGAAAAATATGGTTATTTTGGCCGTTTTTCGGAATTTTTTTTGGTTAACCAACCTTTTTTTAATTTGCAAAATTACATTGTATAGTCTAAGTTTTATGTCTTCATCTAAGTTTTAAAACACATTTTTTAAAACTGTTTTACGATTTTTTAAAAAAAAATTATGTAAATTTGAAATTTTTTATTTAGGCAAATAATATAGGCTTTTAAAACTAGGAAGGCTGAGGTGAGTATATAATTATAAGAAATTGAAATAAGAGCGAGGGTTGTTAAAATTTTACAAAATACTCTTCACGTATTTTATTTGTCTGAGTAAAAAAAATTTCAAATCTACATAACTTGTTTCAAGAAATCGTAGAGCAATTTTCAAAATAAATTGAATTAAAAATAATGTTATGTTCTCCCAACATTTTTATAATTTTTGTGATGAATATTATTCCTGATTTAATAAAGAATAATTTAAAAAAAGAAAAGTAAGTATTGTTAATTAGGTTAAAAGTTATTCAAGTTTTTCTCTGAGCGCGCCGTGCGCTACTAGTTACAGACTCGCAGTGGGACAAAAACATGACTTTTTTACATTACATATAAATGAAACTTTTAAAATTATTAGTAATAAGTTTAATAATGTACAATAATTAAATATAAATATATTACATTATAATGTTATTCTGTTGTATTGATTTTATGATAAAACACATTTTCCATGAAAATTAATAACACTAAGAATTTTTGCATTTCAAAAAATATTAAATAGAAATTTGAAATTTCACAGAAGTTTGCACGAAACAATTTATTGTCAATTTATTAGTAAGTCCCTTATTAGTAAATAAATAAAAGTGTCATTCTAATAGTATTTCATTAAGATAATATTAAATTGATTTCATGAAAATTGTTCTGCAAAAAATTATTATTAAGAAAAATTAATAATGTCTGGTAATTATTAAATTATTACGGGGGTAGTCTGGTGTTCGTACCTATTTTAGAAGCATATTTCGGGATTTTTTAAATTATAAAATAAAATATAACATCAAATCTTTTTACATCTTTTTATTATTATTATTATAAACTGTTAATAAAAAATTACTTTACTATGTTTAACTCGATATTGTTATAGATATTTACAGTTAATGTTTATAATAAAAAAGAAGTAGGTGGCTGATCCAGGTGATAACATCCGTTGGCGTTGTCTAAATAAAAAAAGTCAAGCTGATTATTGTCCTGTATGTCAGTGACTATGGCCCTAACTAGAGCGATCCATTTTTGTTAATTAATAACAAAATGGTTTTTCACACAAAAAATCAAACATTTTTGGAAACTAGGACCAAAAAAAATACCCGTGTCTGACCGTTTTGCTGGATCAAGTTGTTTGTGGCTTCTAGGGGTTAAAACAACTTTTAAATGAAAATGACAAGTTATATTTTAAAAATAGATTCAATTTGCCTAAAACTCGTTACTTGGGGGTTTTTTTGGTCGGTGATAACGAATCCGATGTCAGTTTTTAAAAATTCAAAATGGCGGATCCAATATCCCGGCTGTCAAAATAAAAAATTGATAAGATTTACTTAAGACTTATTACTCTTGGGTTTTTGAGGTCGCTCATTTCAAATCTGATGTTAGTTTTTCAAAATTCAAAATAGCGGATCTAATATTTCGGACAACTTTTTAAAAAAATGATTTGAATTGCCTGAAACTCGTTTAAAAGTTTCAAGCAAATCTGATTAATTTTTTATTTTGACAGACATGGTCAAAAAAAAGACAAAGTCATGCTCCTAGTCTTTTTTGTCCTAGTTTTTAAAAATGTTTGATTTTTTTGTGTGTGAAAAGAAAAGTTAAATTTTGTAGGACGATGTACTGGTTTAAAGAGACTACCAAGACAATATTCTTGAAATCTACTGAACATGTTTAAAGATTTCAAAAAACATCTAATTCTTTATCTAAGAAACTAGACAACAAATCTCTAAAACTTAACATTTCTTCTACGTAATATTTTCTATGGGAGAAGATTGTCTAAGAACACATTATTTTTTTATTTTTTAAGATAATTGCGTAGACATAAACATTTTTTGTAAACAAGTATAACAATTAACAAATTCACTATTTGGACAGTTATTTATAACAATTATTGTGATAAATTATAATCGTATTGTAGCCTCAGACTTAATTAAGCATTATTATTAGATTAATGTCATTTATGCAGATATTTCTAAGGCATTTGACAGAGTTGACCATAACATTTTACTGCATCAACCTACAGTATACCTTTCTTAGCAAACTCTGGAGTATCGCAGGGTTCACGGCTTGGTTCTTTAATGTTTATATTGTTCACGAACTGTATTAACTATTTTTTCTCTGTACAGATGATTTAAAATGCTTCAAAAAAACTAAGATCTCAACCTACCTGGAAGACTCATGGAATTTGCAATCTGATTTGATGGGTCTTCAAGAATGGTGTAATTGTAATCATCTAAGTATAAATATGAATAAAAGTTATGTAGTATCGTTCACTATGGGCGGGGTTAATTTATATGACTACGCGGGTTTGATGTTCACTAGTGCTTTTTCTTTTAATGACCATATAACTGAAACTGTATCAAAGGCTTCAAAATCTCTAGGATTTATTATAAGGAATGCCTCAGTTTTTAAGCATATGATTACTGTCAAAACCCTATATCTGACACTTGTTAGATCCTTACTCCTGTATGCATTATAATCTGGTATCCTTTTTACATTTTTAATGTAATTAAACTTGAACGTGTTCAAAATAGATTTCTCAGATTCGCTGCAAGATTGCGCTTGACATTCCTTTCGATTGTCAAACACTTGATTATAAAGATTTACAAGATGAAATGCACATTCCTACGTTAACATCAAGATTTTTTCCATCTGGTATGTTCTTTCAGTACAAGCTGATAAATGATTTACTGCCCTTCACTACTATCCATGGTAAACTTAAGAGTTCCAGGAACATTAACTTGATTCTATACACTCATTCCAGTACCTTTTCATAGAACAAATTATGGAAATAATTCCCTAATGAATCGATTATGCAGGAAAGCTAAATTAATAGTAAACAATGTTAACTTTTTTGACACCTACGTTTTGACAGTCACATCGGGATTACGTAGTGTAGTTCTTGTCTCAAATAGGTAGATCTTCTTGTCTCAAATAGGTCGGCTCAAATAATAGAGCCGACCTATTATTTGAGTTTAATACTTTTTCATTTTCCAAGTATTAGATTTAGGAGTACTATGTACAAAAAGTACTTGTCCCGTGATTTTTTCTAAATAAAATAAAAAATCAAATTATTTCGGTAATTATGGAAATTTTCGTGGTAATAAATGGAAATTTATAGGAATTTTAGCGATAATTTATAAAAATATGTGAAGCAAAAATTATCATTAAAAATTTTCATTCATGGATATTTATGCTGTAATTTATAAACATTTTAACGATAGTTTATTAAAATATGTAAATCATAAATTAAAATTTTTTGAACCCGAGTCGAAATTTAAGCCCTATTTTAACCCTGAATTTTCAGGGTTTGTTGAGAGTTAGGAGTAGTAAAGGAAGTTCTAATTTTAATGAAATTTAGACCCTACTTTGACTCCCAAAACCGGCGGAAAATTCCAAATCTTCCATTTGGAGAAGTAAAGGAGGGCCTGTTTCGATTTCAGTAAACCCTACATTCATTCTCCTACACCAGGGTTGCCACAAAATACTGATTTCAAAATTCCATGACTTTTCCAGGTTTTCCAGTCCCTTTTTTAAAAAATTCCAGACCCAAATGTAAAACTGTTTTAATCAAGTTTTAGCTAGTTTCGACGAAAAATACAATTAAATTACCAATTAAATAATTCATTAATTTTGTAAATATTTAAAATTAAAATTAATTCTTTATTTTAAAATGGACCAAAAAATAGAGAAAATTAAAGTTACTCAAAATTTTTATTCTGTTCAGAATTTTTTAAAATTAACAAACGACGATGTTAAACATCTAAGTGCAAAATATTTTGATTTATAAAATGCTTTTAAAAGCCAACATTTTTTTAAAGTTATGTCTTAAAACTATAGTACATAAATATAAAAGCTATTAATTTTTCTTAAGTCTGGTCAGTTCTGATAAATTATTATAGCTTGTAGACTTTCATGAGAAAGTTCAACTTTGTAACAAAAATAAACTCTAATTATTATGTATTTAAAGATGTATTTTGGTGTTGACCAGAATAAATTGTAGTGAGAAGATGTAAAATAGTGTTTGTTTTCGCTGGTCTTTATTTATACAATTTCAAAATTCGAGCTTTCGTCTTTCCATGAAAGACCTCATCAGGTTATTTCAAATCAATCTAAAAAATTGTTTTACAAATTAAAAAAGAAAACAAATAAGAAATAACATATAAAATAAAATAACATATAAAATAAAATAAAAAAGAAAACAAGTTCAAAACATAATCATTTTCTCTTTATAAAGAGATCACAAAAAGAATTCTCACCATGTCAAAATACAACAAAAAAGTCACAGACACACAAAAATAAAACATAATGTCAAAAATACATATAAAAAACACATATATAAGTTAGCATTAGACAGTACTGTGGTCTACATTTTTTAAGATTATTATTTACTAAAAAACAATAATTCTCGTCAGCTGTCAAAAAACGTTATAACCTCAAAACCATGAGTGTTCGTTTACAATTTTTGTGAACTGCTTGAGTTTTGTTTGGATAATGCATACTGTATTTTCCAAGGCAAATATTATAGACAGATTTTTGGTACACCTATGGGGTCCCCCTTATCGGGTGTCATAGCTGACCTCGTTATGGAAAAATTAGAGTTTGATGTTTTAAAAAGAATTAACTTTCAGTATGTTTTTTATCGAAGATATGTTGACGACATTCTGACATGTATTCCACGTGATAAAATTCCCGAATTGTTATATGTGTTCAATAGCTATCATCCAAAAATCCAATTTACTATTGAGGTTGAAGAAAATAATTGTATTGGTTTTTTGGATGCCCTAATAATGAGAGATAATAACAAATTAAGAACAAATTGGTTTAGAAAAGGAACTTTTTCAGGTAGATATGTAAATTTCAACTCAAGCATTTGTATGAAGGATAAAATCTCGATCGTTTACTCTCTTGTTGATAGAGCGGTAAAACTTTCTGAGACTGAATTCATCAACGATAATTTAAATACTGTTTTAAATATTTTAATTTCAAATGATTATCCGGCATTTTTCGTTAAGAAGTATATTGATTTGAGGCTCAAAAAAATTACAAATCCTCTTGATTCTAATGCGAGAGTAGTCAACAAATCAAAAACTATTGACCTCAGAAAATGTGTATCTCTTCCTTTCATTGACGAACTTCACATTTTCTTTATAAAATTTTTTAAGAAGTTTGATGTTAATGTTGTTTTTCATTATAATAAGGATCCGTTTGGTTGTTTCTCAAAGCATAAAGATATTACACCTTTCGATTTGAAAAGTCACGTTGTGTATCAGATTCCATGCGAATGTGGGATGGTGTATATCGGTCAGACTATGAACTATATAAAGGACAGGGTCAGTACCCATAAGAGAGATTGCAAAAATGATAAAAGAGCTTCTTCTCTAGTTGCACATTCCCATGAATATGACCACATCTTCAATTTCAATAACACCAAAATTATTTGTAATGAGTCGAATCTCAGGAAGCGACTTTTTAAGGAAATGTTTTATATTGTTAAATTTAGTAATTCTGTAAACAAACGAACCGACATAAATAACCTTAGTGATTTATATTTTAATTTAATATCCGATATGTCCTTATAATTGTTTTTTTTTTTTTTAAATTAGTTAAAAAAGTTTTTTTTTTCTTTTTATGATATATGGTTAAATATTTGTGACTTCGCTGTAATGTGAATAGAACTTTAAGTTTCGACGACATGTGAATGACACTGTAGAATTTAGGCATTGTAAACGAACACTCATGGTTTTGAGGTTATAACGTTTTTTGACAGCTGACGAGAATTATTGTTTTTTAGTAAATAATAATCTTAAAAAATGTAGACCACAGTACTGTCTAATGCTAACTTATATATGTGTTTTTTATATGTATTTTTGACATTATGTTTTATTTTTGTGTGTCTGTGACTTTTTTGTTGTATTTTGACATGGTGAGAATTCTTTTTGTGATCTCTTTATAAAGAGAAAATGATTATGTTTTGAACTTGTTTTCTTTTTTATTTTATTTTATATGTTATTTTATTTTATATGTTATTTCTTATTTGTTTTCTTTTTTAATTTGTAAAACAATTTTTTAGATTGATTTGATATAACCTGATGAGGTCTTTCATGGAAAGACGAAAGCTCGAATTTTGAAATTGTATAAATAAAGACCAGCGAAAACAAACACTATTTTACATCTTCTCACTCTAATTATTATGATAGAGTTAATACTGAGTATTTATCCATTAAAAAGTAATAAAGCATTTAAAATGAAACATCAATAAATACATTTCTTATTGATTATTCTTAAAATAATTTAAATTCCTTTACTTTAACTGCAACGATAGAGTTAGTATTTTATCATCGATTGAATTATTTTGGTTTTTGTATTCAAGCGCGAGTTTTCTTTTTTGTTCCTGAAGCTCTTTTAATTTTCCAGACAATTGCTTTTTTTCGAAGGCTTTTTCACGTGCAGCACATGCAACTTTCTTTTCCTTCTCAAGTGCAACAGCATTTTCTCTTCGAGAAGAAAGCACTCTGTCTATCATTTTCTGCGAAATGTTGACTTCTAGTATACCGCCCTCCGCTACAACAGCATCGTAAATTTGTCGACGAGCAACCAGCTTATTAAAAGGACTAGTTTTATACATTTTTTCAGATCAGGTGAACTATTGTTGGAATTTAAAATCGTAATCCAGAAAGTGTCAAGACGATCTGATCTTTATAATTATTGCATTCTTTCTTTACGCAACGCTTAGCAACCAGAGATACAAAATCTCTTTTAATTATATCACATTCTTTCGAACTTAACCAATTTTTTTCTGAAAAACAAGAAAGTGTTGTATATAATCGTCTACTTATTGTAGAAGAAGAATGATTCACAATCACAAAAGGATCGAAACACGATATTCCTTTGCACTAAACGTATTTAAGAGGTGATTTGTTTAACAATTTCGTACACATAGTTTTCAGAAATTTTATACAATCGTTTTTCAAAACTAATATTTCTTTCTGTGATGCCGTTTTTGCCTTTTTAAGTTCTGCATTCACCGAAAAACTATCATGAAATTGAATATTTGCAGCCACTTTCAAATTTTCTTGTCAACTGAGATCTATCTTGGAAACATTCATTGCTTTGTCGAGAACTTCTTTTTTAATAAAAATTTTCATTAAATCTATAATTATTTCCTCAATCGATGAAAAAAGCAATGGAGCCATTGGTATTTCTGTTTGAAACTCCTTTAAAAACGGTTCCAGAATTCCAGCTACGAATCCGAAAAAAGCGAGTTTAGTAGCAAGTAAGTTGTCCTCTAGAGAATTTTTTATGATCTGATAGCTCCCACATTTCATACTTTTTTCCATTTTGTTTTTACAAATTCCATCTATATAATTTTTTAGATGAGGAAGGATTTTAATTGCTCTTTCAGCAGTTTCTTTGTCGCACAGCCATCTAACCGAACAAAATTTTAATGCAAACTCATCAGATCCTGAAAATTCCGTGTAATCTTGTCGCCTAGCAGAAGAATCCTTGAACAAACAGTATATTACTCTGAGTAATTGGGCAAGTTTCCACTGTGTAGCCTTGGCACCTTCCTTAAACGCATTGTTATTGGTGTGCAAACCGCAAGTGCCCATGAATAAAAACTGGGGCGATTCCGGGAATTTGTCAGAAATCAATTCGTTTTCCAAGTCTTTAATAAATTTCAGATTTACCCTTGGACCATCAAGAGAAAGATTCAAAAGCTTCTTAAGCATGAATGGTACGAGTGCAGACAAAAAAGCCTTTAGAATATCAGCAGCGGTACAGTTACCGAGAAACGATGAACGATAATATCTAATACAAGTTTGGTCTGTATCCTCATCCCAATATCCAATTGCAAAATCCATTTGGGTACTTTTCAAACTTTTGTTGAAGCTTTCATCAAAATAGATGACGATTGCATCACTTGCTTTGACTAGAAGGTTATCCAAGAAGTATGGAGCAAGACCATGGTTAATCACGTAAGATAGTTTTGTTCGATCTAATTGTATTCCAGCAGCTTGTGGGTTGTTAAGGAACAATGAAGAAAACAGTTCTGTGCATTTTCCAGCAGTCGACATAGGCATATGCAATATAACTGTTGCCATTGCCCACATAATTTCGGCTTTGATAACGTCTTGTTTTATCCAAAACTGTGACAGTCCATGTGATTTCTGAGCAAGTGCAGCTCTCTCGATATTGTCCCATCCAGATGTTGACTGATCTGCAGTTCTTCTTTCACTCACGTGAATATCAGTAACATTCTGTGAAACAGAAAAAATTCGTAGATGCTTAAAATAAGAAAAAAAATTACCCTACCATCGAGAATTACCAGTACGGCTGCACGCTCACGGCCCAAAAACATACCAATCTTTAAATCACGATATTTTTGTACATACAAATGTCAGAAAATTAACAAATATACCATTCGAAAGATGGTAAATTTTTTTGAAAATTTTTTCAACCCCTGCACATTTTTTAAAAATTGTAGAAAAAATTTGAAACTTATATACATGTAATCAATCAAGTCTCATCATTAATTTGAGACCAAAAAAGTTTTAAAATCTTATTCGGTTCGTAAGATATCATTATAAACGTCTGAGCATGTTTTTTGACAAATGCATTGAATTAGTCCAAAGGAAAAAATTGAACCAATAGTAACGGAGATTTAGAAACGCACTTTAAGCGCTAAATTTTAAACCGAAAAGTTGTAATGTCAACTTGAAAATTTGAAATTGTTATGATTCAAATAGAAGGAATTAATTTTTAGTACGAGATTTTATAAAATTCCCTGACAATTCCAGGTTTTCCAGGTTTTCCATGACTCGAAAAAAATTCCATGACAATTCCAGGTTTTCAAGGTTTTCCAGGTCTGTGGCAACCCTGTACACCCTACATTGTAAAACCTTTTATAACCTACTTTCATACTTCTAGACCCTACAAAGCCGTGATAATAATAATAATAATTAGGGTTGATGCATAAATTTCTATCTAATTTAATTTTAACCAATTTTTAAATAAAAAAATACCTTTTTAGAAAAAGGTAATTCCATGTTTTAATTATTATTTATTTTTTAAACAAGACTTTAATAAAGTCTTTAAAAATTAAAACAATTCCTTAAACGTTTTCAACATCTAATCTGTCCTCTTCAGGAACTGTAATTTTATTAAATTAATTTAGACAATATGTTCATTGCAATATTAAAATTATAGTTTCTAAAAAGTACAACTTTGCTTTCGAAAACGTTAAAAGAATTGTTTTAATTTCTTAAATTGTATTGACTCGGAGTGATCGTCAACTTTAACACTTAAGTAATTTGGAAATCCAGTGATAGAATCATTATTTTTATTATTATTATTATAAAAATGTTGTTTATAAAGTATATAATAACACAGGCCGACAAGATTTTCTTTTCAAGGATCAGACAATACTTTTCCGAAGGATTTCGACGTGCTGAATCCGAATCCGGCCTCAAAAAGGACCCATCACGCAGGTTTTCGAGATATTTCAACCTAAAAGTGCAAAAAACCTGTTTTTAGTTATATTTGATGTCATGTAACACCAAGAGATAATTTTTTTCTCTAAAAGGTTAATATTGAGCCTGGAAGTGCTACTCTTCCCCTTTAATATCCATTTTGAAAATTAAAAAATTTTCTTTTGTCTCTGAGTTTAAAAATGGAATATTTTAGGGAAATACAATCAATTTTAAATAAATCGTCTGCCATATTGTATACGCCATTTTTAATTTTGTGAATCTGACATTGAATTCCTATTCAGTTATATCGAAAATCCTCAGAACTATTTGAAATTTAGATGTTTGTAGTTAAATTCTGCTTTATTATCAAAATTTCTTTGTTTCTACTCAGTTTTCGAAGAATTCGCGAAACATAGAAAATTGAATGAACGATTACTCAGAGAAAAATGAAGATTTTTTAAAATTTCAAAATGGATATTAAAGGGGAAGAGTAGCACTTTTAGTAGCAAGATTGACCTTTAAGAGAAAATATTATCTCATGATGTTACATAACATCAAATATAACTAAAAACAGTTTTTTTGCACTTTTAGGTTAAAATATCTCGAAAACCTGACGTGATGGGTCCTTTTTGAGGCCGGATTCGGATTCAGCACGTCGAAATCCTTCGAAAAAGTATTGTCTGATTCTTGGAAAGTAAATTGAATCAAATTTTGTTGGCCTGTGTAATTGAAACATGAAATTACCCTTTCCTTAAAAAGGTATTCGTTTATTAAAAAATCGATTAAAATATATAATTATAATTGATTATTATAATTTCTATTCCTATTAATGACAAAGAGCTTGAATAAAGTTTCTGAAAAATATTCGAAAATACTTATTTACATGATTAAATAATAACTAAAAATATTCACTAAGTGAATTATAATTTATTAAAATTGTTCACTCCAAGTATAATTCACTTATGTTTGAAAACTATTTTGGAAGTTACCTATCTTCCACGTTTGTTTTAGAAATCACGTAAGTTAGTGGATTGTTTTGGAAACTACGTATCCTTCTGTTCCGTGTAGAAGCTACGTAACTCTGACAGTCGCATTAGAGGCTCTACTTTGTATTATTATTTCTATTATTTTAAAGTTAATATTTTGTTGTTAAGTGAATTTTTTTAAAGTTGATGCATTGAAATGTATATGTTTAATAATAATGTAATTTTTTTAATGAAATTATTATACTATTTAGTACAATAGCAGACGTTCTAAAGCTACAGTCACAGTTACATAGTTTCTACACGCAACAGAAGGATACGCAGTTTCCAAAACAATCCTCTAACTTACGTGATTTCTAAAACAAACGTGGAAGATAGGTAACTTCCAAAATGGTTTTTAAACATAAGTACATTGTACTTGGAGTGAACGAAATATTTTTTCAATTATAGTCATTTATAAATGTAGTGTGAGAAGATTAAAAGTAGGGCCTTATAGACAAAAATAAATGTAGGCTGAGAGGATTGAATGTAGGGTTTTACAGGTTGAATAAATGAATGTACTCTCTAAATTTGAATCAGCGAAAAGTCGCTGATTCACCAGCTCAGAGTATGCAGCTGAGTCAATCAGCGAATATTCACTGATGAAACAGCGTATATGCACTGATTTTCCAGCGTATATACGCTGTTTGATCAGCTGCATACTCTGGGCTGGTGAATCAGCGACTTTTGGCTGATTCAAATTTAGAGAGTAGGGTGAACGGATTGAAAGTAGGGTTTTAGAGGTTTAATAAATGTAGGGTGAACATATTAAAAAGAGGGTCTAATAGGTTAAAAGAGAGTCAAAGTAGGTTCTGGATTATAAGTTTCTTGAAACATGATAGACCTGTAGGTTAAAATATCAGTAAATAGATGCTTAAGGCTTTAATAGCAGTAAAGGAGACTCTATTCAGTGTTTAAATCCTCAAAGTAAGGTTTAAATTTTGACTCTGGAATTCACTTTACATAATAATTCAACTAGATTACACAATTAAACACTCTTTATTAATTGTAAGTGTAAAAGGTGTCAAAAATTGAAATGTTTATATTTCAGTGTCGTAAACATTAATTTGAATAAAAGTTGAAAGTTGGAGATTATTACATGTTTGCAAATATAAATTAATTTTTTGTTATAATATTAACATTGTATTTAAATAAACTACTCATTTGTTTCGTTAAATAAACGATGTTGGAAGGCTGCTTTATTATATTTAGAAAGTATTAAATATCTACCTGTTAGTTGGCTAGCTACTAGATTGGAAAACAGACAGTCTGGTCTGACTGAAGCCAGCGCCAAAATATTTTTTTACACAGGTATTCTTGATTCATTTACTACTATCTGTTAATTAGTTCAACTACCTAAAGTAGTAATTTTAACTATATAAAACCAACTACATCATTTTAATTCTACTAACTGTGGGTGTTTAGTTAAAACGCTGCTGAATATGGTGGTTTTAACTACTTTTTCTAACTACACATATGGGGTTGTTTTACCAAACGCATTTTTCTGTGTAAAGCAGCCTTCCAACATCGTTTATTTAACGAAACAAATATAAAGTTTATTTAAATTCAATGTTAATATTGTAAAAACAATTAATTTATATTTGCAAGCATGTAATAATCTCCAAATTTTAACTTTTAATCAAATTAATGTTTACGACACAGAATAAACGCGACCAATAACTAAATAAAATTTGACACTGTGGGAATCGAACCTACGACCTACGGATGACTTCTAGCCTAACACTCTAACCACTACCCTATCGAAGCTACAGGACATTACATTTTAATTTTCGACACTTTTTTCACTTACAATTAATAAAGAGTGCTTAACTGTGTAATCTAGTTAAATTATTATTTAGTTAAACTAAATTCAAAAAATTCTAAATCATGCCCGTGCAGAAATTTCGGTATGGGGCCGATCAGGCCCTGATAGGGGTAAATATGGATCAAGCAATCCGATCCGTGCCACACCTGGGACGAAACGTCTAACCTGATCAGGGCCAGATAGGATGATCCCTAGTAGGGCCCTGATCTGGCCCTGATTTGTTTTTTTAAATATTCATTTCTAAAAGTATTAAATTATTTATGCATTTTAATAACAAAAAAATGTTTTCTTTTAAATATTAGTTTAAATATTTATTAATTTCAAAGAAACCTACTATGAAAATTAAAACTTCAAAAATTAAACCTACTATTAACAGAAAAACTATTAAAACCTATTATAAATAATAATAAGAATGAATTATTAATTAATAAGTAATAATTAATTAATTAACAATTAATTTACTTGTTAAAACATTATAAATAATAATTACTCTGTATTTATTCTTCTTGAATTTATTTTAAAGAAAATATTTTTCAAGTTTATTCAACTTTTTTTACTAATTTTAACAAACCAAGTTTTCGATTAATTTAATATTATTACTATAATTAATAAATTATTATTTTTCCTTAAATCTACATTTCGCTTTACATTATTAACATACATTGTACACAAAAACACTTAAAACTAAGACAGAAAAATATCGCACGCATTGGGAATCGAACCCTAGACCTCGAGGACGCAAGTCGAATACACCAACCGCACAGCCACGTAAGCTTGGGAGTTATTCGACTCAAGCTACCATTTGAATGTTGGGACTGTATTATTTTATAATAAATTAATATATTTAAAGCAATACACTTAATAATTTTAATAATATTAATGATAAATTAATAATAACAATAAATAAAGAGTTTAAATTATTTCTAAAAAAATTTTCTGAAAATATGAAGTATATTTTATTAAAATTATTTTAAATAATAGGGGAAAGTCACTACGGTCGGGCTACCTTTACAGTTGGGCCACCTCGGGTTTCTTAGTTGTAACAAACTGGTGCGATTTACCATTGCATGTAAATACTTGTTAGTGATGGTAGAAAACTTTTCACGTCATTTTAATTAAGTTTCAATGAAGTACGCGAGCAGTATAAATGTAAAACGTAAATGTGTGGTAAATTTAAAAAAAAACTTTTACTTAGTGTCGAGAAAGACTAATTAAACAAAGGGAAAGATGCAAACAATAAAGTAAGATTATGAAATTTATTTATTAGAGAGTGCTTTAATACTTTGGTATGTTATTTGGTTTTTATATCGTGTGTTTATGTCTGTGTGCTAAAAAAATCACAACGACGTGAAACTTACGGTCGCGTCACTTTATATGGTGCAGGTTGGAGGGACACATAATTTTACAATCCTTCGATAACGTATTGTAAACGTTTCGTGTACTGAAAACGTTTTTAGATTAATTTTTATATGAATTTTGTATTTACTTTTTCCATTATCAAGTGCATTTCAGCATTCTTCTGTAATTTACGGGCCATTTTTAATAATATTCCTACACACCACATTGATTTTCTACGGTGGACCGACCGTAAAGACCTGATTCTAATTGAAATCTAAACAGTTTTTCTGAATAATTTTACTATTCACCTCTGGCGAGGGACTGGTTTTTAGTTTAAAGAGGCCCTAATGAAACCCTCAACAGAAATCGCGCATGCGTGATAAGACATTAAATGACGTGAAAATCATATAACCTAAACATGTCAACTTGCTCGTCGTTCGTATTATAAACTGTTGTAAACAACGTCAGCAATAATTTTGACAATAATGGATGATATAAGTGAAAAAATAAAAAAAAAACGTGAATTAGGACGAAGGAGAACTAGAATTTGTCGAGACCTAAAAAAATTAAAACATTCTAGTGTAAATGAAAATTCCATTCATTTTTTGGAAGGTAAATATATGTTTCTAACTATTCGTATATATCAACACACTTTTTAATCAGTATTTAATTTATATACTGTAAATGAAGCAAATGTAATTTTACGTCAGATGTTCAATAGATGTGATCAAACATCTCTCGACGTAAAAAAACATAATTTGCTCAATTTTAGTATTTTCGGTACAATCAGTAAATAAACTTTAAAATTAACCTCAAATTTTATATAAATTTCAACTTATTCATTTTATCAATTTTTACTTTATTTTGTCCACTAAAGTTAAATATAATTTTACAATTTTATTAAATCGCTAGAAAGTATAATGTTATATTATATAAAATGAATTGAATAAAGTTATATTAACTTTTGTATAAATTTATTGCAGATTCAAAAATTCCAAAATTTATAGGTATATTAAATTATATTGTTAATTAACATCTTTATACTAATTTTCTATAATTAAATTATTAAATAAAAAATAAAATTACTTCGAGATAAGATAAATTCTAATTTTTTTAAACAATAAAAAACATTTATTTCAAACGTAAAAATCGAATCAAATTTAAAAAAACATTAGACAAAAAACGTTAATTACATTTTTCAAGTAATAAATTATATTCATCGTAATAATAAAATTGTTTATATGATTTTAATGAAAATTTTTTTTGTTCAGTTTCATTAAAATTATTTTACAATGTATTATAGTGATGAAAATAGTTTTTGTCCAACGCCTTCGGGGAAATGGAGTCATTGTGCACTAGGCACCAGTGGAGAAATGTACCTCATATCTCCACTGGCCGTTTGTCAAGTGGAGAAATGAGCGGTGAAAAGAGTAAAGGCACATTATGTGTGGTTATTTCGGTTCCATATCACTATAAATAAATCATAAAAATCTATTCTAATTTGCTTTAACTTTGTTAAATTTTGTCCTAAATAAGTAATTTATAACTAAAAATTAAAATTTTGAAAAATTAATTGTATTATTAATATGTTAAGTTCTGACAATAAATGAATAAAATTATTATAATTAGTATGAAAAATTAATAGAAAGTGTTTTTCAGTTGTTGGACAAAGTAATATGTGCAATTCGTGGCGAACAGCGATTTTCGCTCGCTTGATTGCTGCTCTCGAGCAGCAAACTTCAAGCTCGCGAGAAATCGCCCTTGTTCTCCACTCGTTGCACAATATACTATATTACAGGAAAAATGTAAAAAAAATTTTTATTCAAAGAGGTTAAGCTAATCACGCATGCGCGCAGCGTCACCAGCCTTCTAGAACAACTGGCGGGTTCTATAAGGCAATAGCGAGGTTCTAGACAGGGCCTTAGCTATTGCCTCGTCAGATCGTTCTGTTCAGAACCTGATGTTTCAAGCGTTACCGAATTAGACAGGCACCTACTAATTTGCCCCATCAAAACCCTATCAACAATAAGGCAAACTGGCTATTACCCTACTACTCCCCAAGTCCAATTTCTGCACGGGAAAGAACAGTGGTAATTCTGATTTTTTAAATTTTCATCATTTTCGCTAATATAATCTAATTCGTATAGAATATTCAATTTAAAAGAATATTTTATATTAACCTATAGAATTGATTATAATATTATTAAACTATTTACAATTTCTTTAGCTTTGACAGATGTCGTCTTAATATAATTAATAAATTAAACGTATATGGATGTTCAATTAGTTAAGATACTAATTACTTTAACAAGAACCGACTAAAATAAACGTTTTTATTTTTTATTGACAATAATATTAATCATATTTATTTTTTATCAAAAACTTTATTTTGCCATCAAAATCAATCATTTTTATTTTAAGGCAGTAAAAATGAACTATAAAGATTAAATGTCAAAAGGGAAAAAAATTTATCTTTCCTTTATTTTATTTCTTCTTCTTTTTTTGTTCGAAAGAAGTTTTTAATTAATTCTTTTGTGCTTGACAAGTTTTCTGAGAAAATTCAAGTGTTTTATGATGTAAATTCAAAGAAGGAAATAAGTAAAATTTATTTCTATTTGCAACCATGTCATTCTAAATATTATATTTAAATATGTAAATTTTGACTCATTCTCTTTTTTAATTGACACTTTATCTGTGAAAATATATATGTCTCCTTGAGAAATAATGCGATTTTTATTAATTCATCTCACTTAATTGATTTCAATTGATCAAATAGGAATTAATAAATACGAAGCTTGTTAAATAAAAGCCAAACATAAAATACAGTTGAGACGCGTAATTACGAAGGATCGATCGTTCACAGGGTTTCGGAGTCAAATCGACGCGAGACTCTCTTTCAGGGGTTGAAAGAGGAGAATAAGAGGTTCTTGAATTAATTTAACGTTCCGATTTGCATTTTAAATCAGCTTCGCAATGGATCTCCTGAATTATTGGAGACTATATGTGAAAGTGGGTGTGTAAATACGAAGAAACGAGGGTGGTTACAATTAAATAGGGCACTTGAACCTATTCCTACTTTATTTTTTTCAAAAAATTCCTGCTAATTTTCAAACAAAAAAAATGAAAGAAAAAAATCGACTAAAGGAAGTTTTATCAGTTATTTCAGGCGAGGAAAGTTTATTTGGATTAAATAAAATGTAGTAGATCCAACTAAATGATTTACTTATCTATTCACAATTAAATCTATATTTCCACGTATTTTGACGACGGGTAGGGTAAAGTGTGGATAGATGCCCCCTTTCTCATATCTCCAACATGGAAGAAACTATATTTATGTATTCTTGGTCCTTTTTATACCTATTGGTCATAAAAATTTTTCTGCAAAGTGCCAGCTCGCTGGCACCTCGGGGTTATTAGTTATAATAATGTGAAAATTTCAGATTGCTAAAAGTGTCAAAAAATTTTCAAACACTGAACAAAAAATTTCATTACAAGAATCAAGGCTATTTAATACGTAAAAAAATATTTGCAACTATTTTCTTGTCTCAAATTTTTATTTTATTTATTTATTATTTATTTTATTCCAGTCTATGTTTTTTTAATAAAAGATAATTATATTTTACATTTGTTAATTATAATTTTCGTCTTCCCAACACTAAAAAATATAAGGTTAACGTCTGACAATTTTGTGTGGTTTGAACACTTCTTAAATAGTTATTTGTTTCGCAATAATCGCAAATAAGGAAAGTATCAACGTTTGCACATGATTCATGGACTCATAGATGATATAAAATTGGAATTGACACTCTGTCGATATAGTGGATTTCTCTTAATTGAGTGCACTACCGCGCTGTAGCTGAGCCAATACGCCCCGGAGGTGTTTGTCGTATATTTTTTTATTTTTTATCCATACAGTAAATATTAATAAAAAATTAACAATTGTGTTTTAAAAACAAATTTTTTAAGCTCAAAACGAGATTTTAGTTTTTTAAAGCTATTTTTGAAAAAAAAAATATAATAAAAAATTACTCTATAATAATGAATGAATAACAATAAAACTTGGTACAAACTTTCTGTATACAAAGTACATTATTTTGATCGAAAACCGAAATTACTCTGATTTACCACTTTTGAATAAATTTAAGTGATTCATTACGCCCCGGTCTCCCCTACTCTATGTAAGTTTAAAATTTTTTCTGCCATATTTAAAAAATATGCAGGAGTTGAAAAAATTTAATTTTTTTCAATTTTTTTATCAAATTTGTTGATTGATGCAAGCATTGCATAAATTATTAAAATTTCCACTTATGTATCACTAATAATCGTAGAATTTAATAACAGAATGGTATATTTGTTATTTTTCTGACATTTGCATTTACAAACAAATCGTGATTTACAGATTGGTATGTTTTTGGCCCGTGTGTGTCTAGCAGTACCTATATATTAATTAAATTAATTCAAAATTGAATTAAATTTTAATTTTAAAGTTTAATTTAAGTTAAAAGATTGTTATTTAAGATGGTTAACCTATAAAGAGTGCGTATAAACGGCACATTTCTTCTAGTAACTTATAAAATTTTCTATTGATAGTTTTAAAAAACTACTAGAACTAATTTTTGCGCGTTACGTGCACCTATTACGTCATTTTCAACTTGAACTACTCTATATTATGAATGAAGTTGTCCATACCATCTATTACAACTATTCCGATGATTAAATATTTTTAAATTACTTAATTCTCTTATCCTGTTTGTTATTCTATATTCTAATATTTAATAACATAAGATTTGACAATTTAAAAAACTGTGTTTTCTTAATACTAACTTTACTTATTATATGGGTGATTCTTACGTAACTGCAATTTCAAGTTCAGTTTTAAAAGAAATTTTGTTTTGTTTTTTTAGTGTTAAATATTACTTTCCCTTATCATTAGGACAATAACATAGTTGTAATTTGAACAATTTTACTGCAGCTTAATTGAGGCTCCCAATTTAAGAACGGACAATACGCTCAACTGTCAGTCAGTGAGCAGTGAGCTTCTCTGGGCCACTCACTGCTATCCGATTGGTACTAGCGCGTGTTGTCCGAGCGTCCGACTGGTTCTTGAATTGAGAGCCTCAATTATTAAAAAGTTATAACAAATTTTCGAAAATTAACTGCCACGGAGCTGCCACATAAATAAGTTAATTAAAATTCTTAAAACGATTAAATCGGATAATAATAATGATTAAATAATAATTAGTTAAAAAAACTGGCGACCTACTGTCAGCCCTGATTCACTTAAATCCGTAACCTTTCTTTTGGAGCCCTTTACCCACCCTTGGAACTATCGTAAGACTTTAGCCTTCGAGGGAGAGCGTTAATGGGTAATTTGTTAATCAGATAAAAACAACTCAAATCTTTTAAAATTTAATTTTCGAGTTTTTATAGATCACGCTTCTCATTTTGTTACAAATAGAATCTAAATAGACACGTATTTTTTTATTTTAATTAATATTTAAAGGTACGTCGAAGTTGATAAATTTTCTTAAATGTAGTTTAAATTGAAAAGCACACTGTTTCGCAGCTTTTCTATAAAATTGTTGAAATCAATTTTTTCTTCCGCACTAATCTAACAGAAAAAGTGTGATAATATTATAAAAGGTAAAACATATTCTTCTATTTAAAATGTGTTTCAAAGTTAACCATTAACTCTTTGAGGAATACATTTTTTTAGTCAATAATGTATGTTAAATATTTTTTTCTGCAGTAAAAAGTTATTTCTTTCAAAGATACTGGAAAATCATACAATTTCCGGAATATTGTTTGTGTTTTCACTTTTTTGAGGTAAATTTTTTGTGTAAAGCGAAAAGGAGAGTTCTCGTCGAAACCAAGTTATATGGTATATCTGCCAATGAGGGCTTGTTTTTGAGAGGGCCACACCTTTTGTTTCAACCTGCACTATCGGGTCTATAAACGAATCCCAAAGGATTGGTTTATAACACAAATAGGATGAAGTGATTCATTGCTCCAGAAGGGGAACAAAAGTTAAAAACATTAAAAAAAGAAATTTTCAGCTTTTTCTATCTTCAATTCTATCAAAAAAAATTTTCTTTCATTAAAAAGGAATAAAAATCATTAAATGAAGTTTATTGGAAAAAATTAACTGTTTTTAGGAGAAAAATTATAAAAATGATATAGGTATATATATGGAACTAGTGTTAGAATTCGTTTGAATTTAGATTTAGTTTAAAATAGGTTTTTTGAGGTAGAGGAGAAGAAGGAGGAGAATGGAAAGCCGAGCGGAAAGTAAGGGCAGAGGAGTCAAGAGTCAAGAAGATGAACAGAGAGGATAACGCGGGGTTAACGGGGATGCGAGCAGAGAGATTAGGGAGGCGTTGGCCCGGGGGCACCGTGGATAAATCACCCTCTGGTGCTACTTTGCTCGATCCCGTTTCTCCTGACTTTTCCTTCTCTAACTTTAGTTTCTTCTCTTTTGCACGGCACGGCACACTACCTTGAAATAATGGACGAACAAATGTGCTCCGGCACATAAGTCTTCCGGCCCATTAATAGAAACGCCGACAACTGCGTTTTCAAGGCTGACTCGTTTTTTCAGGGGTGGGGAGAGGATTCTCTATGCTATATTGCATTTGTCGCCTCCGCCTTATTTTATTGCCCTGGAACCATCTAATCCAACAATTCCCAATGTCGATTTCTTCGGTATTCCAACTTTTCTTGCGAAAAATTTCCAATTCTCATTTCTACTTTATTCACCTTGCCTTATTGTGTCAAATACGCAGATCAGTGGATTTAGGATATATTTCATTAAAAAGAAATATTCGTTTTTTTGTATTTATACACTGAAAAGAAAAAAAAGAATGATATTGTCGATTTTGTCATACTCGTATAGTTAGCACATACAGCTGACACAGCAATACTGTATTTCTGTTCTTCAAATACAGTGTTGGTGTTCTTCACATACATATATGTCTGTTCTATACTGCGTACAGCTGAAACACTAATATTGTATTGGCCATATTTATGCAAGTGTCACGAAATAGTTTGAAAAGGCAGTTTCTAGGATGTTTAATAGATTTTTAAAAAATTATCTGATGTACTTTATTTACGATATTCCGTGTGGAAATTTCTCTACTTCGTCTTATTTGAAAAAGGGCGTTAATGAGAAATTAGTGAGGTCAACATCACTGTGAATGTCTAGATAGGTTATAATCGAGCACTGATTAGAAATCCTCTTTCTCTAAGTACAGTCAATGCTCGAAATGACGGATCAGCCTGAAATTCCCCTTTCTCTTATGCTTCATTTTGACGGTTGCCTACGCCACTCAGTGTGCCTTTCTCTAAAAATATGTTCAAAATCTAGTACCTCTTGGAGGAATTAACGAAATTTCATGGTTCTGGGACGAAAATAAAGCTTAATAAATGCAGCGTCAAAAATCAGATATTCTGTCAAAAAAATCACAAATCTTAGTCTGTAAACCATAAAAATGACACAAAGTAGGTAACATTACATATTTTAAAGGTTTTTGGGTCGCTAATTATGAATATGAAATCCGATTTTAATAATTAAAAATGGTTGATCTTGTATGACAGGTAAAAAAAGCAAAATTTTTTAAATAATTACATTTGAATGACACTGGGTACATAGGGGCTTTTAGTGTCGCTGATGACGAATTGGATGTCAGATTTTCAAAATTCAAAATGGCCAACCTTAAATGAAAAAAGTTAATGAATGTACATTAAACTTGATAGCTATGGGTTTTTTGGGACACTGATGACGAAGTTGATGTCAGATTTTCCAAATTCAAAATTACCGACACAATATGGCCTACCGAAAATGCAAACATTTATTGGATTTACTTATCAAATTCATTTGTATATGTGTATGTTAATGTATATGTATATGTACGTATATATATATATATATATATATATATATATATATATATATATATATATATATATATATATATATATATATATATATATATATGTTAATGTAGGGACATTTGGAATTTCCATTGCATTAAAATTTATTTAAAAACTATATTTGTTATCTTATTTATTTTTGCTTTACAATATAAAACACGATTTAATCAATATACATTTAAATTTTTGTAACAGTTAATAATTAACTTTTTTAAAAATAAGTAACTTTATTATCAATTATAAAACTAGACAGCAAATTGAACGCACTGTTTAAACTGTTTTTTATTTTAACTCGAATAGTAAAACTAGCTTTCTTCGTCTATTGTGCGCTCTTCACTGGAAGAACTCTTATCTATTTTCTCAGTTTAATTAACACGCACTTTAAAACAGTTTTTCTGATTACTTCACAGAATTTATGTAATTGATTTTTAAGATAATAAATTTTATATTGAATGTATAAAGTTTGTATATTGTTTATATTATTTTTATAATAATATTTGTAGAAAAAATTTATATAATAAAAAAGATGAAAAAGAATAATTTATAATTAATTTTGTTTTTAAATGGTATGTTAATAATTGTAATATTTATTACTAAATACTAACTCTTGTGTAATGAATTTTTTCATATTCTGTGTAATTCTCTTTTTCTTGTTCCCTTTCTTTATTCTTTTTTAAATAAAAAGTAATGAAATTTTCGGCTCGCTTATGTGTATTTTGCCCGATTAAAAACATCCAAGAGACGAGATGATCTACTAACTTGACGCGCATGAGATTTTATTTTTTTCCTCTAAAATTTGTTCCATGATTCGCTAGCATCTTCAGAATAATAAGCCATTGGTAATAGAAATTTTCGAGCTATTTGACATCCATGTCGCAATAGTTTGTGTAAAGAAGGATTCATTCGTGCCCAGGGATACAGTTCGTAATGCAACCAATAAATTTTCCAGGGATACTTTTCTAACAAATCTAAATCTAAGGTCATTTTGCACTTGTACAAAGATAAATTAGTTGAAATGCCTTTTAACAAACGTTTTGTCTAGTCCCAAACAATCAGCCAATTTTTCAGGTTGATCAAAACATTATCTTGCTAAGTTCCCTGTATTTGTTGTACTATGGCCCAGTAGAACTTGGTCGACTCTTATTTCAAAACAATCATACAAACGTCTTTGTATTTTAGTTTTTTCAGTGACAAATATGTTTAGAAATATACAACATTTAAATTCTTTTTTTAAAATATTGCTATTAATAAATATTTTTTGTAGATGGAACGATTTAAAACAATAAATTTTTAAAAATAATTTCAGAAATGAATGTTTCAAGTTTAAGTCAAATGCGAATAAAAGACAATGCATCTGTTTGGGTATTAATTAGTAAATAAATGTTCTCTTAATTAACTTAATAAAAATTCCTACAATTTTGAAAAAAACTTGAAAACAACATAAAATAATGCAATTTTAAGAAAAAGTTTATTCTTAATTTAATAATAAATAAGTATTTAAAAATAGTACAAATAGTAAAATAGTACTATTTACAAATAGTTTTATGGTACCTTTTAACTGCTTATTAATATCCCAAGTTTTTGTATCTTTTGTATTTCTATATGCTAGATGTAACAAATGCTGAAAGGAACTAATTTCGCAATGCAATAGACCCAGTCCTAATTCTGAGAATGAATCGGTTGGAGTGAAATCATCTTTCGAATTTCCAAATGCATAATTTGTTCCGTTGCATAACTGACATCTACATGTGGTTTTATTCATAACAATTTTGTTAACACGTTTACCATCAAATAAAGTCTTCGAAACCTGATAGTGTACTCTAATGCTTTTTCCATTTGTCATATTAAAGGCATGTGAAACAAGACCACCAATTTCTGTTGTTAATCTACTATATTCTTTAAGAATAGTGACTTCATTTTCTTTTTCTACTGCAATTCGTGATGGTCTGTAAAATCGAACACTCTGAGGAGTCGGGTTTATCCATAATTTATCGTGTATTTTACTTTTTAATTGAATTCTAATTAGGCTACAAAACCTAAACTGACTAACAATTGTAAATATTTTAAGCAACGTTTATCCCAATCTAAAGCCACAGCATCACACATCCGTTCAGCGGTTTTATTTAACATTTTTTGCAATGGAACTGCAATTTTGATTTCTGATGCTTTATATTGAGATTCTTTAAGTTGACAATATATCATAGCTTCACGAAGTTTATTATAGCAAGAATATAAATTGCAATTTCTAGATAAACTGTCGGCGACTAAGGTTTTGTAAGTATTGGCATTCAAATTATTTTCCAAATAAAAAGCAAAAGCACTTTCTTTAGAATGTCTTAGAATCTTTTTATCATCGTCATTTTCCCTTTTTTCAAAATTTTCTGATTTAATATTTTCTTTTTGTTAACATAGTTTTAGGGTTAATTGCACAACGCTCGAATCATTATCTGATAATTTCATTAAATTTAATGCCCTTCAGTATTTTGTACTTCTGGAAGCTTTGTCAAGAGCAACTGGTTTCCTACCACTATTAGGGCGTACAACGAGATTGCTTTTTTTGACGTCCACGTTTATTTTTTGAATTTCTTTCTTGGTTGTCCATTCTAATAAAGTTTTTAAGGAATATATTCATCAACTTATTCAAATACATAATCATTATGTTGGATTCTTAATTAAACTTACCTTCAACCTCTAAAAAAATTAAATCTACACAACTTTATATTTGAAAATTTCCTCAAATACTCTTACATATTTAAAAACATAAACAATTCGCAAAACAGTTTTTTTCTATTTTGACAACACATATTTTATTTTAAAATAAAAGATTGTTTCAACGACATGATTTGAAGTTGTCAGTAAAAAAGGAAGATTTTAAATGAATCATCACACCGTTTTTTATAAATATTCAATTTCACATAAGTAGTTCTTTTATGACTAAAAAGTATTGCAGTCCACAAAGCCAAATAGATGTTACCATTAACTCTTTGACAATTAGAATACAAAATTAAAATTTACAATGCTATATAACAAGTTCAATTACGTTTAGAAATATTAAATACTTCTTTAAAAAATAAATCACTACATTGCTTTTTCTAATTTATTTTCTGAATGTAAATCCAATTACTTCTTGAATTCTTGATCTGCCATTTTGAATTTGAAATATCTAACATCAGATTCTTCATCAGTGACTCTAAAAACACGTGGGTACCAAGTTTCATGTTAATCCAATAACTTTTGAATTTTTAGTCGGCCATATTGGGTCGGCCATTTTGAGTTTTAAAAATCTGACACCAGATTCTACATCAGTGACGTTGTTAAGTGTTTAACAAATCGAAGTGAAATAATTAAAATGTTAAGTTCAAAGCGTATTTACACAGTAAATATATTATATGATATATTATATATTTTATGATCCAATACCAAGCATCACAAAAATGTCCACAAGTAAAATGTTTTTCTTGATGTTTTAAAATGATCGTCAAATTTGGTTGTGGGCATCTAAATTGATTCGGTTGTGGACACAACTCTTATTTTTGATAAATCAAGAAATATTGTTGTCGATAAAATCATAAGCAATTTCTTACAACATTTAATAGTGTTTTATAAATTTTAAGAGTTTCGTGGCCAAGCACGGAAATTAATATAATGAAACTTTGATGTCCGTACGTCTTTTACAGTTATAGTAATTGTACTAACTGGGCAGTTCAGGTTTAGTGTGAGTAATCGTATATGCCCTTACATGGGAAGCAGGTAATATCAAAGTGAGAAGAAATCATCCTTATGTAGTTAATGAATGGTTACTTAATTAATTTTTTTGAATTTTACATAGATTTTTCAAGAGTGCCCACAACTAAACGAATATTTTCTTTGATAGAAAGATGACCACTTTATTGAATTTTTAATAACATTTTTCTTGTCAACGGAATCAATTTATTTTCTTCACGAATGATTAGCTAAGGTTCCTAGCTTTAAATACATATACAATTATGTTTACAGAATATCTACAAGGACACAAATTAGGAGTCAAAAACGAAACTATGCCCACAACCGAACCTATTCTTCTATAACTGTTGCAGATTATTTAATCAGTTCCGGTGTTATTTTAATTGTAATATTATGTTGTAATGGAACTTATTTATTTACTTAAATAAATAATTTATTTACATGAATAAATAATTTATTTACGTAAATAAATAAGTTCCATTACAACACAGACAGTATTAGCAAGTAAGGTATTTATGTATTTTGCGTTTTTGAAGTCTGACATCAAATTTGAATTCATTTTGCTTCCTTATGAGGAAGCTTTGCATTCGTGACGATTTTCAATTTTTCAAAAGAAGGTTATATGGACTCATTTTCATCTGGAACATATGTATATAAAGTTCTAAGCAAATGTCCAGATGTATGTGTGTATGTGTGTGAGTATGTCACAAAAAAATTGTGTACAAAATATCTCAGACAAATTTTAATGGATTTATCTGAAATTTTGCAGGTTTATTGCAGTCATTAATACCTAAAATCTGATACAAAGATTTTCGAATATATCTACAAAATTTTTTTTTACACAATTTTTTCAAAATTAAAAAAAAATTTTTTGTATTATTAGAAATAACTATTTTATTTATTAATATTTTCATTAACTATTGTCAAAACTACATTCCTGACAAGAAAACGAATCAATTGATGTATACAAAGTATACATTTTATAAAAATTTATTAAATTAATTGCTATTTCTATTTTTCATTAAAAATTTAAATTTTGTATTTTTTTAGAATTTATTTTAATATTTTAAAGTGATTATTCTATCATAAAAAAAGAAGCAGTTTGCATATGAAAGTTTAAATTTCACTAAATATTTATATATGACAACTTACAAATTATTTATATAATTTTATTTTTAATAAATCTTCTGGTTCGTCCAGAAGATTTATTAAAAATAAAATTATATAAATAATTTGTAAGTTGTCATATATAAATATTTAGTGAAATTTAAACTTTCATATGCAAACTGCATATGAAATATGCATATGCCCTTTTATGCATAGTTTTTCAAAAAATTGCAAATCGCACTATAATTATATTTAATTCATGAATATTTCTTGATATTATCAAAAAGAAATTTATTTGAGAAGAATGAATGCTTCGATTGATATGCTTCTGAAAAATCATAATTTCAATCACTGAAAAAAAATATTCTTTTTTTGAGAGGAAAATTCCTCTTGTAAAAATCCTCTTGAATCAAGAGGATTCCTCTTATTTCAATGAATATTTTCCTCTAGAATAGGGCTCAAAAAGAATCCTCTTATTTTAAAAGGATTATTCTCCACATAACAATATTCTTCTTAAAATAAGAGGAAAATACTCTTCGATTAAGAGGATTCTTCTTGATTCAAGAGGATTTTTGCAAGAGGAATTTTCCTCTCTAAAAAAGAATATTTTTTTCAGTGTGTGTATGTTACTGATTCTTGTGGATATGGAGGAAGCTTTATGGTCATGAAATGAACAACATGTTTTTATTTTGTAGACGCCATTTTAGGTCCGCCATTTTGAATTTTTTAAGTATAAGGGGAATTGGCTGTCAAAAAGTTATAAACGAACATCGAATTCGCAATCAGTGACCTTGTGAATCCCCGATTAACGATTTTTATTTTAATTTCTTACGATTCTTTAATATTTGTGCACAATATTAAATACGCTATTTTACATTTTTAAAAATTGATATTGGGTTCAAAATCAGTAACCCCAAAAAATATCAACGTGATATTTTAGTAGACCTTTTAAAATCGTCCAAAAATATATTTTTTCTATTTTGTATTGAAAAAATACTGCCGTCCTGATGAAGAAAATGGTTACTTGCAGTCAGAGTGATTACGAGATATTTAAGGAAACGCTTTTCTAACGAGCTCCACTAATATTTAAAAGTTTTTTTAATATTTACAATTGCTTTTAACTAAATTTAATATGCTCTATTTAATGGCGTTGAAATAATTAAAAAATTTTAATTTATTATAAACAAAATGTCGAATACTGTTAAAAATTAATTTTGAAATCGTCAAAATACTGCCTTAAAAGCGTAAGTGCACTCACGGCCTGAGAATAGTTGTGTTATACGGTTCAACGCCTTAGTTTTTTGGGTCTAGTCGAGCTACATTTCCAAGCCGCACTCGCCAATACGGTTCGATCTCCAATGAAAGTTCTCATCTACGTCATCATTTTGGCGAATTTTTGCAAGTACGGTTAAATTTTCTGCAAGTACGGTTCTATAAATAAGTATTTCACGAAAATCTCTGCAAGTACGATAATTAGGGACTCATTATCTTTAAAATTAATTAATATTGGTAAAATGTAGATAGATTCTAAATTTTATAACGAATCCAACGGTATAAAAATCTCATTTTTCATAAAAATGTCACTTAACCACTTTCTTCATCAGGACGGCAGAATACAGGTACGTATTTTTTTTGGCCAGATCTGGTTCCCTGCTGGGGACCCAACCGGGGCCATGGAATTTTTCCCGATTTGACAACTATTGAAATTTTTGTGGTATAAGGTAAACCATATAGTAGTCGGTCACCAAACAGTAGTCATCCGCCTAATAATTAATAATAATTAATAATTTTGCCTTAAAATCGGCAAAAAATATTTTTTTCTAACACACGCACCGAAAGTACACCATTTCCTACCTGTCAAGCGGGAGAAAAGTTGATCTTTTTTTGCGTGTGGGAGGAAAAGTACTTTTCCTCTAAATAATAATAATCAATGTAATAATAAAAATCAATGTATAATAAATGTATAATAAATATAATATATATATAAATATATATATATATATATATATATATATATATAAATATATATATATATTATATATTATATATATATTATATAATTATATATATTATTATTATTATTATTATTATTATTATATATTATTATTATATTATATATATATATATTATATATTATATGTATATTATATATGTATAATAAATGTATAATCAATGTATAATATAAAAGTACTTTTTCCTTAACTTACCTTCTCGGTAATGTTTTAATTAGGTGCGATGTATAAATCAAAGTATGACCATTAGTGAATCAATTACGTGAGATACGTAACTTAAACGACTAGCGTAACTTACGTATCTGATGTTAGTTACGTAACTTATGCATGTGATGTTAGTTACGTAACTTACGTATGTGATGTTTGTAACGTAACATACGTATGTGATGTTTGTAACGTAAGTTACGTTTCTGATGTTTGTTAAGTTACTTACGTGACTTACGTATCTTATGTAATTTACGTAACTTACGCAATTAACTGTTTTTACATACAACAATTACGTGACTTACGTAAGTAACCAATTTACGTAAGTTACGTAATTTACGTAACTAACTTTTTCATTTACATTCAACAGTTACGTCACTCACATAAGTTACGTAACAAACTTTTTATTTGTATTCAACCGTTACGTAGATGTATTCAATTTTTCTTTCGACATTTAAGAAATGTAAACAAAAAATTTTTTATTAACTTTCATTCTTTAACAACTTTTTCCTAAACTCAATATTTTCGGACTTATAAGCTACTGAATATAAGTTTACAATTAAAAGTCCAAAATTTCGAAAATTCATAACTCGAAAATTTGGACAATTAAACAGAAATAAAAAAATACGTATCTGTTTTTTTCAAGACCCAAGTAGCACGTATAATTACTCGAATGTTGCAGCAATGTGACATGTAATGTTAGTAACATTACAGTGTAACATTGCAGTAACATTGAAGTAATATTAAAATGTCCGCCCCAAGGTAATACTACATGCAATGTAACTGAAATGTTACAGTAATGTTACTGCAATGTCACTGTAATGTTATAGTAATGTTGTAAAGAAAGTTTATAAAATAAAATAAAGATTGCAAAATTTCTTATTACAGTTATTTTATAAACTTTCTTTGTAACATTACTGTAACATTGCTGTAATGTTATAGTGACGTTACTGTAATGTTACTGTAAAGTTACCTGTAATAATACTAACTTAGGGCGGACATTTTAATATTAATGCGATGTTACTGCAATATTACACTGTAATGTTACTAACATTATACGTAACATTGCTGCAACATTCGAGTAATTTAGTTTTTGTGATATTGGAAAATATGCAAAATTGACTGAAATATCGCGGGTTGAAGTGGAAAATTTAATTAAATTTCATGTTTTAAAAAAAAATGATTTTTCTTTATTATTTCGAAAACGGTAATAGATAGAAAAAAATGTTATAAGAAAAAAAGATGCGCAATCAAATTTTCTATAAGGATATGCATAATAAACATTTAAAATTAAAAGTTTAATTTTAAGTGTCCAGGGGCCAACGTTTTTCAGCGCGGCGAGTTTATGTGCCCTTCTTTGATCCGGCAGCTCGATTATATTTGTCATTAATTTTTTTCAATAATTAACAGAAAAACAGCATTTTATCACAATTTTGGATTAATTTATGATGAGTAAGAAGTTTGTTCACCTGCGACCAATCGCGTTACAAAAAAAGATAAGACGGATGAAGAGTTAATTAATACTGAAGGAAAAAAATTTTTTTAATTATTATTCAAAAGTAGAGAGAAAAGCAAAACTTTTTTCTCTTGTCAAGAAATGAAAAAAGCTATATTTTCTGAGTTATCTGACATTAAAAATACATATCTACATTTAAAAAACAAAAATTTAAAAAAATCTATAACTCAAAAATTTGACCACCAAAGAAATTAGTTACCTGTTTTTTCTCAATACAGAATAGAAAATAGATTTTTATGGACAACTCTTTTTTGTACAATAAAAGTGGAAAATGATTTACTTATATAATACAAATTGAAATTTATTTGATTCCAAAACTGCTTTGTTTTCATCAAAATAAATTTGATATTTGGAACAAAATATTTATAATTATTTGACGCAATTTGAGGAATATTAGTTTCAATTAAAATAAATAATTATGATGAAAAATGGTATATTTGATACATGGAGAAGAATAGAGTGTTGAACTAACTATCTAGAGGTACAAACATGATATATTTGAGGTTAAACTTTTCGACAACCATATCTAGAAAAGTTAACTATCCAGAAAATCAGGCTAACACTCAAAAACTAACATTCTAAATTTAAACCTTCATTTTCCTCGGTGTTCAAATAAATATTCAGTTATTTCAAAAAAATTATTTTATCGATGCATATAAATAAATATTTGATACCATAAATTAAAATATTTAAGTCCAGTAAATATTTATATTTAGTTCAAAAAAATAATAATAAATAAATACAAATAAGTTGAAATACAACCGAACAAGTGTTAACGAGTGAGGTATGTATATGTAGCTAGTATTATTAATAATAATAATAATAATAATAAAATTTGATCTTTTTCCAGTATGCTAATTTTTATAGTGTAATTATTTTCATTAAATTACATGTATAACGCCATATAATTATATAATTTTCATGAGGCAGTTTCTAATGTTGTTTATATTTATATGAATCTCTCACTGTCACTATGATAGTAATGTGTAAACTTTGTCCCTATCACGAATAAGATCGTGGGATTGAATCGATCAAGAGCATCTTAATCCCGCAACTAGTCTCGAGGATTAGAATGATTTAGTTACTTGAAACTTGTAGTGTATCGTTCTTCGCACGTTTTTATCGCCTTTACTTCCCGTTGTGAAGAATACTAATGGTTATGCAAGCTATTCGCCATCGCTAACGGGGACGCTTTTAGCACGAAACACCACACATTTATTATATATATATATATGGGGCAAAATTCCTCAATTGTCCTAACTTAAAATTGAAAGTCTTCAAATCGGGTTGATTTTTGCACAAACTTTAGTACTATAGGGGAGTACTTTATCCACAAAATATTAAAATATTTTATTAAAAATTGTAGAGGGGGGAGGGGGTTAAAGTTTTTGGTAACGTGTTAACAGTGGATTCTTATAGCTAATGTAGCTAAAAAACAGTAGAGTGGACAAAATTTTGCCCTATATGTTTTCGAAAGGTTTTTTCCTCCTCTTTCGAATGGTGTAAAAAAAAATTTTTTTTATTAACAATTTAAGTTAATTTTTTCAAAATTAAAAATATTTTTGACTTTTTTTTGAAAATCGGCATTTTTTTTTCTTTTTTTTTGCCTTAAAATAAAGCTTATTATATGTACTTTCCATACCCCTTTGGTAAAAAATGCCGCTTTTTTTTGTTTTCGAATTATTAATTAATTAATTAATAAAAATTTGTTAAAAATTATTAAAAAATGAAATACTTTTTAAGCAAATAAACTTTTTTTAATTATGAGCTTATCATCGTAAAGCTGCTTAAATTCCGCATCCAACGAGTATAAATACATCTATTTTTATAAATAATTGTTTAATAAACAAATAATTGAAAATTTATTTATTAATTTTTTGAAAAAAAAACAATTTCTTTCTTCATTTTTGCTTTAAAATACAGATCAATATGTGTACATTCAATACCGGTTTAGGAAAAAATGATTAGAGAAGTAACTAGAATTTAAACACAAATTTAAAATTAATGCATTTAGGGATAATCAGCACTTCTCTCTGCGGTGTCTTATAATTAAACTTCGCTCTTATTAAAAAATCTTCTTAAATTTATTTATAATGTAAAAAAATTAAATTGTAATTGAGGGGTTGGATGCTATAAGGGAATACGCTTGAAAGTTGAAGCCACCGCGCACAGCGAGATAGCGGCTGTGCGAGGGGCAACGAAAACTATGCACATCCCCTTATAGCATCCAGCCCCATAATTTAATAAACTTGTAAAAGGGACCCAATGGGAAGTAAACGATTGACCCATTAATGGGCCATCCTTGCCAAACTCCGTGCCATTATTCGAACAATAATTGACAACCAACAATGGACCACCCTTGGTTTTTGCTTGGGATGATCACGCTACTGCGAATGATCAGTAGCCATATCGGGCCAATATTAGATGCCAAGAAAACCAAATCGATTTTTAAAAGCTTGATTTTTTATTGTCAGCCAACAAAGAAACAAATTTTGTAAAAAGAATTATTTTTTAAATTATTTTAATGTATTGATGAAATTTTTCACCTCTTACAAAAGTAAATGTGATATAGTGATAAAAATTCCCTCCCCGTGTATCTCACAGTGGCTTGCTAAATACAAAGAATAATATTTCATATTGAAAAACTTATTTAAGAACCGTTTTTTAATAATATTGATAGTAGTATTTAGAGGTTTTTCACGGTTAAAGATGTTCGATTATTACAAAAAATTGTCTAAATTGCTATAAATCGCAACAACACTGCAAAAAGAAGTATCTTAATTAAGATGTTTTGGTAATCATTTCTAAGATGTTATTGTATTCACTTTTTAGTCATTTAAAATATCTTAATTCAAGATGTTTAAAGTATCTTCGTACACATTTTCCAACATATTTTTTGGAAAAAAAGTTTTGAGGTTAACTATGGGCTTATATGTAAGATATGCATCTTAGGTTTTAGTAACTTAAATTTTTTTCGCATTTTACAATTCACAAGTAACTTATCGCTAAACATCATATTGAGACAGAAACATCTTAATTTAAGATGTAAGATACCATTTTTCCATCTTACATCTTATGTTAAGATATCAAATAAGATACTTATTTTTGCAGTGAAGTTTCGACTTTATTAAGTCCTCATCAGGAAATTCTCAATAATAATAATTAAAAGTAAAATTTTAATCTTAAAACGAACATAAGCAAATCAAAAAACAAATCTGTAATGAAAATTAATATAAGATATTACACTGAGAGAAATGAATAGCTGTGACTACTATTTGGTTAGTAATAACGCCGCTGCTAATTTTAATTACTTACTGTTACTATTCAGTTAGTTATTCCAGCCATTTAGTTAGTAACGTAAGTAATTAAATAGGTAGATCAACAAAGAAAGTAGTTGATTCATTTAATAAAATAATTAAGTATACTAATAGAAAATGGTAACACCAACCAATAAGTTAACAGCAGTATAGTTTATTAACTAAAAATAATCCTGGAAAAATGGTTACCACAACTATTCATTTCTCTCAGTGTAATTGTCACCAAAGAGAAAATATATTTTTAAAAAATATGTTTTGAAAAAACAAAATAAAGGAGAAAAAACTCACATTGTGTTTGATCACATTAATAATCATATAATAAAAGGTTAAAAATAATTTTTTTTTGGAAAAACATGATGGTAAGAAAGTCCATGGTAATAAGAAAGTTCATGTTAAAAAGCAACATAATGTAAATCATGGTGAACGTTACAATAAACACTATGTGAGAAACATTTAAATTTTTAGGTTAATTTAAAAAATTTAAAGGCTTAATTTTAAAGATGATAAAGTAGGAATTATATATATCATATATTACGTTAAGCGGGAATTTAATTTAAAAAAATATATATTTATTTTTTAATGTAGAGATTGTATTAGTGGAAAATAAATTTTACTTAATTTATCAATATCTGTATAAAAATTAACATGATTAATTTTGTTATTTTGAATATGTAACAATTCTAGGTGTTTTCTTTTAAATTCGTTTGTTTTCGTTTCCAAAATTTTAACATTTTTGAAATCAAAAGAATGTTTAGTATCATAAGCATGAGTAGACAAGCCAGTATTTTTTAATTTACTAGTTATGTCTCTTTTGTGCTCTTTAATTCTATTTAATACATGTCTTTTTGTTTCTCCAATGTAATCTTTCCAACAGTTCCCACATTGAATTCTATAAACACAATTAATGTGATCAAAAACAGTAAGTCTGTCATTAAAATTATGTTGAATAATATTATTATATAAAGTGTGGCCAATAGAAAATATTAAATTATATTTAAAATTCCTTTGAAAAGTTCTCCTTAGTATACAATCAAAACCTTGTACATATGGGAAAACGAAAATAGTTATTTTCGTATCAAGGGCGCAAAATAGATGATTGCGACGATGGCGAAATTGTGACCCGAGGTCCCGAAATTTCGCCAGAGTCGTAATCACTTTTTGCGCCCATGATGCTAACATAATTTTTTGTCCTAACTGCAGGGAAAGTATGTCATTGAGGGCACGAACGATTAAACGCTCATATTAGTTAAAAATTAAACTCTATATAAATGTTAACTCTTTGAAGTCTATAATGATACAAGTTTTAATATAGAAATAAGACAACAATGTATTCTGAAAATATAGTAATTGCCAATTTTTTTAACCGAAATGTGAACAAAACCAAATGTGTTATAATTTTTTTTTAAAGAAAATCGAAAAAATTGCACATTTTTCTAGACAAAATAATACAAGTTGAACATGTTTGCATTTTTATAGTCAACATAAAAAACTCGAAAATATCACATTTTAATGAAGAAAATCGAATAATTAACATGGACGCAAAATACTCTTCTGACTGCTCGAAGGTAGGGGAAGCGGCCGCAAAATATTTTGCGCCCGCTTTACCTACCCCTGGGTGGTAATGAGTTACTTTGCGCCCGCTCTAAGTGCCTGAAATGACATACTTTCCGTGCAGGTAGGACAAAAAAGGCTTTACTTTGGTACAGAATCATTATAATTCGAAAAATAATGTTTTGGATTAATAATTTTTTTATTACGTGAATTTATTTTATCATCTAATAATTTTAAAGGAAAACCATTTTCTAAAAGTGTATTTTTAATAATTATTAAATTATCTTTATGAAAAAATGAATGAGATAACTTAATTGCTCTATCAACTTGAGAGTAAATAACACCAATTTTTTGCGATAAAGGATGTTGTGATGCAAAATTAATATAACGTCCAAGTATTTTTTCGCTCCAAGTTAGTCTTTAAACTATTATTTTCAACTATAAGTGATAAATCTAAAAAATTAATTATATTATTTTTCCAATACTCTAAAGTGAATTTTAAATTTTTATCATCATTATTAAATTTAATTAAAATTTCCTGAATTCTGTTTTATGGAGCACAAATAAGGATATTATCTATATAGGGGAGAGTAGGCTACATTGAACCAGCGTCAACAGTGAACCACTTTAATTTTCTAAGAAATGACTGAGTGGAATTTTTTCTTATTTAATATATAAATTAGTACTACCGAAAGCGACTACGTCCAAAAATTTCGAGCACGTAGGTTTATTATTTACAAAGAAAAACGAAAAAAACTGTTTTTCACGTACAAAACAAAAAATTTTGTGAAAATATGAATTTTTTTTATTGAAATAGGAAGTTTTAAAAATTAGTAAACTTGTGATTTATGTCGCTTAGGGTGTCAACTTGAATATTCCGATGTGATAAAGAATTTTAAGCCTTACATAAATTTATTATAAACAATTTTTTATGTGAATGTCATGTGTATACAGTGAGCCAGGCAACACTGAACCACCCAAAAAAGCAAAGAATTTTCAATTTTAAGAGTGGTAAAGTTGTCTGCTCTACTAATTAGTAAGAAAAATACTAAAAGACATGCTTTCATCACAATTGTGAACGAGATAAACTCAAACTGTCACTTTACCTACCTAACCTGACATCAAAATATATTAATCTTCTATATTAACAAATAATAACTCTTTAACAACAATTTTGTATTTTTTTGAGTGAAAAATAATATTTTTTACAATGTGTAAGTAGAAATATTATTTTTGAAGTAAATTGTAGTGTTTTATTAAAGGTGGTTCAATGTAGACACAGATTCTTCAAAATAAGAAAAGTGCAACTTGTTAGAAAAAAATTAAATTTATATATTTAATCATAATAATTTGTGTTTGTAACGTGTATATTAACTAAAGGAGTACTTCAGCTTAATGTTGATACAAAAACCTGATCAAAATTTGAAAAAATTTAATTAGTTCTTGGACTTTAGAAAATACCCGGTTCAATGTAGCCTACCCTCCCCTATCTGAAATAAAAAAGGATTTTAAAATTGAAAGATTCAAGTATTTTGTCCTCTAAATCTTCCATTACCAAATTTGCAGCACTAGATGAAATTAGAGATCCTCTGGGTAAACCAAAGATTTGTTTATAAAATTCATTATTTTAAGTGCAATAAGATGATGATAATAAAAAATCTAAAGCTTTAATAAATTTATCTTTAGAAAAAGTTGTATAATTTTTAATAATATTCCAACGATTTTGAACTGGTTTTAATTTTCTTCCATGAAATATTTGTGTATATAGATACCACATCCAGTGAGAAAATTTCAAAATTGTCAGGAATAAATTTAATGTTATTAATCCTACGATTGAAAGACCAAGAATCTTTAATAAAATGATTATTATTTTTATTTAAAGATTCATTTAAAGATTTAGAAATTAATTGTGATAATCTGTAATTATCATTACTGTAGTAAGCAGTAATTGGTCTTAATGATAGAACGTCCAAGCGCCCGTCCTGCCGGAAGGATGTTCCGAAAAAAGGCTTTTAAAAAAAGAGAATTCAATTTTTCTTTTTCGAAACTTCATGGGATTAAAGTAGATGAAAAGACGAAAAAATCCATATATTTGACTTTTTAAAATAATAATATTAAACCATTTTTCGAAGCCTTCAAACTTGCTGCTAATAAAAAGTAAAAAAAAACATTTTTTCGTAAATTTAATGTAAAACCCACAAAAATCAATATATTTTGGCCGGTCTAGTCTCTTTTTCTTCAGAAACGTTCAAAGAATGAAACCTATTTGTTTAATTTTAAAAAATTTCATTTTTAATGTTAATCAGCAAAATTGCGGCCAATTGAATAAAAACTCTCTTCAAAGTTTCTTTATAAAATGAATATGGAAGCAGATAAATACAAAAACGAATATATCGTTGGAAAGGTAATGAAACAAGCTTTCCAATGATGTAAATATCAAATTTTTAAATTTATATGCCTAGGCTTGGTAGCCTTTTAAACAAAGCGAAAAGCATCCTGCCGGCAGGACCGGGTTTCCTCATTTTGTGACTAAAAATTATATGAATTTTTGGAAAATTCAACTTCTTTAAGCTACCCTGCTCTTCGGTTTGAACTTACAAGCTCGACATTTACATGCGCTGAAAGCTTGTTTAATCACCTTTCCAACCATATATATTACTTTTTGTTTATGTCAATCCATGTTAGTTTTATTTAGCGATTTCGGACGGACTCACCTGAGTCTTTTTGGTCCTGCCGGAAGGACGTTGGACGTTCTATCATTAAAGGTATTGGTTGGACCGTTTTTAATTTTTAAATTTGTTTTTTTATCATTTAATAAATCTACAATTTTTTCATTGTACATAAACTTGTTAATAAAACCCGTTTGATTACCCGTATCTGCCGAAGTTACAATCAAATCTTTGAGAAAAAAAGAAATTGTTTAGTTTTATAGACTTTAATAGAAAAAAGTTTTTCAAAATAGTTACGATTGCAAAAAGATGAATTATATAAAAATTGCTGTAGATTAAAGACAAACTTTTCTTGCAAATAATCCTTTGTATCTGGTGAAAATTTCAATAAATCCTATTCAAAATTGGTGATAATCTTTGAAATGAGAATTTCTCTCTTTGAATTATAAGAAAAAGAGAAATGACCATCAAGACTAAGAATTTCTTGAATATCATTAGGAATGCCAAGATTTGTCAAATTAATTAGCCATTTATCACTATTAATATGTATTAGTATTAGTATTTTGTTTTTTCAAAAAATATTTTTTTAAAATATATTTTCTCTTTGGTGACAATTAATATCTTATATTAATTTTCATTACAGATTTGTTTTTTGATTTGCTTATGTTCGTTTTAAGATTAAAATTTTAGTTTTAATTACTATTGAGAATTGCCTGATGAGGACTTAAAGATTATTAATTATTATTATTATTATTATTATTATTATTATTATTTATTATTATTATTATTATTATTATATTATCATTTTATTAAAGATTCTTGGTCAAAACTTGTAAAAATTTATAGCAATTTATACAATTTTTTGTAATAATCGAACATCTTTAACCGTGAAAATGCAGTATTATGTAAAAAATAGTCGCAATTGGTTAATTCTTTTGTTAAATAAGGCCGGTACCCCGTCTTGACCCACTCTCCCCTACTTATTGCTGTTTCAGATTTAGAGACTAAACTGGTTCTACCTAGGCTCCCAAGTTAGGACCAGGCTAAAATCTCATCACCAGCCATTATAGGTCTAACCTACCGCCAACTTAGGACCAAGCTAGGAACAGGGCAAACTATGTAGGGCCATGTTAGGACCAGCTTTCATTTTCCATAAGGGAACTTAACATTTAATTATGAATCTCTTCATAAATTTATATGCTTAAGGACATGTGGGAAATACTTCTCGCAAAAAGTAGTTCCCGCGTGTCATCTTATTCTTAAATGATTAAAGATATATCTAGTTTAAATTTATTAGGATAATTGAAGCAATACAAGCTGATAAATTTTTTTTAGAAATTTAGGAGTAATTATTTTTGAAATAAATATTAAAAAACGTAATTATAATTCTTAAACCATTTCTCCATATTTGGCAAAAATCCCACCTCAAAATATTCTTTTCATTTTGAATGAGAGGTCGAATTTCAGTTCTATAAATTAGGTTTTGAATTTTAAATTTCCCGCTTGTGAGAACATGAAGTTACACGAAGCCCTCTTGGTAGAGTCATGTAACATAACTCATTTACTTTATATTTTCTACTATATCCTTTGTCCAATTTAAATAATTTAATGTTCCCCAGACTTTTTAATAAAATCTTCTACATATGAAAAAATTTTTCAAACTGATTGATTCGGGAGCTATAACAAAACAATATTTTTTGTTGTAAAATGAAAATTGATGATGAGTTTAACAAATTGAAGTAATTACTGAAATGAAAGTCTTCTATATATATATATATATATAATAATATTCGCGTGATTTGTTCTGTGACTGTATAACACCTGCTTTCTTTCTCATTCCCATTAAGTTCCATCTTTCCTCTTTGGGTTCTCTGGGATCCATGCAGGATACTTGGAGTGACTAATGACTAGCAATTGTCTTCGCGATGGCTCATTAATTTTCGCCACTGGCGAGGTCGCCAGTCTCGAAACTCTCATTCTCTGCGCGTACTTGCGCGCACATTTTATATCCCCTTCGTGTCTATGTATATGTATTTTAGTGACAAGTCATCTGTTTCAAAATGTACGATCAGAATCATTAATGCAAAATTTCATCTTTATAAAACAGAGGTCAATCAATGAAAATGAGTCAAGAAATTATAAATTCGAAAAACATTAAAAAAAAGTGAAAAATTCTAAATTCAAAACATTTAATCAAGTTAGTGCAAATATGCGAAATGTGTAAAGACGAAAAAATCTACTATATCAATTTGAAAAAAGTGCGGAAAAATTACGAAGTCTAGTTAAAGGTAAAGTGCGAAACTTATTGTCAAAAGCGTAAAAAATTTTCGTGATCGACGTCTCATTTAAAAAGAAAAGAGTATTTTAAGTCGGGAATTTTTGGTAAATATAGATGAATGCTTTGTGACTAGCGGCTCTCTCGATATTATGCAAAATTTTTATAAAGAATAATTTTTAAAAATTGTTTAAATATACGGAAAAATGGGGTTTTTAACGGTTTGGTATCACTGTCTCATTTGGAAAGGATAAAATATTTCTGGTTCATATTTGGAGAGGTAAAAGAAGAAGACTCACTGATGAGCAGTCTTCTCCGTTTTTGCAATAATTTTGGGAGACAATTATTTTATTTACGATTGAAAGTGGAGTAGTTTGAGGTTGAGATATTTTCGTAGTTCAAGTCGCGGCCACTACCGAGAATTGGCGCCACCTTCTTGACCACCGATACATTGATCCACTTGTTTGTGTGCTCGCCGCCATATTCTCCCTAGTGATGCACTTCGAGCGAGTCTCGTCTCGAAAAACCGAGAATCTCGCTAGAAAAACAATGAAAACAATTTAATGTTATATTTTCATCTCTTTTCTTTTATGAAAGGACAGACTCTCGTCGTGCATCAATAATTCTCCCCCACTTTCGCCAAAATACAACTTTAGTAATTTCGTTTTTCAATATTTATTTCAAAAACTACTTGCAAATTTAGAGAATATTCTTTGTCAGCACGAATTCTCCTAATTATGCTGATTAATCCAAACGAGATATCTCTAACTACTTAGAAGTGAGACAACAGGCGGGAAAACACTTTTTGGGGACAATTTTTCCCGGATGCCCTTAATTTGAATTTTCTATCGATTGGAATTTTGCACACCTCTAGTAAAATTCTATTTTGATGTGCCAACTTATAAAATTAGTTTGTTTCCGAAAGTGGCTAAAGAGACTCTCGTGATTTGTTTACTTTTCAACATTAAAAAATATATATTAATTACTAAACATAATTTAATAATTTAAAAACAATCATATTTTAATATTATTAGGGGAGACCGAGGAGCAAAGCAACAACACTAATATTTTTAAAACAAATTAGCGAAAATACAGAATCTACATTTTTTTAGTCAGTGGTACCCTCTACAACTTCTCCATAGTGTGCGAGAGCATTTCCGGTTAGGTGAAGTCCGCTAGTGACGTGACGTTACAAAAATACGTTAAAAGTAAGTTTTCAAAACCTTATATTTTTAAATTACGTGTGAGGAGGAAAGTAATATTAAGTATTGTTAAGTAATATTTTTTTTATATTGAACGGAAAAAAATTGTAATGAATTTTAGGAGGAAAGTAACAAATGCAGAGGTCGTGAAAAAGTCATGCTGTGAACTGGTTATTTAACCTAAATGTCTAATTCAAATTTTATTTAACTTGTGAAAGTCCGTAAGCTTTCAATTAACGTATTTACAAGAATTATTTGTAAAATAGTTTGAACGCTAAAATAAAAAAACTGATTTTTGTTACATTCCTCCTCGGTCTCCCCTTAACAATCTTTACCTTCAAAAAAATAATTTTTATAAAACATTTGTAATATATTGACTAATTGTATAATAAGCATGAGACACCTAAACGTTAAAGGTTTCAGAGAATTGCCCTTATATCAGATATTGATTACCCTGTTATAGAAAAGCTTAAATCTTTTTCGAGTTTGGAATAATAATTTACTTTTCTAACGTACGGCGTTGATGACATCGAGTTGGTAGCATGTAGAAGTCTTTGGCGGTAAATAGTTATCCTCAGAGGTGGCGGTACTTTCATATTCCGTTCGTCATGACAGCGCAGCAGGAGATTCACACGCTTCTAAATCAACGATATTCTTATCTTGTACACGAGCTGACTTCTCTCGTTCATTTCAAAGAGCTCCATTCCGAGGTTTATTCTCGCTTCGACCCCTTTTGTGAGAGTATATATATATATATATATATGTAATACTCGGCACACGCATGGTCCGTTTGTCATTTTCCATTGGTTTAACACCACGGACCAAAGTGAAGCGTGTTGATGATGCTGATCTGTTGGAAATAACCGACTCCCGCTGTGGTCACAATATTTCATCTAGGGATAAAGCATTTTCTTTGAAATTTTTTTTTTCTTGAATGAAAAGTGTAATTGGGAAATGTCACTCCACTTGTGTAATTTAAACGATTTGGCATAGATGGATTTTTAGGGGAGGGGATTAAGGATTTCTAAAATTACACGATACTTCTATTTTTTAAAACTCTATCCTTACACTATTTTGCTTAAAAAATTTGTTTATTATTTAAGGGGAGGGGTATTGTTAATTCGGTGGATAAAATACATGTGGGTGATTCTCCTGAAAGGCACCTGTTTTTTTCCAAAAACTAAAAAAATCTGAGTTGGGCAAAAATTAATTTTCAAAAGTAAGCCTTCCATCGTCATTCTAATATTAAGTGTTTGAAGGTTAAATATTACTGTAATCAATATTGGGGTTTTTGTTAAAAATTCCTTTTAAATTTAAATTCTTTAATTTATTAAACTTTTAACATTATTGATTTATAATTTAATGAATTGTGTATTTAATAGAGGTGTGCAAAAAGCTCGAATAGCATAGTCGAGCTCGAGCCAGGCTCGAGTTTTAGTTACTCAAAAATATTTGAGTGTTCGGAAAATTCAAGTGTTCAAAATTATTTTAGGTATAATACTGCACGTGTCGGATGGAATTTGGTTCAAGTTCGGATTGATTCTGCTCAGCTCTGCTAGAAAAACGAGAAGCTTGAAATACTCGATCGAGCTTTTTGCACAACTGTAGGGGAATAGGTTCGGTTGTGGGCATAGTTTCGATTTTGACTCATAATTTGTTTCCTTGTAGATATTAAGAAAATATATGTATATGTATTTAAAGCTAGGTCCCTACCTTAGCTAACTACTCGTGAAGAAAATAGATTGATTCCGTTGACTAGAAAAATTTTATTAGAAATTCAATAAATTAGTCATTTTTCGAACAAAAAAAATTTTGGTTCGGTTGTGGGCACTCTTGAAAAATCTAATAAAAATGCAAAAAAATTAATTAAGTTGCCATTGATTAACTACATAAGGATGATTTCTTCTAATTTTGACAATGCCCCATGTAAGGGCATATAAGATTTTTCACACTGAACCTGAACTGCCCAGTTACTAAAATGACTATAATTGCGAACGACGTACGGTCATCAAAGTCTCATTATATTAATTTTCGTGCTGGACCACAAAACTCTTAAAATTCATAAAACACTATTAAATGTTGTAAGGAATTACTTACGATTATATCGACAACGATATTTCACGATTTATCTAAAATAAGAGTGGTGTCCACAATCGAATCAATTTGGATGCCCACAACCAAACTTGACGATCATTTTAAAACATCATGACAAAAATTTTACTTGTGAACATTTTTGTGATACTTGGTATTGGATCATAAAATATAACATATTTACTGTGTAAATACGCTTTGAACTTATTATTTTAATTAATTCACTTCGATTTTTTGAACATTTAACAATGTTTAAAAATACATTTTTGATATATTTAACGTGTCGAAAAGTTAATTTATATATATTAAAAAGCGGGGTTGTCTAATCATTTTTGTATTCTAATAGAAAAGTACGTTAGGTCATAACATATACATGATATTTTCCAGATTAGACAAATCTCATTTCTGCCAAAAGTTCTGCGTAGGTGTCCACAACCGAACCTCTTCCCCTAGTATTTAATAATTTATTTAGAACTATTTTATCTTTTCAAACATAACTAATATATAGGGTCATTTGGGGTAAATGTAAAGATGGGGGTTTTTGGTAATTGGCAATGCCATAGTGTAAATTATCTTTTCCCAAGTAGCACGTAACATTACTGGAATGTTGCAGCAATGTTACATGTAATGTTAGTAACATTGCAGTGTAATATTGCAGTAACATTCCAGTAATATTAAAATGTCCGCCCCAAGGCAATATTACATGTAATATTCCAACAACATTACATGGTAATGTTACTGCAATGTTGCATGAATATTGCATGAATGTTACAAAGAAATTTTATAAAATTATTATTATAAGGAATTTTGCGATCTTTCTTTGTAACATTCATGCAACATTGCAGTAATATTGCCTTGGGGCGGACATTTTAATATTACTGGAATGTTACTGCAATGTTACACTGCAATATTACTAACATTACATGTAACATTGATGCAACATTCCAGTAATGTTACGTGCTACTTGGGTTAATCTCAGGGTAAATGTAAACAGCCAGTTTAAGGCGATTCAGGTGCATCAATATTTTTTTGTACTTCATAAAATTTTTCTAGGAAAGTAAAGTAACAAGTTCATAAAAAAATCCGTCCATTTTATACATAGAACTGAGTGTTGCGTTTTTGATGCGGGTAAATTTTGGTAGGGTAATTTTAGTGTGGATAAATTTTCTATAATAGAAAATTTACCTTATTTTCGGTGTTGAAACAACACTTTCGAGCTAAAGTTTGATGCAGACACTTTTAATATCGAATTCAATGTTAAAATAACACTTAATTTTCTCTGTGTACGTTTTAACAAAAAAATAATGTCTTTGGTGAAACATAGATATTCCGTTTACATTTACCCCAAAAGACCCTATATTTTTTATATTGAACGGAAAAAAATTGTAATTGATTTATTAATTTATAATTTTAAGCTTCATTTTCATTTTAAATTTCAAAATGGTGGATTCAATATAGAACCGTTTTTCTATATTCTAAACTTGTAAATGCACTAAGCAATACTGAGTATCACGAAGGAGGTGTGAAAGAAGACTTAATTTCCTTTTAATGTAATTTTACATTGCCAAAGTAATGAAATTGTCAAATAGAAGCAAATTTATTTAATTATTTTCTTTAAAATGTAATTGAAGTTCTGCACGGAGAGAGAATATATATTAAATTTTGTAAAAATATTTTCAAATTGGGGAAAAAGTGCGACAAAGCGAAATTTTGATGTAAAAAATACTAAACCTTAAAAAAAACTTATGTGAAATTTAGTATAATTATATCAAATATCAAGAATATTAATTAAATTCTAATATAACTTAAATAAATTTCAAAAAACATTTTTTAAAGTTTAGTATTTTTTATATCAAAATTTCGCTTTGTTGCACTTTTTCCCCAATTTGAAAATATTTTTACAAAATTTAATACATAGTCTCTCTCCGTGTGTTAACATTTACCCCGAGTTTTCGAATTCTCCGGGTAAATGTAAACACTTAATTATTTATTAACTATATTGACGAAAATCAAAATCAACTTTTGTTAAGACATTAATAAGGAACAATTAGAAATTGTAGTTTGATTTTTTAATTTATTTTTATGCGAATGCAAGACAGAATACTGAAATAGTAAAATTTTGGTTTTCAATCTTCTTTGCGTTAAAAGATAACTTATACTATGGCGTTGCCGATTGTCAAAATAAAATATTGTCAATACTCAGAACATTTTGTAGGTGAGCTGAGGTAAAAATATTAACTCGTACTTGATTTTAAATTTGTAAAGTTAGCTGAAACATCTACTGTTTACATTTACCCCAAATGACCCTATATTCGTTTTGAAATATTTGTTATTCACCATTTATATTTGTTCATAAATTAAGATTGAATTATTTGAAATATTGACATTTTACACTTTTGTTTCAAAGAAATATTAATTAATTAAATCATTTCTTGTACTTGAAATAATTAAAATAATATTATATTTCTTTAGAATTAAAAAATTTATTTTTGCTTGGAGAATTCATTTCTTCTTGATCCAAGAAAACATTTTTCTTTAAATGGATATGCAACTTAAATATCAGTTTTTGAAAACTGTCCATTGAGGCTAGCATAGCATAGTGGTAGCGCGACGTCTTCTGGTGCGTGCAATCCGGGTTCAATTCCTCCGACCGTGAAAAATTTTCTTTCAAGGTATATTTGTTGTAATTGCGTTAAGTAATAATAATTAAATGTAAATATATTTGTAAAATAACAATTATTTAAATAAAAAATATAAATGTTAATTATTTAAGCAATAAAAATATTTGACGTATTAGAAAAGATGGGATGGGGGTAAGGGGGAGCGGTAATTCAAATACATAATTTACTTGCATTGAGAAAATATTTTTTTGTCCTACATGCGCGATAAACTCGACTTTCCGTGCATGCATAGCGGGCAGAAAGTATACCTTTTCCGCCAGCTGCTTTAGCAGTATTAAATAAATACTACTAATTACTATATTATTTATTTCTATTACTTATTCTGTTGTTATTTTATCACGTCACTATTTAATGTGTTTTTCTTAAGATTATTATTATTATTTGTAATTAAAATGTTTAATATTACAAAATATTATTTAACTTATTATAAAATTAGAATTTTATCGGTGTTTCAGAAAATATCAAGTTTTTAATTAAAATTTTATTGTTAAATTTACCAAAAATATTCGGATTCGTCTTAAGCTTAATAAAAATAATTCATACACATTTAATAATTACTGCATATTCATTTTTTAATTTACGGATGCGTCTTGTTTATCGCGCAATTGGACAAAAAATATTGTGTGCAACTCGGCGGAAATGTCAATTCTGATCTCGTACGTTTGCCGTCCTCGCTTCGCTCGTGCGGCAATTTTCGAACTCGGTCAGGAATTGACAACTTTCCGCCCTTGATACACAATATACTATTTTGATTGAAATCTATAAATTTTCTCAAATCTCACGATTTGCTTCAACTAATAAAAATATTCTTGGTTCAATACTTTTTTTCAGTGTAGGATGGTGATTTCTGCACGGGTATTTTTTGACATTTACAATACTTATGTTTTTATTAATATTCTTTTTAGTGATATTTTTATTGTTAGTACTCATTAATATCATTGTCAATTAACATTAATTGAGCCTCCGAAAGCAATAACTCGATTTGCGCGTGAACAAAAAATTCAAGCGAGTCAAGTCGTCAAAAAGTTTAAAAAAAGAAAAGATGGAATTTTTAATTAACATATTACCTATAAGTAGTATTTTTTGACGGCTTGACCTGCTTGAATTTCTGTGTTACGTGCAAATTGAGTTATTGTTTCCGGGGTTTCAATTGTTAATAAAATATATATTTTATAAGATTCTTTTGTTTTCATAGTTATTTTTTATTATAATCTTATTCTTTTTCTTGCTTTTATTATTATTATTATTGTAATTGCTCTTGTTGTTTTATTATTCTTTCTTTGTTTTTTCAAACTGTTATACTAATGTTGTTGCTTTTGGTAATACTGTTATTGTTATTACTTACTTTGCTGTTATTTACTATTACAAGGAATACTTTCGTTATTAATATGTAAAAATTTTTATTGTTGTGATAATATTATTGATTGAATAGAAAAAATAATGTAAAACATCACTCCACTTGTGTGAATTTCTTTCTACAAGAGGTCATAAAAACAAAGAATGGAAGTAGATAAGATAAATGATTATCTTTTCAGTGCATTTTTTTATTTTATTGCTTTGAAAATGGGAAAATAAAGAAGAAAATGAAATGTAAATGTTTACCTTTAAATAGACATTAGATGAAACTAAGTAGTTAATGCTTTCAAGTTGTAGACAGTTATGCTTATCAGTTCTTAGTCTAAGTGGCGAAAGGGGTTAGAGGAATGGTTTTAGGTGTGGGTTAAGGAAAAGCATCGCGACAGAGTAAAGTAGGTAGAAGGGTTGAGAGTGCGACAACTTTAACCCCGATAACGGATGCGAAGTGGTGTTCCTTGCTAGAGGGCTCGAGGAGATTAGATGCTGGCAATTAGCTAGAAATATGAGGAGCGCTGGCTGGCTCGCTGTGGATGGTGAGTTTACACGCTGCTTCGGGAATTGGAGAGTACAGTAGGTGGGAGATGTGAACTAAACATACTCGCCTCGTTAGCGGCGTGTTACTCGATTAACACAACGCTCCAACGACACTTTGTAAATTATACCTCGCTCCTGTGGCTCTCTAGGTTCATGCTACTTTAGAGATCGAAACGATGGTCTGTTACGTAATTCCTTTATCAAGTTCACTTTCACGATTCGACCAATTAATCGTCGCTAAGTATTTCCAACAAAATTATTAGTTTCCAGTTCACTTAATTTATCTTTACTACTTCTATTGGAATTTAAATTTGCCTCATCGTTTTTTTTAATTAGTAGTTGCTTTTTGAATAAATTGATGAGGATTTATTAAACCGTAATCCTTTTAGAGAATTATGTGGTATCAAATTGAGTGTAACTAATAGAACACGAAATTTTAACTCAATTGAAAACGTCCTGTTGGAAAACAAGGAGCTAATTAGAATTGAATTCCAAAGTTCTAACTTGGAAGGGTTGAAATCGTGGAATGGGTTCTATAGCAGTTCTCATCAGTGTAAATCTCATTTATGTCCGAGTAAATGAAACCCTGCCGTTGCAATTAGGTGAATCTTGTAAATCTATAGTTCGCGCAATGGGACAAACGAGTCAATTCATACAATCAAAACTTTAGGATTAAACACTAGTTTGATAGTTGCCAAGATTCAAAGAAGATTTTATTCTCCCATAAAAGTTCGAAGAAAAGATAAAATGGTTCTTTTGATTATGAAAAAGGGTAAAAATAACACCTTTGCTTTTTGGTGAGTGTTACATCTTTAATGAGCTTAGAATTTTGAAAGATAAGAATTGATTCAGGTTTTCAGACACGTTTTCTTCATTCTAGGGTTCCAGGATTTCGTTAGGTCGCACTTGCAATATAAATCCTGATGAATATCGCTTAATTCGATGGAAACACTATATATATATATATATATATATATATATATATTTATACAGGGTCTCGAGTCGTTACGCCACATTAACATCGTGTCCCGCTTTTTATCTCCCTTGCTAATCATTTGTTGTCCAGGCTTTACTTGGGCCTCCTCCGAGGACCGGTGACTATCTGCGCTTAATTACTTGCCTGGACAAAGTCGTCGCACGGCACTTCCCGCTAAGAGAAAAACTACAACAGATATTTTGTCCTCCACTATGAAACATTAATACAAAAGGCGCAGACCACAGATGGACTTGACGCGCGACAATTTATTTCTTCGGCAAGAGGGAAAAAAACAACCAACACTCGGAACGGAGCATGTTACACAGGGCATAAAACGGAAAATTGCTTGCCGTAAGGATATTTGATAAATGTTAAGAATTAGGATTCGATAATCGTCTTCTGTCCAATGTTAACATAACCATACATTATCGAAATAAATTTCTTTTCTTTCTTTTCTGTTCGAAATTGAAATTTTTTTTTATTCTTGGCGTTCGATAATGTTTCTTCTCAGAAAACATTTGATATTTTTGGAGAAATTAACTTTAGAGGAATTTAGTAAATTCCTCTATTTTGACGAATGTGTGTCTCTAAACCTGTACATTATATTATATGTTATTATATGTTTTAATTAACTTCTGAATCTAAAGAACATCAGCAGCGCCTCTTACGGTGGCGTTAAATAACTTCATAAACATATCTTTTAGAATTTTAGATACTATTAGAATTTTTAAAACTTTCTAAATTCCTGTTATATATTGTAAAAAAAGAAAAAATAGTTTTGTAACAAAGAAAAAATAGAATTATTTATTAGCTGAAATATTAAAGTAATTTGTTGTTAATAATCAAAAATGTACGTTTAAGGATATCCGGGAAAAATAAGTGTTTCGTGATAAACGTTTCACTTAAAAAGAAAAGAATATTTTGATTCGGGATATTTTTTGTGAATATAAAGAAACGCTAAGAAACCGCACTGGTTTTGGAAATTTGCAAAATTTTTATAAATAATTGTTTTAAAAAATTAATTGAATATACTGAAAAAGATGTTTTCACCAGTTTGTTATTATTATATAATAATAAGAGGATAAAATCTTTCGGGTTTTTGTTTGAAAAGGAACAGAGAAAGACTTACTGATGCGCGCCCTTTCCTGTTTTTATAATAATTTTGAGTAGAAATTATTTTATCCTTACTTTTTGGGGACGATTTTTTCAGGAAATTTGACAAAGAAAATTAAGAAAAAATAATATTTTTTTAATAACATTAAGGCCAGGTGGGAGTAAAAGTGGTATAATGATCACGCGGTCTCATTTAAAAAGAAAAGAATATTTTGAGTAGGAAATTTTTGGTAAATATAATAGAGAACCGCTGTGGGATTGGCGCTCCTCTCGGAATTTTCAAAATTTTGATAAATAATTATTTAAAAAATTGTTTAAACTTTGGAAAAACTGATCGGTAAAAAGTCTTGCATTAGAAAGTATCGAAAAAATTGAATTTCTTTTAATTCTCCTTGGAAGATGTGCATTCGTGTAATTAATTATTTTTGAGATCAAAAATTAATTTGATTAATTTTATGTTTTAGAATAATTTACTACATATTTGTAAGTTTGTGTTAAAATTAAATTTTCGTTGATTCCTTCGTTTATTTTGTAATGTCGTTTATTTAACAATATGGTGAGGGATTCCGTCTAAACGTATTTAATGGTGTAATTATTCCTAAGATGTGTGACGGAGGATTAATAATACTATATAAATAATAATTTTTAATTCCCTTCACAATCGTAACATAATCGTTGGAAAATGTATAGAAAGGTATTCAATTTAAAAATTGCTACTTATGGCAATTTTGATGCTCACGATGTCAATTTTTTATGAGTAAGTGAAATAAAGGTAAGTAATAATTAAAATTAAATAAACTTTTAAGACAAATTTAAAATTATATGTGATTTACATGAAAATCACACAGCACCAAGAATTTCATGAAACTTGACAGGAAATCGCTCAGTTTACATTTGCAGACGACATTTTAATAATAAGGCGAATATTGCATGCAATATTGATAGAATATTGCTTGAACATGTCCAGTATTATTGCAATAAATTTTTTGTTCCTGTTTGATATTCAATATTTCCATATATGCGGACATTTAAATAACTTCACATTCTCAATAAATTTTACCACACAATATTTTCTAATCTCGCTGGGCGAAGTACTATCAACTTTTCAGAAATTTTCGGTGGTTTGTGGGATTTTATTTTCACTTTGGTAATTTTTATCCAATTATATGCACGTAGACAGTCGTGGTTGATGCCACAATTACAAAGTCAAGCACATTACAACTTCTTCTTTTTGTTTTTGTGGCTTCGAAAGCACATTACAATTGTCACTGAAATCACTTTGAACAGTGCCACTCTTTTTTCTTTTTTCATTCTTTTCTTAAGTAACTTGCTGGATTTTGATTGGTTAATTTTTCTTAGTTGTCCATCAACAAGCATTTGATTTACAAGGATTTAAAAGGGATTAAATAGAATATCACAAAATTATATCACTCTATAATATTGTAAATTTTGAGTATTGAAAAGGGTTCGCTTTACAGACAAAATCGCCTTAATAGAAGTATTCGAATCTAGTGGACAAAAAAGGAATTCAGAAGTATTTAAAATTTTCCTCTTCCTATTGATGATGAAGTAATTTCTATTACCTTTTCATTTAAAATTTTAAACCGGGCGGGTTTTTAACGGTTAAAACTTTTATAGTTACGTTTTTCAATATTTATTTCAAAAATTACTTGCAAATTTATAGAATATTCTTTATCCGCTCAAATTTGCCTAATTATCCTAATAAATCAGAACAAGATATCTTTAATTATTTAGAAATGAGGCGACAGGCAGGAAAACACTTTTTTTCGAGCAATATCTCCCTCATGGCCTTAAACATCGTAGTAAACATTAATAGATCGATTTTTCTAGATCTTCTACAATAAAATTCCCAGTATTTATGAATCTCACCAGCGCCTCTAACGGTGGCGTCCTGTAACTTTACTAAAGTTTCTACTCGTAACAAATTACCCTTCTGCCTACGGTGACTTATTCCTACTCTAGCGCTTTTAAATGTACTTTCCATAGTCCCCACCAGACGTCCAAATAGACGATTTTAGACGAGAGCATCAGATGAGTAGGCAGAGTGTTACACAGAGAAACCGAGTTGAATAATTACCTCAATAACTAAATAAATTACTCAAAAAGACGTTTTGCACTTTATGAGACTTGTTCAATATTTCTCTTCTCTATTTTTCATTTCCCCTCATCAATTACTGTTTTTTATTTTATTTTTGCAACTGGACACAAATACACGTGTGGCTGTAATAAGATGCTTCTGACTCTTCTGGTTGCCACTTAGCGCAAATAAATCCTCTCTTTATAAATAATTTATTAAGGTATTTCAAACCGCACAAGTCGCAGTTGGAGGCTATAGCGCCCCATGAGTCCATGTTAGTTATAATGAACGAGAAAGCATTTGTTGTTCATCGTCACCGTTTCTTCTCAAAAAGATTTCTTATAACATTTAGCATCTAATTAAAAAAAAAACTTTCGGTACTATTATTTCGGTTGGGAAATAATTTTTTTTACTCTACTTTTGAATTTTTTGAGATAATTGATCAAAATTGAAAAATAAATATGCATAAGTATAATCTCTTTATTTAAGGAACGATATTTACACAAAAAAAGTAGATGTTAATTATGTTTTGTGTTTTTTAAAAATGGTGTTGTAGACAATGGTGTCCTTTTAACACCGAGTTGTGTTAAAACGATGCCATTGGTGAAAAAGTGTTGCGTGCTGTTTTAACGCCAAATTTGGTGTTAAAACAACACTTACTTTTTTCTTTATAAAAATCAAACATCAATGTGTTGAAGAAGTGAATTTTTTGGTTCATAATTGAGATCGGATTGGAAAATAAATATGCATAAGCATAATTTTTATGCTCTTTATTTAAAAAACGATATTTAAAAATCAAACATAAATGTGTTAAAGAAGTGACTATATTACAAATTGTCACATAACAATACTTGATTTTATGGTACTTATACAATAAAGGAAATGAAATATAGTTTTTGTCAATTACTTCTCTGAACGAATAAAGTTTTAATTGATTAAAGTGGAGTTAATAGCATAACCCTTGTCTTTTGGTATAATTAATATTTATTTTAAAAGCGCTTCCAGTAATAATTTGAGACTCTTTTATGCTTCAGTTAGAAAATCTCTTTTAAGTTATTGATTTATATTCACGCTCTTATTCACGCAATATTTTTTATTTTATTTTTAAATATTATTACGTAATTCAAAATAAAATCGAAATAACCTCGAAAATATTGAAAGGAGATGCAACAAAGAAAAGTATATTTTTTAATAAAAGTTTAGTACATTATGATTTTTATGAAATTTTTTAGAATATTGTTTCGAAGCGAAAATTTAATTACATCTGATTTTTGTATATAGTAACAAATATATTGAATGGATAGTTTTTATATATATATATATATATATATATATATATGTACCTGTTAAAAGTGTAAAGTTAGTTATCTACATTGTGACCTCTTTTCTACTATAGAAAATATAGTGTCGTTTAAACATGCCGAGAATACCTAGCGCATCGCATAGTGTTTATCGGAGGATATTTACGAGAAGATAGGAGGGATCATTAAGCCAATCAGATGCCGCGAAATGGTTGGTTATATTTTCCTCCTCCAACTGCGAATGGGTTGACATCTTTTATGATCAGCTTATCTGAATGACGGTAATGCTCCTTGCGGTTCCATTTTGCATAATATCCCATAGCAAAACGCTATTTTCTATATCTATGCACTTAATCGGTTGCGAACACCTTCTTTTGTAACTGTTAAAATTATATTCCCTCTCGAGTTAACATATAGAAGATCTTAACTTTAATTAATTTTTATTAATCTTAACTTATCTTAACTTTAATTGTCAGCAATTGAAAGAAAATCAAATTGCCGACAATGTTGTATTGTTGTGACATGAGGTTCCAATAATAAATAGTTAAGTGAAAAGCAAATCTTTAATTTCTGAGAAAATTACAGAAATATTTGATAAGTTATTGGAATCAGTAAGTGAATTCAAAAGTTCCCGCGTTTAAAGGTAAACAGCTCCTCTCTCGGTGTCGTTCAATAACTACATTTAAATTACAATTCAAAAAGACAAATTTACGAATTCTTTATTTTTAGGATTGAAGGTAATGGAACAGAATATTGTAGAAAAATGTAAATAATTTACAGCAATATGAAATGAAAAATTACTATATTTTTTCAAATAAACGCCTTCTAAACTAACACTCAATTAATTTTTATTAAGTATTTCCAAGTAATTATTATTTTTAGTTAAATTTAAATAATTTACAGTTAAAATAGTATATTGTGCAACTAGGGAGGAAATCATTTTTCCTCCCGAGTTGCACATAATACTTTTTCTAACACACGTATACTGAAAGTACAAATATTTAATGCAACATTGAACACATTTACGAAATGGTTGAATACAAAAAATTAGTTTCGTAAGTTACTTAACTAACATCACATACGTTAGTTACATAACTATCATCAGATACGTAAGTTACGCCAGTCGTTTAAGCTACTTAACTCACGTAACTGATTCACTAATGGTCATACTTTGATTTATACTTCGCACCTAATAGTAACATTACCGAGAAAGTAAGTTACTTTTCCTCCCGGCTAATGACGCCAGCGGGAGGAAAAGGTACACTTTTCTCCCGCTTGACAGGTAGGTGTACTTTCCTAACACGTTTATTCAATTTAATAAATTTTACTTTAGAAAAACTAAAGTTTAAATGTCGAGTTGATAAAGAGGAGTGTCAAATGTTGTAATCTGAAAATTTGACGTGTTTGAATTTTTAATCTGGATTTTTTTGTTTTGTAACGTTTACGGATCGACGTCACAATCTCGCGTGATTCAAAGAATTATGCTCGCGTAGGTGGCGAAATATATTGAAAAGTGAACACACACTGCGTGTTGAGTCGATTGACGTTGAAGTTTATCTGGTGACACACGCCTGCCGTAACGTCCGACAGGGACATCCAACCATGGCACAATGCAGACAATGAAATTGTTCATCCTCTTGGCTTTTTGTATAATACTGGCATATGCCATGAAGCTTCACTGGCCACCTAACTGCTGTTCACACTCACTAGCACACTTTTGTTAACGATATACGATTTTCCAACTACTATTAAATTCTCCTCTTTTTCAAAATTGACTCCATAGAAAATTTATTTTCTCAATTATTATTTTTATAAATATTGTTATATTTTAATTATATTAATTAAAATACTTACAAATACTTTTAATATATGTGGACCTCCACATGAAAAGATCATCCCGCTTTATATATTACGAGAGTAGTGAGAAAACACAGGGCTCTAGTGAGAGTTGAAGGGCGGTCACCAAGTACTAACTATGTACTCAGGTCAAATATAAATTTTCAGGCAGTTTTGACACGCGTGTAACCCCTTAAGGGCATTCGAGAAAAATTGTTCCCAAAAAGTGTTTTCCAGCGTGTCGGTGGTTAAGGAGGTGTCGCCAATTCTCGGTAGTGGCCGCTGCTTGAACTGTCAAAATGTTGATAAAATAATTCCCTCCCAAAATTATTGCAAAAACGAAGAGGAGCGCGCCTTGGAGAGTTTTTCACTATCACCCCTCCAAATTAAAAATTTTCCCAAAGAATGAAAAAAGAAAAGAAATTTCTATACACTTGTCTTTGTTTGGACAATTACAAAAACTTTTACTTGGAGGAATTTTTTGAATCAAAGGTGTTTTTGTTGGGATTAATGAAATTATAGTAAATCGAGTTATAAATATATAGATATATGAATAATTAATTGGAAGCAGTTGAGATATTTCGTGTCTTAACTGTTAATTATTGAAAGTGAGTGTTTCATCTTAAATACTCACTTCATCATAAATATTGATTGATGCAGATTGTGTCGATCACTTTTGGAGTGATGCGGTTGACACAATTCGGTAATCAAGTTTTACTGTACACAATGTAATATGATGATTTTTGGAATAAGGGGTATAGAAGTTAAGGAAAGAGAGAAAAAGGAGGAAGCTAAGCTCCTGATAAAGTGTAAAAAACAAACAATCGTTAGCGCTTAAAGTTCTCGAGCAAGAAACGTAGGTGGCAGGCAACGTCGGATGGAAACTAATAGCTGGCTGTCGGAGGGCGGAGGTCGTCCATCCATCAACAGCCAACAACGGCCACTTTCGTCATCTCACTGAGCCTCTAACCCCTCTGTTCAAAGGTCACATACATGTTTTCTTCGTGAATTCACCAGGAAGCGAGATTTCTAAAAATATGCGACACTTTCATTTTTTAAACTTTATATATCCTCCGGATATTTTTCATTAAATCCATCTACAATTAGTCAAAAATTGTTGTTTAGCTTATGTAGTTCCCAATAGAAAGCAAACTCAGTTGTATATTTTGTAAACAGAAATCAAATTCAGTTGTATTTTTAAACAGAAATCAAATTTGGTTATATTTGTAAACATGACTTTAGTTTGGCTGATGAATAACAATGGATAGATATCTACCTCACCGACTTAGTACTAATTCGTTTTTATACTGAGAATTTTTTGACATTAAGACTCAATATAAGTAGGGGAGACCGGGGCGTAATGGATCACTTTTCACTTTTTGTTGCTTAACTTCGTCATTATTGCTTTAATAAAAATTTTATCATGTGGAAAACTTAGCCTAACATCTCAGCTTTCAATTAAAAAAAAGTACGCCCTAATATCATTTATACTTTTTCATTTCTAGAACAATGTTTTTGGAGAAATACAAGGTGAGAAATTTCGCCACTGTCCGGGGCGTAATGGATCACCAATGAAATTATAATTTATATCAATAAATATTATTATGATATTGACAATTTTGGGTTCTATTGTATATTTATAACAATGAATATTGAAAATGAAACATATTTTATTTAAACTTTAAACATTTTCATGTAATTTTCAAACTTTAATAATTTGTAGCGAAATGCAAAAACCATTTACTTATAAAGTCTATTCTCCAGTTATTTTTTTTTATAAAAGATTATCATTGGTTATAATTTTATTCATATTTTAAATTTAATAATTTTTCCTTAATAAAATATGCGAGCCAATACGCCCTGGACAAAGTGATCCATTACGCTCCGAAGGTTTTTGTTGAAAATTTTGTTATTTTTTATTAATACCGTAAATGTTAAAAAAAAATTGTCAAATGTTCTTTAAGAACAAATGTTTCAAGCTCAAAACCTGATAAACAAACATTTTTTACAAGTAATTTTGAAAAAGATATAACATAAAACAAAGATTTCAAAAATTTACTTTCGAGCGTCAAAATCACTTTTTCTACCATATTTTTAACAATAATAAATGAATAACAATGAAACTTGGTACATACTTACAGTATGCCAAGTACATTTTTTTATCAAAAACCGAAATTACTCTGATTTAGCACTTTTGAATAAATTGAAGTGATCCATTACGCCCCGGTTTCCCCTACAGGAACTTGGTTTTGGGCCTAATTAATCTATTTGTTGATTGTCAAAAATTAATGTGCCATTACGTGGCCGAGATACGTTCTAATATTAGCAATTATAATATTTATTTTAGATACAACATTTTAGTAATTATTGGGCCAATAATGTGACTCAGTAATTATAGCTGCACTACCGTCGGGAATTATCGGTACACCTGCAGGCGCACGGCTCAAAAACATACCATAATAATTTTAAAAAAATTGCAGCAATTGAAAAATTTGACAAAAAAATTTAAAAAATACAACTTTTTGGGGGTTTTTCTCAGGCCCTGCATATTTCTTAAAAGTTGCAGAAAAAATTTGAAATTTATATAGGCGCAATCATTGAAGTCTCGTCTTTAATTTTTAAGACCAAAAGTGTTTAAAAATCTTACTTGGTTAACGAGACAAAAACCGTCTAAATTCAACTAATTAAATGCATTTGTCAAAAAACATGCTCGACCGTTTACAATCATATCTCACGAACCGAATAAGATTTTTGGACTCTTTTGGTCTTAAATTAAAGATGAGACTTCAATGATCACACCTACATACGTTTCAAATTTTTTTGGCAACTTTTAAAAAATGTGCAAGGCTTGAAAAAATTTCTAAAAAAATTTTATTTTAAAAATTTTTTTGACTAATTTGTCGATTGCTACAATCTTTGTATAAATTATTAAAATTTTCTGTTATCTATCCTTCATCGTAAAATTTAATCGTATTTCGAATGGAATATTTGTTAATTTTCTGATATTTGTATTTACCGATAATTCCCGACGGTAGTGTAAGTTTTAATATTAGCAATTATAATTTGTCATCTTAGGCACAACATTTTAGTCATTGATAAGCCAAGAATGTGCCATTATTGGGCCGATCTATACGTCCCAATATTGACAATTATTAGAGGTGTGCAAAAAGCTCTAAGCTTTTTATTTTTCGAGCCTGTCAGAGCCTCATAAAAAGCTGGAATAATTTCGAGTACTCGATTAGATTGAAAATCCTTAGGTAACTAACTAACATATAAGATATTTAGGAAGAATTGGATATTTTTTAATTATAATTTTTTTTAAGTTCAAATTTAATCGAGTACTCGAATTCACTCGGCTCGGCTCGAAAAAATTGCAGCTGGGCTCGGCTTTTCGAGCTTTTTTCACACCTCTAACAATTATAATTTGCCATCGTGGATACAACATTTTAAGCATTAATGATAGAACGTCCAAGCGCCCGTCCTGCCGGAAGGATGTTCCGAAAATAAGGCTTTTAAAAAAAGAGAATTCAATTTTTCTTTTTCGGAACTTCTTGGGATTAAAGTAGACGAAAAGACGAAAAAATCCATATATTTGACTTTTTAAAATAATAATATTAAACCATTTTTCAAAGCCCTCAAACTTGCTGCTTATAAAAAATAAAAAAAAAACATTTTTTCGTAAATTTAATGTAAAATCCACAAAAATTAATATATTTTGGCCGGTTTAGTCTTTTTTTCTTCAGAAACGTTCAAAGAATGAAACCTATTTGTTTAATTTGAAAAAATTTCATTTTTAATGTTAATCAGCAAAATTGCGGCCAATTGAATAAAAACTCTCTTCAAATTTTCTTTATAAAATTAATATGGAAGCAGATAAAAACAAAAACAAATATATCGTTGGAAAGGTAATGAAACAAGCTTTCCAATGATGTAAATATCAAATTTCTAAATTTATATGCCTAGGCTTGGTAGCCTTTTAAACAAAGCGAAAAGCATCCTGCCGGCAGGACCGGGTTCCATCATTTTATGACTAAAAATTATATGAATTTTTGGAAAATTCAACTTCTTTAAGCTACCCTGCTCTTCGGTTTGAACTTACGAGCTCGACATTTACATGCGCTGAAAGCTTGTTTCATCACCTTTCCAACGATATATTTTACTTTTTGTTTATGTCAATCCATGTTAGTTTTATTTAGCGATTTCGGACGGACTCACCTGAGTCTTTTTGGTCCTGCCGGAAGGACGTTGGACGTTCTATCATTAAGGTGCCATTTCTGGACCGTATCTAATAATTGGCGCCATCATTGGTCCAGTAATTGGACGACAATCGTTACATCATAGGCAATAATAATTTGCCTTTACGGGTTCGTTATTTGAGCCGTTATTGCGCCATTAACATTGACGATTTGAATGCCAGTAATGGCCCAGTAATGTCTGACATATTTCGGTAGACATCACTGGACCAATCTTCAGCTGTATTTACAGTCCTGGCATTTCGCACTATTTATGTTGTTGTTATTGTTACTGACACTTATTTTTTCACTTTTATTACTGATCTAATGTTGCTGACACTTTTCTTGTTGCTATACTGTTATTAAGACAATATTGTTATTGATATATTATGCTTGTTACTATACTGTTCTTACTAATATTCTACTTATTCCCGCTTTCATCGATCATTCTTGTTGCTAGTGACAATATTCTATTAAGGGAGAATCGGGTAAGTTCGTGTAAGAAAAGTTTAAATAAAAAACTAAGTTGTACAACGTTAGTTTGTAAGCAAACAAAATATTTTATAAAATATATAAAAATACATTCTAAAAACACAACCTTTTAAAAGAAAATAAGATAGTTGTTATTGATACTATTTATATTATTTCTTCCATTTTTGTTATTGCTATTCTTGCTGTTAATAGTTTGATTGTCGTTTAAATTAATGTTGTTCGTATTAATGTTTTTTTACTACTGTTACTTATATTGTTGTCATTGTTTAACATCCATAGCAATTAACATTAATTGTTGTTAATTGATATTTATTTTGATTTAATAATGAGTTTCGTTATTCATAATGTTCTTTTTACTGATATGGTTGTTATTTTACAGATAGAATTGTTATATGCGGTTACTTTTTTATGGCTACTGTAATCAATTCTTGTTTTTATTGTTGTTGCTTTTGTTAGTCTTGCTGCTTATATTCATATTGTTGTTACTGTTGCTTTAATCACATTTTAAGTTATTAATGTTGCTAATGCTACTGTTATTTTTGTTCTTTACTTTGATAATACTTTCTGTTGCGAAAGATATACTTTTAGTATTAATATTATAGGGGAGAGGGCCCTATGGTGGTCACCCATCTTTTGAACGACTGTAGATTTTAAATGGAATTATATATAAAGATCAATAATATGGCGTTTGGAGCTTTGTCTTATTACCTAACTTCCTATCATAAAGTTTTTCCATTTCATTAAAAAAAAGTTATGTCACTTTTTAAAAAAAGTTGAAAATTCTACTCTTAAAAAAGTGGCCCCAAGGTGGTCACCATACGAAAATTCACTAAAAAAGTTATAAAAAATTTAAAAAACGTATTATTAAGTTATTTATTTAATATTAATTATTTTTCAGAATCACAGAAACATATTACATATTTTTTTGCACTTTGTCCTTTCGTCAAAAATGATACTTTTTGTGCATGCATTAGACACGTAAAATTTTAAAAATAATTCTATTTCATTATTATTCATCATAAAACTAAAAAATTGATAAAATTCACATTCAAAGTGATAAATGTTGATAAATATACGTATAAACACATTTTCATAAAGAATCAAAAGTGACCTCCTTGTGGCTATTATTTACCTCAAAACTTTACTAAAATCTTTGTCTTCTCAAATAATAACAATAACAGAAAACATTTGAAGATACTAACTAATATACAAAAATTTTCTTAGGGTGACCAAATTAGGGCACTGACTACCTTGGGGCCCTCTCCCCTATAATAATATAAGAATTTTATTTATAATTCATTTTTAATAATTAACAATAAGCTTATTTTATTTTTGCAATAGAAAATTTATTATTTAAACAAACTCTAATAAGAAATGCAGTTGCAAAGTTTTCTTCAATAGAAATGCTTTTCTTAATAATATTAATTTTCTTATAAAAAATTATTGTTGTTATTAATGCTGATATTGTTGTTGTAATAGTTACTTTTATTTTTTTTATTTATGTTGCTGTGATTTTATGGTGACTGTTATCTTTTATGTTGTTCCTGATTCTATTGCTGTTATTGTAATTTTTTAAAATATTTTCTTAGTTATATTTATGTGGCTGTTACTTTTATTTTTATTGATATAATTTATATCTATTTGTACAATTTATCTATTTGTGGAAAGAATATTTGTAATCCAATGCTTTTAAAATGAGTATTTATGAAAATTATGACTTATGTATGCCGAGGCACTTAATTGTAAATGTTATTCATCTGTTCATTGAATTTTACAACTGGGCTTTCCCCAAAAAACGATGTGAGTTGTTCGAAAAAAATAATTTATTTCCTAATTCAGAAAAATTAGTTTCATTTTTCAAATATATATATATATATATATATATATATATATATATATATATATATATATATATATATATATATATATATATATATTGTAATTTTAAATAGTGGCTATCTATTTCAATTGAGCACACGACCCTCATAATTTCTGTTTTTTCTTTCTCAGTACAATAAAAGAAGAGGAATTATTAATTTGAAAAAATTTATGTACTTCTTCAAATATATATTTTTTTCTCCTTATGTATATCCTATTATGATGTTGTCAAGATTTCTCTTTAGATTTATAATAAAGTGAAGAGATTTCTTTTTTCTGGTCGTCGACTAACAATCTGTACACATTTTTTATGTTCGCATTTGGAAAGAAAAATATTGTGGAGGGTTTTCGGAAGAGACGAGATCCTGGGGGTTGGTCTCGGGTCTCTAGCATGGATTTATAGTTAAAGTCCACATGCAATCGCTTTGCTCATATATCACACCATCTCTCTTATTCACTCTCTCTCTTTTCTCTTTCCCCTCTCCACCTTTTTCCCTCGTGAGGCTAAGAAGTTCGCCAAAGCTCTATATAGGGTCGAGGGTGAAAGGCGTCGCTCGTTCACTTACTATTCTTCAACATGGACTTCTTTACGTGCTTGTTTCTATCTGTCTAGTAGGACAGATCGTTACACCCTTCGCATTCACCCTTCGTTCCTCGTTCATCTTCCAACGATCTCCGTTTGTTCGTCTTGCTCCAATTTACGAGGTGACACCTTTCTCCTCTTTTTTTAGGGAAAACCCCAAAGACGATAAATAGTTTCGTGCTCCATGAGAAGACAAATGTCACGGATTATATACAAAGGGGAAGAAATTTAATAAAAAACCAGTAAAGTACTTCAATTCAGTCTCGTTTTTTCTACTATGAATCGCTTTTTAATTTCAAGAATTTTTATTTTAATATACGATTTGCATCTTAGAGATTAATTTTATATAATAATTTAAAAACTCAAAGATGCATATCGTTAAATAGAATTATTATGTCGAAAATTTTTGAATAATAGTAATAAATTTTTTTTCGAAATTGTTTTGAGTGTTTCTAAATAGTCGATATATGTTAAAATAACATCTATTTATGGAGGATAGAATACATATATCGTGATAATGAATCTTAGGATCTGAGATAATCTTCGTAGATTTCTATTAAAGAAGAGGTTAAGTTTGCTTTACAACATCTTAAAGGACTTAAAAACTTTTTTTTAAAGAAGTTTTCAAGAATATAAACCTGTCGCCCATAAAATACATGGATTCAAGGGGAAATCGTAAAGAAATTGTCAGTCGACACTGTCAGTTTGTTGCATTTACTTTTCCAAGAGATTTAACCAATTGCTGTGAGCTATAAATATTCCTCCAGCCCTTCATCTTTTCCTACAAATAATAGATTCAAAATATAATTGACGAGAAAAAAGAAATATTATGCTTCGTATAAGACATAGAGACATATAAAATGAATTTCAATAATTAAATTATCGTATTTTTTAGCTTAATATTTATACTGAAGTATATAAATAATTTCGTCAAACAAAGTATGACGATACATAAAAATTTCGAAATTTTAGATTTCAATTACAAAAGATTTCCTGTAGATAAAATAAAAAATTTATATAATGGATTTCTGAAAATTTATTCACTTTGAATGTCAGTTTGTTTCTCAGAAACCACACGTATCGCAGATTTAGATTAATCCCGCAATGAATCTCACTCTCTCTCTCTCTCTCCTTTTCATAAAAATCGAGAAACGGAAAAAATTGTGAAGTTAGTTTTTTTTAACTTTAATAGATGGTGATGTATGTCAACAGCTGTTAAGTAATCTTCTCTCATCTAGCGTGTCCCTTTCATTTTAAATGCCGCTAAGCTACCGTGGCAATTTGTTAAGAAAACATTTTATTTAATTAAGAGACTGTTTCGTATATATATATATATATATATATATATATATTATATATATATATATATATATATATATATATATATATATATATATATATATATATATATATATATGTTTGTGACCCCCTCAAAAAGGCGAGTAAAAATTGGATTTTAACTCAAAACATTTTAAAATCTACGTCAAAAATTATTATCGTCACGTGTGTATTTCCATTAATGGACCATATAGTCGTAGGTTTTTTCAAAGCAAAGAAACGTGTAAAAACACTCATAAAAATGTTAGATCCGCGCGCATACGGGTTTATATATTCTTTCTTATACTATGGTATTTTTTAAATTTACGACTTTTTTTTATCCATCATTGGACGTGAAATTATAATTAAGTAGTTAATTTATTGCTTTGTGTGAAAAATGTAAGAAAGAAATTAACATTTATGGACAAATATATATTTAAAGACTACAAATGTGTTTAATGTGTTAAAGCGCGTAAAATTTCTAAAAAAGTATATAATAATTATACAGTTTTTAAAACATTTTTACGCATTATAAGATTATTTCACTTTATGTCGATATAAATTCAATGTTTGTTTTTAATATTTAAACATTTTTGTTTAAATATCTTTTAAAAAAGTTAAAAAGTCCGTCTTAAGTGCGGATAGATGCCCCTCAATTCGAAAATTACATCTAAATTTAATAAATATTGATATCACAACCACACAAAAAAATTTGTTGGTTTGACCTGGAGGTCTCACTATGTGTACCTTATGTTTTTGGGTTCACTGAATCCGAATCCGAGGTGCATTCAACACCATCAGATCAGGGTTTTTTATAACCCCAGAAAACCAACCTGGCGTACTCCTTTTAAAAAATTCATCGTATTCGCTTGAAAATCGTTAGTCGGAGGTTTGAGGGATCGCTAAATCCGAATTTGATGTCAGTTTTTAAAAATTCAAAAGAAGGGACACAAAAATGTCAATCATATTGGATCCGTCATTTTGAATTCAAAAAACTGACATCAAATTTGGATTTAGAGACCCCTAAAACCTCCGAGTAACGATTTTCAAGCGAATCCGATGAATTTTACAAAAAAATGCCCGCCATATTGGATCCGCCATTTTGAATTTTTTAAAACTGATATCAAATTTGTAATCAGCGACCCATAAAACCCCTGAGTAACGATTTTCAAGCGGATCAGATGAATTTTTTAAAAGGTGTCCGCCATGTTGGTTTTCTGGGGTTATCAAGAAACCCTGATTTAGCGAACCCAAAAACGTAAGGTACACATAGTGAGACCTCCACGTTAAACCAAAAAAATGTTTTTGTGTGGCTGTGTGTTTTTAAATGACTATTCGATTTCTCTACTCTATTACTATTTATCATTAACATATGTATGGACGCCCCCTGCTGTAAATTACTATTATTTATTATAACAATTATTATAAAAAATGTAAAACGTGGACCTAATATGTTTCTCTGATTAATTTGAGACAAGAAAATAATTTCAAATATTTTTTACGTGTTAAATAGCCTTGATTCTTGTAATGAAAAATTTTGTCCACTGGTTTGAAAATTTTTAGACACTTTTAGCAATCTGAAATTTTCACATTATTATAACTAATAACTCTGAGGTGCCAGCATACTGTCGCTTAGTAGAAAAATTGTTATAACCAATAGGTATAAAAACGACCAATAATACAAAAATATAGTTTTTTCCATATTGGAGAACTGAGAAAGGGGTCATCTATCCAGGAGGGGCATCCATCCACACTTTACCTTATATAATATTGTTGAAAATGTTAGAAATAATTTCTACGTTCTAAATGTTTCTTAACTCTAGTTCTGTTTCTAAACTTAGCATGCAGCGTATACCTGCAAATCCTACATCCAATGTAAACTTTATAACTTAGGTAGGGGAGACCGGGGCGTAATGGCTAACTTTTCACTCTTTGTGCTTTTTCTCGGCCATTTTTGTTTTAATTAAATGTTTTTCTTCTGGAAAAGTTACTCTGGTATCTCAGCTTTCTTTTAAAAAAAAAAACATCCCGATATGACTCTTACTTTTTTTTCTACAATAATTTTTCTGGAGCAATGCAAAGCTATCCAAAACGCCCCAGGCCGGGGCGTAATGGATAACTCCCGGGGCGTAATGAATAATGAGTGAAAATTAATATTTACGGCCTCAAATTTTATTATATATTGTAAATTAAGGTTTGTGAATTAAATTTTATGTAAAAAATATTGTAAATATAATTATTGTATAGAAGATAAGATCAAAAAATATAACTACAATTATTTTCTACACTGAAAGAAATACTTTCGAGAATTCATCCATAAACTTCTGGTTAAGGATTTTGGTTGAAGTAGTCATACAATCTGTCAGATTAGCACATAAGTGAGGTTATGTTAGACATGTGAAGGATGATTCACACTTACTGTCCTCTGTTTCTGTCATTCGTATGGCTGGATTAACCAAACTGTTTTGGCAGTTGTATTTCATTATAATACAGTGATTCATTCTGGCAGAATCAGCCATAATTATGGCAGTAATGTCGAAAAATTTCTTTCAGTGTAAAGACATATTCTTCGGTTTTTTTATTAAAATTAATATTACAAAATTACAAATCTGAAGTTTCACTTTCTCATTTATCTTTAATAAAAGTAAGTAACTTTATAGTAAATTTAATTTGATTCATAAAACGATGACAATTAAATAAGGATTTTTAAAATACTTTTCCTGTCTTAAATAAACAAGCAAAATTATTTGCTTTTACATTACTCACAAATGAAAAAAAATATTTTTTGGTTATTTTTTAAATTTAATATAGCAAAATTACAAATCGGAAGTTTAACTTTTTTAGTAATCTTTAAAAAAGTAAGTAACTGTATAGTAAATTTATTTTAATTTATAAAATGATAACAATTAAATAATAATTTTCGAAATACTTTTCTTGTCTAGTAAACTAGCAAAATTATTTGCTTTTACAATAATCACAGATAAAAAATCGGTTATCGTCAGCACAAGCGTCGTGGGCCCAAAGCTGACACGATGTGCACTGAACCCACTCTTCTCCTGAAACGCTGTTTTTTTGGTTTGTAATTTCTCATTTCAATCGTTTAAAAATCTACTATTTATCGATTTTAGATCAAAACAAATAAATAAGTTGATAAACACACGAACATACTGCAACTAAGTAACAAGTAACCGCGAAAACGAACCTACGCTGCATTATCCATCGCGCCCCGGGAAAAACTAGCCATTACGCCCCAGGGGTACTTAGCCAATATTTTGTAATTTTCTATCAATACAGAAAGTGTAAATGAAAAATCTCCAATTGGCCCTTAAAAACAAATGTATCAAGCTCAAAACCCAATTTGATTTTTATTTTTAAAGCTATTTTTGAAAAAATGAGAACGGAAAAATGAAAATTTTGAAAAGTTACTTTCGTATGTCAAAAAAAGTTTTTCTACTATATTTCTTACAATAGTGAACAAATATTATTGAAACTTCGTACAAAGTTGCAGTATACCAAGTACAATAACTTGTCTATAGAACGAAATTATTTCGATTTACCAATTTTAAATAAATTACAATTATCCATTACGCCCCTTAGCCATTACGCCCCGGTCTCCCCTACAAGCGCCTAATTTCAGGTATGACCCTTTAGTCAGTCTGCAATGAACATCCCGCGTGGAAATGAAAGTTTGGGCGAAATCCAGCAAAGTATGGGAAAGCTTGGCAAAATTCGGCAAAGCTTGGCAAAGTGTGGCTAATGAGCGTTTCCCAAGCTTTGGAATGTAAAGGATTAATAACGGTAATTAAAGTATGCGGACACTTAGGAAAAGTATAGGATCAAAAAAATAGGTATAGGAGAATAAAAAATTTATTATTTTTAGCATTTTTGTCAAAAATTAAAAATTTTAATTTCTGGAGTTTGGCAAAAGATACCAAAAGTCGGCAAAGTATAAGAGAATGAAAAAACTATTTTTTTCATATTTTTTTGGGAAATTAAAAATCTCAATTTCTGGAGCTTGGCAAAGTTCGGCAAAGTGTGGGAGAATAAAAAATTGATCATTTTTTTATATTTTTTTAGAAAATTAAAAATTTTAATTTTTGGAGCTTGGCAAAGTTCGGAAAAGCTTTGCCAAGCTCCAGAAATTGAGATTTTTAATTTTCCAAAAAAATATGAAAAAATAGTTTTTTCATTCTCTTATACTTTGCCGACTTTTGGTATCTTTTGCCAAACTCCAGAAATTAAAATTTTTAATTTTTGACAAAAATAATAAATTTTTTATTCTCCTATACCTATTTTTTTGTTCCTATACTTTTCCTAAGTGTCCGCGTACTTTAATTACCGTTATTAATCACGTACATTCCAAAGCTTGGGAAACGCTCATTAGCCACACTTTGCCAAGCTTTGCCGAATTTTGCCAAGCTTTCCCATACTTTGCTGGATTTCGCCCAAACTTTCATTTCCAAGCGGGCAGTTAACAGAGAAACAACGTATTCGGTTTTCCTCGATAAAACTTTGTCTGTTAACTATATATTTAATTTGCATTTCATTGAATAAACTAATTATTATTAAAATACATTTACGTGTTTTTACTCATTTTAAAACCCAACCGGTTATGGGCCCAGCACGCTTCCACTGCGCGTCGCGTTAATTTCTTTGAATAAGTGCAAGTTTGAAAAATATAGTGACATTAATTGACTAAGTGAACTGTTGTTTATAGTTTTTGGTGAATTAAAAAAATATAGTGAAGTTAATTGATTAAATAATTGGTTGTTTTATATCCTTTAGTGAAATTGCAACTTTCGAATCATGGCAGATAAGGAAGTTATGGACATTACAAAACTTAATGGATCAAATTATTCCATGTGAAAATTTGGTGTGACTTTTGTGTTGTAAGCAAAAGAACTGACAGGTTTTGTTGATGGCACCGAAGAAGAGCAACAGCAGCAGCTGACTGGAAAAGTTTAATGAGAAAGTCTTCACAAGCAGCCGTGATATTGATTACTTCAGTGGAGAAAAGCTTGCATCCAAATTTAATAAATTGTACCAAACTAAACGAAATTTGGAACAAACTAAAAGATTTGTACGGTGACACCAGTGTTGACGTTAAGCAAAATGCGTAGGAACAATTTTATGCGTTTCGAATGATCGATGGTGAAAGCATTGCTGTACAAATAGAGAAGCTTGAAACCATTTGCAAAGAATTGGATGATGCTGGAGAAAAGCCTTCAGAAACTGCAATTATATTAAAATTATTAATTTTGCTCTGTTCGGAATGGCATGCGATTGCACACCAGAATCAGACAGAAAAAATCAAATCTGATAGCCAGAATGATTAAGGAAGATAAACGTCTCGCTGAAAGTGATAATAGTGTGATCGCTATGGCACTTCAAGTGCAAAAGACTTCAATTGGTGCGGTTAAAAAGAAAAATATCCAAGAACTTAAAAATCGTACAAAATGTATGATTTGTAAAGAAAAAGGTCATTGGGCACGCGAGTGTCCTCAGAATGATAATAAAGACAGTGTTGTGAATATAGACAAGAAAAATGAAGTGAAAACAGCATCAACATTAGTGTGTGATATAACAGCCCTTTATTCAAAAACAACTGCAGAAGATAAAGATGCTTGGATTGCAGACTCAGGTGCAAGCATGCACATAACGTGTAGAAGAGAATTCTTCTCATCATTTGCAGATACCATCAACAATTATTTTGTCGAAATAGCAGATGACAAAATCTTGGCAGCAACCGGAAAAGGAACAATAATAATGATCCGTGAAGATTTTAATGGTATGTTACAAGAACGTAAACTTAAAAATGTTTTATTAGTTCCTGATTTAAAAAGGAATTTGTTTTCTATAGAGACGATTAGCAATAATAATTTTTAAAGAAAGTGAATTTATCATTCGGTAGTATTAATATTAAAGGTGAAAGAATTTAACAATTATTAATTGTTAAATTGAATAATTGTTAAATTCTTTCACCTTTAATAATAATTTTTCTTTTCATGCGTATAAAGAAAAATGTGAGATTATATTACATGTTTTATTAAAGTTAATATCTCTGATTCATGCAATGCTGCTCAAACTATTCATTCAAAATTCAGATAAATTAAAATTATGGCATGAACGTTTGGCTCGTATTAACTTTCAAGCAGTAAAAAATTTTTATGACCCATTTTAAAATTCCGCCAATTAGTAGATTTTTGAAAATTGAATTTTTTTCGAAGTGCTATCTTATAGTGCAGCTAAAAATGAAGACAAATGTGACCTGGAGAATTTTTCGCATAAAAATTAAAAAAGTTATAATTTTTTTTTTAAAAAGCGCATTTTGCCCATGTATTTTCAATGGGAAATTTCGATCGATTACTGGCACGTGTTAATATTAATCAATCGGCTTCAAATTTTGGGAAAATTTTTTTTATTTTATTGGAACCAAACTGGGGGGTGGCGTAAACAAAATTCGAAAAAATAAATTTCCCTTGTATCTTACGGACACCCTAATGAGCACGGAGTAAAGTCTATGAGAACAGATTCTTACTTTTTTCCAGGCGGCTGCAAATCGTAGGTAAAGTTGCGCTCCAGCTCTTGATTTAACATAGCGGTGACACCTACCGGAGCAGTATTGTCCCCAAAATTTTTTCAGTGTATACTGAAAAAAAATTTATTTGATTCAAATAACTGATTATTTGACTATTATCAAATAAATATTTACTTGAATCAAATAATTTTCATTTAAATCAAATAAATTTTATTTGAATCGAATATTTCAGTTTTTGAGTGAAATATTATTCAATTGATTCAAATAAAAATTATTTGATTCAAGTAAATATTTATTTTATCATAGTCAAATAATCGGTTATTTGAATCAAGTAAACTTTTTTTCAGCGTATGAAATAGCGTAAAAATAATTGCAAATGTTACAAATAAGTGGCATAGATATATAACCTAGAATACAGAACTATAGAGGAAATTAAAAATTAAAATGACGGCTCAAAAATGAAGTTTGAAGTTCAATTTTTTTTCAAAATTTGATTCGAAAGTACAATATTGTTAAAATTTTCTAGATTGTCTTGAAATTTGTTACTTGAGGGTTTTAGGGGTCGATGATAATGAATCTGAAATTCAATTTTCAAAATTAAAAATGGCGGATCCAATATGGCCGACAAATTTTTAATCAATTAATTTAATTTAATAATTTTTTTTAGCTTGAAATTTGTTGGGAGCTATTCAAGTATTACGTAAGCATTTAAGGGGGAGGGAGGTCTAGGTATTGCTTATTTTCTTGAGAAGAAATGGCCCTAATGCATATAAAAAATCTTACGTTGGGGGAGGGGGGGTCTAAAAACCTCAAAAATATGGTTACGTAATACTTGAATGGCCCCTTACTCGGAGGGTTTGGGGTCGTTGATTATCAATCTGAAATTTTATTTTCACAATTCAAAATGGCGGATCCAATATGGCTGACAAACTTTCAAAAACTCATTAGATTAGCTTGAAATTTGTTTCTCGGGAGTTTTTGGGATCCCAGGACACGAATGTGAAGTCCAATTTTTAAACTTAAACATGGCGGACAATTTTTCTAAAAATTCATTAGATTCGCTTAAAACTTGTTACTGCAGATTTGTACTCTTTCTGTTGGGTATAGTTTTTCCAATTTTAACTCTGACAAATTAATATATATCTATACCTATTAATATAAAATCATATCGCCGCCGCCGCTATTTCAGAAAGTTCTAAAGGCGTCCTTTCCTAAGGGGCCGTCTAAACTTATGTCAAAATTTAGGTCAATTTTGAGGGCACTTTTGACCTAAACTTCAAAATTTGACAAACAATTCCCGCTACCCTTAAAATTTAGGTCAATTTTAATGGCAGTTTTGATCTAAACGTCAAAATTTGACAAACAATTCCCGCTACCCTCAAAATATAGGTCAATTTTAGGGCAGTTTTGACCTTTTTGTGGGTAAAAAAGGCCCACAAACGTCTGTTACATTACGTCGTAATAATTTAGGTTTACTTTAGGTCAAATTTAGAGCAGTTTTGACCTAAATGTCAAAAATTGTCAAAGAATTTTTGCTACCATCAAAATTTAGGTCAATTTTGAGGGCAGTTTTAACCTAAACGTCAAAATTTTACAAACAATTTCCGCTACCCTCAAAATTTAGGTCAATTTTTAGGGCAGTTTTGACCTACGGGTAAAAAGAGGCCCACAAACGTCTGTTACATTACGTCGAAATCTACACGTAATTTTACATTCTTCTTTTACCTATACACTGCAAAAATAAGTATCTTATTTGATATCTTAACATAAGATGTAAGATGGAAAAATGGTATCTTACATCTTAAAATAAGATGTTTTCGAAAGTATCTTGCAGATTTTTAAGATGCTTTATACGTCTTAGATATTTTTTATATCTTAAAAAAGTAAGATACTTCTGTAAGTTTTTTAAAGTATTTTAAATTAAGATGTTTCTGTCTCAATAAGATGTTTAGCGATAAGTTACTTGTGAATTGTAAGATGCGAAAAAAATTTAAGTTACTAAAACCTAAGATGCATAAAATATCTTACATATAAGCCCGTAGTTAACCTCAAAACTTTTTCCCCAAAAAATATGTTGGAAAATGTGTACGAAGATACTTTAAACATCATAAATTAAGATAGTTTTAATGACTAAAAAGTGACTACAACAACATCTTAGAAATGACTACCAAAACATCTTAATTAAGATACTTCTTTTTTCAGTGTACATGTCATAAACGACCAACTAATGGCTCTTAATTTATATCAAAATTTATGTCAGATTTGATTTATTGTTAAAGCTGCAAGTAAAAAGGATCGTAATAATGACTTTGATGATACTGCAAAATCTATTCCAAATTTAACCAATTTTTTTACCTTTAGGTATAAAGAAGTTTCTTTAAGGGCACTATAAGATGTCCGTATAGATCACGTCCGTAAAGTAAAATTCTTTTTAAGTGCTTTCTTTTAGTATCACACGATATATAATTTACTCTAACTTATTAGCATGCATTCATATTAAGAGAACATGATTTGAAATTAAAAATTAAAATAAATATAAGAACTAGTACTATACCAGCCATGCACCTTCACACTGTACCACACTAAGAAAAAAATGCTATTGAATCTATAGCACGCGTATTCACATACGTTTAAAGGCAGATGTCATTAACTTGATGCAATATGTAGTTCATTTTATAGCATCGCTATTAAATTAAAGAAATCATTTTTTTATTTAAAAGCAGTATTATAAAATGAACTACATATCGCATCAAGTTACAACTTCTTTTAAACGTATGTGAATACGCGTGCTATAGATTCAATAGCATTTTTTTCTCAATGCAGGTACTGTACTGGTATGTCGTATAGATAATGTCGGAAAAGCATTGTAAATTGATGACCTAAAATCTCAATTAGTTTGGCGTACTGGTATTGTACTTAGTGTTATACTCGTCCGGAGTACTTTGGCAATTTCATAATTTTATTCGTATGACATACCGTTATTATACTAGTATCGCACTGGTATTGTGTTATACCTAATTATTTCGTACTAGTGCAATATGAGTATGATACCAATATCAATAATTATGGGTCAAATTTTCTCAACGTGGTGAAAGTTGGGAAAAATTAAAAATATTTTAAGTATTTTAATGGCTGAGAACGTGATTATCGAATTTTAACTGAAAATTCGTCTGACATATTGCATCTGCCATGTTTAATTTTAAAAATTGGACTCCAGATTCGTGACTAGCGACCCCAAAAACCCCCGAGTAACAAATTTCAAGCTAATCTAATGAGTTTTTGAAAATATGTCGGCCATATTGGATCCGACATTTTGAATTTTTAAAATTGTATTTCAGATTCAGAATCAGAAAAACCCCTAAAACCCCCGAGTAACAAATTTCAAGTCGATGTGGAAACTTTTAACAATTTTGTACTTTTGAATCAAATTTTGAAAAAAAAATTCATCTTCAAACTCCATTTTTGAGGCGCCATTTTAATTTTGAATTTTCTTTATAGTCCTTTCTTCTAGGTTATATATCTATGTCACGTTGTTTGTAACATTTGCAATTATTTGTACGCTATTTCATAGTAGAAAAAATTAATAATTAAACAAAAATTAGAAAAAATTCAGACTTTTTTTATAAAAAACATTATAACTTTTTTGTTTTTAAATTTTTAATGTTTTTTTAACGCCATTCGATTAAGCACATATGCAAACATAAGAAATGATAATTCGTGAATTTTTCTATTGATTTTTAAGTACCGAATCAAGTCCTCAAACTTCACGCTAAAATTTAATCCATTTGGGCGTTAAAGGTTATATTGATATAACACTGCTGTGTTTGCCTGACATTGTTAGAATACTACTGGGCATGCCTGGAATTTATAGGGTAGTACTGCGAATGTCTGACATTTATAGAACATGAACTTTTCAGAAATCTGCCGTAAACTGCCGGGTAGTGCTGCCCACGAAACCAAGACTAGTCTCGGTCTCGTATCGTATCGTCTCGGTTTTTCGAGACGATACTAGTTTTGGATGAATCCAAACGATACCGATACTATATATGTCACGATACCGAGACTCTCGACGAGATTTTTAAGGAACTGAAATTTAGATTTTTAAAATTCAAAAAAATATTCTTTGGTTACAAATTTAATGAATTTTAAATACTTTCTCTCATAAAAATAGCATTTTGCCGTCTGTTTGTTTTCCTTCCAGCTATCTGACGTCATTCTCGAAGTCGAAATATCTCGATGTAGTGAAACAGCCCAAAATTCTTCGCTTACTAAGATGTAGTTTTATTTATTTTTTTTTATTAAATTGTTATAAATGATGTTTTCAAATATTCATATTTAACAATTTTTTATATTAAAATTTTTAACTACTGTTTTCAAAAATAATAGATTTGCGTATTAATTAAAAACTTTATGAATTTAAACATCGCGTCTAAAGTAATAAACAAATTTGCCTTTCAAGAGCGCCACTGTCATAGTTGGTACACTGAAAAAAATATATTTATAGTACTGTCATAAATATAGCCAATTCTCAAATATTATATTGGTGGATATTGAACTGACATACAGTATTGCTGTTTCAGCCATACATCCTAACCATACATGTATGTCAAAATTGACCTGGTAATTATTCACTTTAAAAACCGAAACCCAAATACAGAAACCCTAATTCTTTGAAAACAAAACCGTAATCGAAATACCGAAACCTAATTTTTTTTAGAAGAATGGCGAAAAGAGGAAAAGGAAGTTTAAAATTTCGGTTGCCATTGACTTTAAATTTTTAAAGTCAATAATTTTTTTGTAACCGAAATTTTAACTGTTTCGGTTTCCTCTTTTCGGTATTCTTCTAAAAAAAATTCGGTTTCGGTATTTCTGTTGTTATCCCGGGACAATATGTGAATGAAAATATTTGTGTGCATTTTAATTACTTAGAATGAAATATGAGTATTAATTACTCATAATTTATTTATAAATTTGTTTTATATTTTATAAGATAGCCATAGTTTTGTTAAGGAAAAACTAGAAATTTTTTTAAAGAACATTTTTCTCCCTAACTTCTATATTATTTAACCTAATTACCTAAAAATTGGTACACTAGTGTATTTTTACAGGTTGATCACACATAATTAATTTTAAAAAATCTTTTTCTAATTTATTTTCAAAAAATTTTTGTTTTATTTTAATTAATTATTTGTAATCTGCAAATTTGGTTCCTCTACTTATTATTTACAATATTAGACATACTATATTTCAATATTTCTTTTTCATTTATTCTTTTGTACCAAAATATTTTAATTTTTGTGTAATATCCAGTTTTACTTTTATATTAAAAAATCGAAAAAATGAAACTTAGGTTTTAAATTTTTATAATACGGGTTTTGGTTTTCTGTTTCTAGTTTTTGGTTTTTTAAAAATTTCTGTTATTTCGGTTATCGGTTACGCTTGCCATCCCTGAAATTGAGATTATCATTTTTTTCAGTGTATGGTTGGTTTCAGTATCGAATGTAATACTTACAGGGATTGTTAATGCATGTACTTCGACTTAACTGAAGTCTCGCGAGACAGCGAGACGATATCGAGACTATGTTTGGCGGTACCGATACGGATACTTAAAATTACAATATTTAACGAGACTGAGACGATACTACATAAAATCTCGTATCGTCTCGTCTCGTGGGCAGCACTACTGCCGGGTTGAAGTTAACGACAGATTTCTGAAAAGTTCAGGAATTGAATCTCCAGATCGTAGAAGGGTATATAGCCAATGTAATTCAAATACTCTCCTCTATCATTCGAAATAAATTCACTTCTAAATATCGTATACAAGCAAAGAATAATTAACGAATTAATGAACATTTTATGCAAAAATGCATTATTTTTAATTTAAAAAATTGTTGATAGATTCAAAATTATGGTCTAAAAATCATTTTTTCCACACTGTTAGAAATTTCTGTAACTTTACAGCAACTGTACAGTACAAATGTGCTGCGAATTTACAGTTTTTGCTGTAATAACACATAAATGTAGTAAATTTACAAAAATGTTTTGATTTTTACAGTAAAACCTTAAAAATACAGCAAAAATTCATTGTATTTAAAGGTTTTACAGCAAAAAAAATTGTACTTCTTATTACAGTAAATTGTTTGCGAAATCACAGTATAAAACTTCAAGAATTTTACAGATATTTATTTTGTGATTTTATCTGCAGTTTTTTTACATTACAGCTAGTTTTGACTTCTTTTTAACCTTGAGAATATGATTTTAAGTCTTAAAACTATAACTGAATCATTTTTCAAGGTTACAAACAGTTATAATAAAAAAAATTTCCAATTATTTTGCTTCTTTGTTATAAATAATTTCAGACTGTTTTTCTGTGATGTATTGGAACTATACAGGTTTCATTATTGCACAAAAAATACCCTTTGAAAAATTTTTAAATACTAGGAAATTATAATAAAATTTATAACTAAATTGCAAATTCGGTTGAAAATATATTTTTGAATTTTATACTTATAAGTACAATAATAATCAACTTGCTATAATTTAAAAACAAATAAAAAAGACGGTATATTGAAATTATACATAAAAGCAACATTTAATAAATAAGTTTTAAATAAAATTTTCTACTTTGGGCCGTCAAATATTTTTATTTTAAACTGAAAATATTTTCTCGTTTTTTAGGGTTTATCTCACACCTGGTTTTTCTTATTGTTAGGATGGTCAACTAATGGTCTGGTCTTACAAGGCTTTCTGTTTTATGACTTTTCAAATACCCGTTTTTTAATTATAGGTTTTCAGACAGAAAGTTTGTGAAATTTCTTGGATAAAAAGAAATAAAAGAAACTTTTCGGGAATTTTCTATAATTTCTTAGAAATTTTTGTCAAAAGGTCCTTTTAGCATCAGTTGCTCTTCAGCATTCAGCAAAGAATCTACGAGTAGAAGTCTTCTTGTGTAAACAGTGTTTTAGATCGAAATTGTGGTTTTTAATTAAAAATAAATATTTTTAAATAATAGTGAACAATAGTGAATTTTTTAATTAATTATCTGTTTAAGTGTAATTTTTGTCGAGTGTTTATTTTTCGGGATAAAGAATTTAATTATAAATTTGAAATATAGTTAAAGTTTTTTAATCTGGCATATGATTATTATATTTAGCTATTTTTATAGCTGTTTGTTGTTATTTGTAAAATAAATAATTGTGTAATAAAACATGTTTTGTGAAATAAAAATAATATATGAAAACTTATTAAAAATTAGTTACCAAACGTTTTTAAATTATTGCGGAAGAAAAATTAAGTTTCTAACTAGGTAGGAAAATTTACAATTAAAATAGAAAATATTTACAATAAATTTAGAAAAAATTCTGACTGTAATTAAGAAATAATTCACTGTAAAATGATAGTAAATAATATTGTAAATTTCCAGTATATAATATAGTAAATTTACAATAAATAATGATGTAACTTTACAGTAAAAAATGTTGTAAATTTACAGTATTGCATTGTGAATTTTCAGAATTTGATAGTAAATATACAGAAATAAATACTGTAAATTTACAGAACTCTACAGCATATTCACAACACTATACTGTAAAAGTTTTACAGATTATGCTGTAAATTTACAGTACTTTAGAAAAGTAAAATTACATTATTATTTTGTTGGATAATTGTTTCTTGTACTTTTGCTGTAAAATCACAACAGAATTTTCTAACAGTGCACGTACGTATTTTTAGTCCCACTGTGCTCCTTATTGTAGCCGTTATTTTGAATTTTCATAAACTGAATTACCAGTCGGCTTTTTCGATAATTCCTGTAAAGTATACATTTCGCTTCAATTAATAATACTACTAAGAAATTTAATTTTCCCTTCAATTTGTTCATCTCACTATTCGCATTTTCGTTCGAATAAAAGAAAATTAATTAATAATTTTTGGGTTAATTTTAAATTTAGCTCAACTTATAATCCAGAGGTGGATCTTGAAAGAAAGTCCATAAACCACGTGAAAGTTGTTTTTCAGTGATCATGTTGTATATATATATATATATATATATATATACCTATAAAATAAATTCCCTGTAGTATAGTAGAACGTTTTTAGTGAAGACTGTACTTAGCAACTAGTGTCAGAACAGTGTGCTCACAGATATATACAATTTCGTCACTTGTGTAAGTGGCACAATCACGTTCACGGACCTGTCCACCCCCGTTCCACCTTCTAGCGAGCCAGCAGCCCTGCCAGAATTAATTATCACGTTTCACCCTAACAACGCGCGCGCCCGTTCACTAATTTAGAAAACATGAGGAGAGATTTATAGGTGGCAGCCTGTCCGTGGGAACGTCAAAAATCGCTTACTGCCAAAAGCTTGTACATCACTGTGTCATGAAAGCTGTTAACCCTTTGACCTATGTTATGTAGCATATGATAGATTAAAATTTTTTTTCCATATTCTTGTTTTATTTAACTATATTTTAATGTGTATTTTTTTATAAATTCAAGTATTCAAAGAGTATATGAACTCGACAAACAAAATTAGTTGGTTATTGCCATTGTTGTTGTTGTTGTTGTTGCTATATAGATTTCAATTCTTTGGTCATTTTTTAGTTGTCGTTTTCATTATCAACCCATTAAGGACGGGTTGTATAAAATTTGTACAGAATGTTTCAGAGCAATTTCTTTTACAAACTATGTATTTTTTAAATTATTAATAAAGATATTGTAAAGTGTTAATAATTTTGTGATTTATATATACATTATAATTTTTTAAAAAATGTTTTCCTTTAAATATAAAATTTCAACAATCAATTTAAAACAAAATTTGTACCAAGAGATTTTTTCGATTTATGGTTACATAAGATATAAATAATTTTAAAAAATTCTAAAAATTTTCTGACATTTGTAAACATTTTTTTCACACATTTTTGGATCATTAAATACAAAGTTAATTTTAAAAATCAAAATCCGAAATGAATAACTTAATGCAGCCTTAAAACCCTCGAATATTGAACTTCAAAAAAATTATAATTTTATAAAAATGAATATTTATTGAAAAAAATTTATAATATATTTAATATGTCTATCGTGAACGAGGATTTTGATAAGAATTTTAATAAGTTTAGACATGGAAAAGATAAAACATAATTTATTAAGACGAAAAAGAAAACACATCTCAGTATTATTTATTTACTTATTAACATTAATGCAATTAATAGACATAGATCAATTTTAAAGTGTAACTTGTTTTTAAACTTCAACATGAATTGTAATCTTCATGACAAACAAAAAATTTATGATTAAATTCAAATATTCAATAATGACTTTAAAGTGTTTAGATAAAAATTTCAAAAAATACAAAATTTCAATTTTTAGTAAAAAATAAAAATATTAATTATTTTTTTAAATATTGATAAAATATTTACTTTATCTACATGAATCGATTCGTTGTCATGTCAGGAATACAATTTTGACATGAATTAATAAAAATTTTAATAATGAAAAAATTTATTTAAAAAATACAAAAATAAATTTTTTTCAACAATTAAAAAATTGTTAAAAAATTATTTTTTTGGATATATGTGAAAATCCTAAATTTTATAAAAATCCGTCAAAAAGTATAAGAAAAATTTTTTATTATATTTTCATCGCGGTGACATACACACACGCACATACATCTCGACATTTGTTCGTCTTGACAAAATATTTGTACTACACTTGAAAAGTAAAAATAACTGATTCTAAGAAATTTGGAAATCGACATCATTACAAGGTTTCCTTTGAGAGGAAATGATTATTACTAGTTTTTCCTTATGAAAAGTAAAAGAATTTGATAATTGTTATAAATATTATAGAATTAAAGCATTAAAGTGCGTATCAAGAAAATTAATAGAAAATTTTGATTTTTACACTAAAAAATTGAACTTTTTTTACAGCTGTCACTCTAATCGAAAATTATAAATACTTTTATATGAAATGTTTAAAAGTCCAGAATGACTTCAGAAAATCTATTTATTTATTTATCTATTTATTGTCTAAAGTGCTATTTAGAAATTTGAAACAACCATGTGTAGTATACTTTATTTTTTTAATTTGACATTTTTTACTTTTGTTTGTGCAACGCTGGTAGCAAAAGTTTTTTTCTGCACATTTACGAATGTTTTTTTAAGGAAATTCTGAGGAAATCGTGAAATATTTCCAAATATTAGGTCGAAGGTTTTACACCTCAGGAATATTTACCACCAAAAACTTTGATGAATTTGCAAAGAGTTTCTTTTTGACAAACATTTATTCTCAAAATGGGCCTGTCGGGCAAACCGAACCGTTTTTCGGTGGTGCAAACCGGTCATAGGGTATTTCCATTAAAATAAAGTTTCATAAAAATTATTTTTAAATAAAATGTTTCTTTCATTAAAATATTTACTTACAAGGAAAAATAATTGTCTTCCAATGAGAATTGAACCATTTAATATTGTTTCTCTGATAATGACAAACATTTATATTTTTTTATTTAAAAAAATCTTTATTTAATTAAAATTCAATCCCGAATTATTATTTTCATTACTACAACCATTGTTTACATGATTCTTTATGTTTTTTATTATTGTAGATTATGTAAATGCAATATTATAAATAAAAAAACCAAACGGTCAGGTTTGCCCCATAGAGGGCCCAGTTTACCCCAAGGGGTGGGGCAAACCAGACCGTTTGCAAAATTTTTTTAAGTTAACACAGTAACTAAACAATAAAATATGAAGTACAGGTCTCTGGGAAAAAGTTGCGCAATTAAATGATCTTTCAAAGAAGCCATCGAAAAAAGAAATCGGTTGATTCGTTTAGTAACAAGAGTAAGAAAACCGTTAGGGGGTCCAGTTTGCCCCACTCTCCCCTATTAATAATTTTATTTAATACCATATAATATAAAGATAAGTAATAAAACATTTAATATTTTAAATAACATTACATCTACAATTGATTCAGATTTGCAACAATGATAGAAGAAAGTACTTTGACCATCCAAATGAAAATGATTTATACAAAAATCGCTTAAAATTTGTTGTTTTAGAATTCATAAGATATTCGGGTTAAATTTACTATATGAATTCATGTGGCATTTTGAAACATAATTTGTTCCTAATTTCTTAATAATTTGTGGGATTTTATTAGGAATAGAGGATACAGAATTGATAAAAACACATTTTATACAAAAATTCGCATGGATTGCCTATCGAATTTCTTTCGAAATTTATAACAAAATTTTGTAATAAAAATTACGTGCGTAATTCATTTAAAAAAACGTGAGAAATTTATACAAAAAATTGAAATTAAATATCACAAATAATTATCGTAAATATTAAGGTTAGGATTCTATATGAATTTTTGTGTTATTTTATTCATTGTGTTTTTGTTTTCTTAATTTGAATCAGTTGAAAATCGTGGTTTTAACTGACAATCAGTGACTGACATTTAGATTTAAAATAATATAACTCTTTAACGACGAGATGTGCTGCTTTTCAACATGAATTTCAAACGCCTACAATTAGTAGAAAGAAGCCATAAAATTGTTTAAAAGTCCATATCCTACTATTTTTAGGGTCGCTCTTTCGAATGGCGTGGTCAAAATTGTCAAAAAATGATATTAAACCCTTCTTTTTTCCAAAAATACTTAAAAATGTCAAGTTTTTTTAATGCAATTTATTTTAAAGAATTTTTTCTCCGCCATAACATTTTTTAAATAGAACAAAAAGTGTAAGAAACGTGTTCCCGATAGTTGTACTTGAAAAATATCCATTTTCAATTTTAAATTTTTTTTATTTTTAATTTAAAATGGCCCTTGAAGGACAAAAAAATTTCTTATTTTTACGTAAAATTACAAACTTTTTTAAAATTGTTCAAATCTAATTGAAATTTGTTACTCGGGGGTTTTGGGGGTCGCTGAATACGAATCTGAAGTCAGATTCAAAAAATTCAAAATGGCGGATCCAATATGGCGGTCGAATTTGGTGAAACTCATTAAATTCAGTTGAAACTCGTTACTCGGAGGTTTTTAGGGTTGCTGATCACGAATCTGAAGTCAGATTCAAAAAATTCAAAATGGCGGCTTAATTTTTCAAAATTACTCAGACTCGCTTGAAAATTGTCACTCGGAGGTTTTTGGGGTCGCTGATCACGAATCTGAAGTCAGATTAAAAAAATTTTAAATGGCGAAATCAAAATGACGGCTTAATTTTTCAAAATTACTCAGATTTGCTTGAATTTTGTAACCCGGGGGTTTTTAGGTCTCTGATTACAAATATGAAGTCAGATTCAAAAAATTCAAAATCGAGGATCCAAAATGGCAGCTTAATTTTCCAAAATTACTGAGATATGCATGAAATTTGTTACTCTGGGGTTTTCGGGGTCGCTGATTTTGAATATGAAGTCGCCTTTAGCCTTTAAATAATTAAAGTTGATATAGAGAATCATTTTTTAAACTTTTTCAGTAATTTTTTTTGTTTTTTTTATTTTTTTGCTTTTTCAATTTCAAAATTTAATTTTTTCAACTTTTTATTAAAAACTATTTGAGGTGCAACAGTATCGAGGTAAATGCTGTTTTTCTGTCATGTACTGACGACTTTCCCGTTCTTACTTTGTTCAAATAATCTTTGCTGATGCACATAGCCAAAAATTTTGTACTTTCTATTTCCGAACAAGGAAGTACTGAACAATATGCTAGTTATATTACTGTGACAAATGCTTCAAAAAAGCGCATTATACAAATTAATATTTTTTAATAAAAAGCGCATTATACAAATTAATAATTTTTAATAAAAAGCGCATTATACATATTAATAATTTTTAATAAAAAGTTGAAAGATGTAAATTATAAATTGAAAAAAAACAAAAAAAGAAGACTAAAAAAAAATTTTAAATCACTAAAAAATTTAAAAAAAGTTTCTCTATATTGTCTACCTAGTCGTGGTAAGAATCGGCAACTTTAATTATTTAAAGGCTAAAGACGATTTCATATTCAAAATCAGCGACCCCGAAAACCCCAGAGTAACAAATTTCATGCATATCTCAGTAATTTTAGAAAATTAAGCTGCCATTTTGGATCCGCGATTTTGAATTTTTTGAATCTGACTTCATATTTGTCATCAGCGACCTAAAAACCCCCAGGTTACAAAATTCAAGCAAATCTGATTAATTTAAAAAAATTAAGCCGCCATTTTGGATCCGCCATTTAAAATTTTTTTAATCTGACTTCATATTCGTGATCAGCGACCCCAAAAACCTCCGAGTAACGAGTTTCAACTGAATTCAAAGAGTTTCACAAAATTCGACCGCCATATTGGATCCGCCATTTTGAATTTTTTGAATCTGACTTCAGATTTATAACACAGGCCGACAAAATGTTGTCGAATCTCAGAACCAAGGACCGGATAATACTTTTTCGAAGGTTTTTGACGTGCTGAATTCGAATCTGACCTCAGAATTGCCCCACCACGTCAGGTTTTTGAGATATTCCAACCTAAAAGTGCCAAAAACACGTTTTTGGGGCATTTTTGAAGTCCTGTACAATCAAGAGAAAATTTTTTTTCCTAAAGTTATTTACGGCATCTGAAAGTACTATTCTTCCCCTTTAAAAGGCCTTTTGAAATTTGAAAAAATCTATATTTCTCACTAAGATATCGTCATTTGAATTTTTTGAATGTGGTAAATTGGTCAATATTCGTTTACTGAACACATTCAAAAAATTAGAATGATGATATCTCAGTAAAAATAAAGATTTTTTAATGTTTCAAAAGGCCTTTTAAAGAGGAAGATTAGTACTTTTACATGCCGTAAATAAATTTAGGAAAAAAAATTTCTCTTGTTTGTACAGGACTTCAAAAATGCTTAAAAAACGCGTTTTTGGCACTTTTAGGTTAGAATATCTCAAAAACCTGACGTGGTGGGGCAATTCTGAGGTCAGATTCGAATTCAGCACGTCAAAAACCTTCGAAAAAGTATTATCCGGTTCTTGGTTCTGAGATTCGACAAAATTTTGTCGGCCTGTGTAATCAGCGACCCCCAAAACCCCCGAGTAACAAAGGACCCCGCACAAAATGCATTGAAATTGGCTTACCGTTAATTTTGTTCATATTTTCAGAATTAGTAGTTCTAAGTGTCCTAATTAAAGATATAATTTTGTTAAACTCAAAACTTCACTTGTTTGGCTAAAAACAGGGGGTGAAAGTACCCCCTGTCTAAGGCATGAAATAAACATTTCAGTGCTTTTAGCCAAATTAACCATTATTTTTGGTAAGTTTAATGTCAAAAGTCACCAATATACATAAAGAAAGAACTCATAATGTTAAACAAATAAAAATGTAAAATATCAACCCTTAAAAACTACCCCTTGTATAGTTAAAACCATATGGAAAAGAAAAAAATTATTTTATTCACAGCAAATATTTTTATAAATAAAATATTGACTTTTTTAAAACTTATACATATGAACTGTCATATTCACCCTTACAAACAACCCCACTTACAAAGAGCAACAACAACTTTTATATTTTAAATAAATTCAGTAAACCAGATAAATGAACACTTTAATCAGTGAAAGATTTTTGAAAATCGACTGGAAGTAATTATTTAATCTTCCGTGACCTTCAGTGCAATGTTTAAAATAAAAAAGTACCTTTATGAATAAAACAACCCCTTAACATTTAAAGTGAAAAAAGTAAAAAATCCATCTCAACCAAAAAAAAAACTATTAAAAATAGTAAACAGTTTATTATTTTTGTAGTTACAGACAGCCATATTATTTGTTTAAGTATATCCCAGTTGTACAACATACCTCGTAAATAAAAAAGTGACATAAAGGAATAAGCGAAACTAAGCACTATGAAGCATTAAGAGCATCAATAAATATTCAGTGTTTTCTTTTATATTTATCATTTTTCAAACCCTGCCCTAACTTTTTGCTGTTTCCGGTTGTTAAAGGAACTACCTACTACATGTAACAAAAATAAAATGTTATTTTAAATATTCGACGCTATTTATTATAAACATCTCTCTAAGTATTAGGCTCATAGAAAGAAAATAACACATTAAAGATATGGCATGTCTTTAGGCTTGTGAAAACTCAAATGTTTTGTTCAAGGTTTTGTTTCAATCTTATTATATTGTTCAAAAACATGCCGGCATTCGCTAGAGAAACATTTTCTACCCAGAGTATGTCAAGTGGAGGCCTCAGGTACATGATTTTGTACTCTTATTCTTGTTAAAAAAAATCTCAACCTATTTACAAGTTGCACTTAGTAGCAAATCTTATTTTAAGCACTTTGATGCCATGCATTCAAAAAAAACTATTCATTGACAGGGTTGTTTCTATTTTCTGCATCTAACACGATGTACATTTCGATATTCGCACTGGTGTTCCCACCCTTTCACCATATAGAGTTACTCACACGCAAACACATATATGGTCAATACAGTTTAAAGGCAATAATTAAATACTATAAGATTTTTATACATAATAAACTGTTTACAATATTTAATAGTTTTCTTTGGTTGAAATGGATTTTTTACTTATTTCACTTTAAATGTTAAGGGGTTGTTTTGTTCATAAGGGTACTTTCTTATTTTAAACATAGCACTGAAGGTCACGGAAGATTAAATAATTATTTCCAGTCGATGTTCAAAAATCATTCACTGTTTAAAATGTTCATTTATCTGATTTACTGGATTTATTTAAAATATAAAAGGGGTTGCTTTTTGTAAGTGAGGTTGTTTGTAAGGGTGAATATGACAATTCATATGTATAAGTTTAAAAAAATCAATATTTTATTTATAAAAATATTTGCTGTGATTAAAATAATTTTTCCCTTTTCTATATGGTTTTAACTGTACAAGGGGTAGTTTTCAAGGGTTGATATTTTACTTTTTTATTTGTTTAACATTATGAGTTCTTTCTTCATGTATATTGGTGACTTTTGACATTAAACTTACTAAAAATAATGGTTAATTTGGCTAAAAGCACTGAAATGTTTATTTCATGCCTTAGACAGGGGGTACTTTCACCCCCTGTTTTTAGCCAAACAAGTGAAGTTTTGAGTTTAAGAAAATTATATCTTTAATTAGGACACTTAGAACTACTAATTCTGAAAATATGAACAAAATTAACGGTAAGCCAATTTCAATGCATTTTGTGCGGGGTCCTTTCAATTAGATTTGAACAATTTTAAAAAAGTTTGTAATTTTTCGTAAAATTAGGAAATTTTTTTGTTCTTCAAGCGCCATTTTAAATTCAAAATCGAAAAAAATAAAAATTAGAAATGGATATTTTTTATGTACAACTATCGGTAACACGTTTCTTATACTTTTTGTTCTATTTAAAAAAATGTTATGGCGGAGAAGAAGATTCTTTAAAAAAAATTGCATTAAAAAATCTTGACATTTTTCAAAATTTTTGTAAAAAAGAAGGGTTTAAGGGCATCCGGGAAATAATAGTGTTTTCGTAATCGACGTCTCATTTAAAAATAAAAGAATATTTTGAGTCGGGAATTTTTGGTAAATATAGATGAACGCTCTGGGACTAGCGGTCCTCTCGGATTTTTGCAAAATTTTGATAAATAATAATTGAAAAAAATGTTTGAATATACGGAAAAATGGGGTTTTCAACAGTTTGGTATCACCGTCTCATTTTGAGAGGACAAAATATTTCTGGTTCATATTTGGAGAGGTGATAGAGGAAGACTCACTGAGGAGCGGTCCTCTCCGTTTTTGCAATAATTTCGCGAGGAAATTATTTTATTTACGATTGAAAGTCTAGTAATTTTAGGTTGGAGACGTTTTCGTAGTCCAAGTCGCGGTGACTACCGAGAATTGGCGCCACCTGCTCTTTGACCACCGACACATAGATCCACTTGTCTGTGTGCTCGCCGCCATATTGTTCCCCACTTTCGCCAAAAATACAACTTTTGTAATTACGTTTTTCAATATTTATTTCAAAAATTACTTGCCAATTTAGAGAATATTCTTTATCAGCACGAATTCCCCTAATTCTCCTAATAAATCCGAACGAGATATCTCTAACTACTTAGAAGTGAAACGAAAGGCGAGAAAACACTTTTTGGCGACAATTTTTCCCGGATGCCCTTAATATCATTGTTTGAAAAATTTGACTACGCCATTCGAAAAAACGACCCCAAAAATAGTAGGATATGGACTTTTAAACAATTTTATGGCTTCTTTCTACTGATTGTAGGCGTTTGAAATTCATGTTGAGAAGCAGCACATATCGTCGTTAAAGGGTTAAATAAATAATATGAATATTAAAATTTACCTTTTTGTGGGATCCAATATGATTGACATTTTTTTGTCCCTTTTTTGAATTTTTAAAAACTGACATCAAATTCGAATTCAGCGACCCCTAAAACCCCCGAGTAACGATTTTTAAGCGAATCCGATGAATTTTTTAAAATGTGTCCGCCTTGTTGTTTTTCTGGGGTTATAAAAACCCTCATCTGATAGTGTTAAATGCACCTTGGATTCGGATTCAGTGACCTCAAAAACGTAAGGTACACATAGTGAGACCTCCAGGTCAAACTAAAAAATTTTTTTGTGTGGCTGTGTTATTCAACAATTGACAAACCTCTTACGGAACTAACAAAAATTCATCAAGAATGTAATTAGACTCAGGAGTCTTAACAGGCTTTTGATTTTTGAAGACACCCCAGAAATAGATTCGCAAGATTTGCCAAGATTACTAATTGAGCACCTTAAAGATAACATTAATCAGAATGCATCAAACGAACCTAATATAGAGGAAACAACACAGGCTCATAATAACATAATGCAAGAATATTATAGATGGTGCGCAAATAAAACATAAACTCGAGAATATGAAAAACCTAATGCAAAAGGAAAACTATGGCGAAGATTTAGAAAAGGGATATCTAACGACCCAAATATCATAATTCGATCTCAATTCTCTGAGAAGAATTTGATTAAAACCTTAATTGAAGCCGCTGAATGGACTATAACAAAAAAATTGAGTATACTTATACATTTCGACGATCCAATAGACCACCTCTATAGAACGGGTAAAATCCAAGACTCTCATAGCATTTATTGGTTTTAAATACCCACAATTGAAATTCCACAGTTGCTTTAATTCTACAACCAAACTTACTATTGATGAGAGTGAAGAAATCATTAGGGAAAGCCACGGATCAATAATGGCCCAACATTTTGGGGAAAATAAATCCATTCAAAGTGTAAGAGAATTGGGTACATGGAAGAATATGGAAAACAACATAATTGATTTTATAAAAAAATGTCACGTATGTCAAACACACAAACTTAATCGTATGAAAAGACGTTCTGAAGCCATTATACATGACACTCCAACAGTACCCAATGACAAAACTACAATGGACCTTTGCCAGTTACTTATCAAGGACAAAAATACATATTAAGGTCAAAATATATAATATAGTTTCACAATTAATGCAAAATTTGGAAAACCTGTTCAGAATTCAGCATATAAAAATAACCACATTTCACCCTCAACGCAATGGTACTTTAGAAAGATCTCACAGTACCAATAAGGATTTGATAAGAACATCCATGGCATATTTATATGCTGAATGGGATAGGACATTGAAATTCATTTGCATGGCATATAATAACACGAAGGAACTGGATTTAGTCCTTTTAAACTTAGCTTCGGAAGAGATGCTAATGTTTTATCAACGCTCGCGACAACACCCAGCTTGAAATATCCCGAATTAGTAAGATTGTGTCAAGAAAGGCACGAGAGATATGTAAGGAAAGCTTAAGAACAAACAGAAAGTTCAGAAGAAAAATATAAAAGAATTCAGGATGCTAGAATTGTATTACCTCAACGGTTATTCGATCCTGGTGATCTCGTGATGTTAGAAAATATTAAAGAAAATAAATTAAGTCTCGATTTGAAAGGACCTGCGGTCATCATAAAAGTACTTCCTCAGAATAATTATGAAATACTATTTAATAATAAATCGATCCTTTTTTCTCGCAGATAGTCTTAAAATATATAATTATTAATCTACAGTATGAGTGCAAAGAAACATTACAATCAGGCTTCTTGAAGGTACGATTATTTATGCTGAGAATCTCAAAACAACGAAACTTGATCATCATGTCTGGAGATTTATCGCAGAAATAGTCCAAATGCTTGGACTTACGCGCTCAAAACGAGATTTTTTAAACGTCGTCAGTACTCTTTGAAAAACAGTATTTGGAACATTGGACGAAAGTGACTTAACGTTAATAAATCACGAGTTTAATCTTAGGAGAACAAACTGGTAACTCCATAAGTGAACTTAATAATATACTCAATGCTAACATGTCAATATTACTTTGTGTAGCATATCGATAGGGGAATTTGGCGAAGAATTGAATTTAATCATCGATGCTATAAACGACACTAAACATGGAATTATTCATCCTCTGATCTTTTCACCATCAACACTCAAACAAGAATTTAATAAATTTGAAGATTTATCCAATACTAGATACCCAATCCGACTCATTACTCAAAACTATCAACGCATAATTGATATTTCAGAAGTTTTTATTGCTATCATGAACAAATGACTTATTTACACCTTGAAAATCCCACCTTTAGAACACGAAGACTTGCAAACCTTATATTCCCTATTCCTATCCACCAAACGAGTGGCTTTATTGCACCAATCCCTACTCATAAAATAATTTTAATAAACGCTGAAAAGAGTTTCTACCTTCCGAGCGATACAAGTACTATAGATCATTGTAAACAAACAGATAAAATCAGAGTTTGTAAACGCCTTTTACCATCGTATTTAATTAGTAAAGTACAGAGTTGCAAAACTAGTATCCTTAAAGATCAGAACAAAATAATCAGCGATCACATATGTCAATTCACCGCCTTTCAAATCATTGAATTAACATATACACCGTTAAAAGACCTTAATCAATTCATTGTTATACCACAAGAGGAATTAGAAATAAATACTTTCTGTAATTCAAATTCACAAGTTATTTTCATTAGGCAACGGACTTTAGTGCACAATAAATCAGATTGTATGCTACCAACTCCATAATTAATACTAAATATACACCAATCTACAGAAAGTCGAACAGATATTAGATTTAAGAAAAATGTTTCTTACACTATTGACCAATCTGGTTTTAAATTATTATTAACTTCTCAACTACCAACTACACAAGAATCTCTCCATCACGAAAATTTGAAGTTTTTGCGTCAGAGTTTAGATGTGATGGAAAATTCGTTACAAAAAATAAAATATCATCGAAGAAACAAAACATGGATAGACAAAGGAACTGATATTGTAACTAACTCAGGTTTTATATCAGTGTCAAGTGTTTTTCTATTTGCTATGTATAAAATAGGATTATGTGACTTCTTTAGCAAATTTTTACCCAAGAATCTATGTATTAACCCTTTAAGGACGGGAAGGACAGATTTTTTATCGAAGATTCAAGGTCGTGGTTCTTTGTATTCATGTATGACAAAAATTTGTCAGGCGCCATTAATTAAGTATGTTTTTGCCCTCTTTCAGAATCCATAATTGAAATTGCAAAAAAAACCAAATTTAAAAAAGATGTGGCCATTTTTTTAAACAGAAACACGAAATTTTTAAAGTTTTTTGTCAAACAATTTTTTTTTCATAGACTAAAAGTTAAAATATAAGCTGCTCACCTAAAAAAATCGCGTTCGCAAAACCCAAGCTTTACTAATATGAAACGCGTTTAAAAAAATTTCAAGATGGCGGTTTTAAAATGGCGGTGGAAGGGATTTTTTCAATTAATAATAATATAATTTTATTTTCCAAAAACAAAAAAATTTAATTTCTTTCATACTTATAATCTAAATGTTTTTGGGGTCATTGATTACGAATCTGATGTCAGTTTTTAAAAATTCAAAATGGTGGATCCAATATGGCGAACAAAATTTTTGAAAATTTGTCGTTATCACTTAAAACTTGTCACTCTGGGGTTTTTGGGACCGCTGATTGCAATCATGATGTCAGTTTTTAAAAATCCAAAATGGCGGATCCAATATGGCGGACAAAATTTTTAAAAATTTGTCTTAATCACTTAAAACTTGTCACTCGGGGATTTTTGGGACCGCCGATTACGAATCTGATGTCAGTTTTTAAAAAGTAAAAATGGCGGATCCAATATGTCGGACAAAATCTTTGAAAATTCGTCGTAGTCACTTAAAACTCGTTACTCTGGGGTTTTTGGCGTCGCTGATTACGAATCTGAGGTCGGACTTTAAAAATTGGAAATCGCGAATCCAATATGGCGGATAAAATTTTTTAAATTTTTCGCAGTCACTTGAAAGTCGTAAGGGGTACAAAGGAGATTATCATAGAAGATGTGATAATTAAGCCATTGTTTGGGAGCAGTCAACAGTAGTAAACGTCCTACCATTTTTATTTTATTTTACTCAATACATTATTATTTTCAGCTTCTGTCCCGCAATAAATATAGTTCGTAAAATTTAATTATCTTCTTAATGAATTCAGCACTTTACAAGAAGGACAAATATTTTTTTTACGAAATGTTTCTAACATTTTTTGAACTTGTGCTGGGTTTTATGGTGTTTAATCATTACTTTAAGAGCATTGAATGTTTGTTTTTATTAGTAAAAAGTCTGTCGAGGTATTGCTGTTCTATAAAGTTTTCAAAAAGTTTTTTGTAGGATAAGGTGACATGATAATCATAAAGATAATTAAAAAAAATTTTAAAAATAAAAATTTTTTAAAAATTAAAATACAAAAAAATAAGACTCTTCATTTCACGTTGAACCTTCTCGCGGTTAGAGTCGAAAACATCATAATGTTATGATGTCCAAAGAACGTAAAAATCTTTAAAATTCAAACTCTAAATTGAACCGTCTTTTGAATTTTTGAAAAATAGACATTAGATTTCTAATCAGAGATACCAGTATTCCTCGAGTAATGAACTTCTCGCTAATCCAATAAATTTTAAAAAACTTTGTCCCACATATTGAATCCGACATTTTGAATTTATAAAATCTGACATTAGATTCATTATCAGCTACCCCAAAAACCTCACGAGTAACGAGTTTTAAGTGACAACGACCAATTTCAACAATTTTGTCTGCCATATTGGGTCCGCCATTTTGACTTTTTAAAAACTGACATCAGATTGGTAATCAGCGACCCTAAAAACTCCCAAGTGATGACTTTTAAGTGACTACGACGAATTTTTAAAGATTTTGTCTGCCATATTGGGTCCGCCATTTTGACTTTTTAAAAACTGACATCAGATTGGTAATCAGTGGCCCCAAAAACTCCCAAGTGATGACTTTTAAGTGACTACGACGAATTTTTAAAGATTTTGTCCACCATATTGGATCCACCATTTTGAATTTTTGAAAACTGACATCATATTAGTAATCAGTGGCCTCAAAAACCACCGTGTGACAAGTTTTAAGTGATTACGACAAATTTTCAAAAATTTTATCCACCATATTGGATCCGCATTTTGAATTTTTAAAAACTGACATCAGATTCGTAATCAGCGACCCCAAAAACAGTTAGATAATAAGTATAAAAGAAATTAAATTTTTTTGTTTTTGAAAAATAAAATTATATTATTTTTGAAAAAATTCCTTCTACCGCCATTTTAAAACCACCATCTTGAAAATTTTTTAATCGCATTTCATATTAGTAAAGCTTGGGTATTACGGACGCGATATTTTTAGGTGAGCAGCTTATATTTTAACTTTTAGTCTATGAAAAAAAAATTGTTTGACAAAAAACTTTAAAAATTTCGTGTTTTGTTTAAAAAAAATGGCCACATCTTTTTTAAATTTGGTTTTTTTGCAATTTCAATTACGGATTCTGAAAGAGGGCAAAAACATACTTAAGGAATGGTGCCTGACAAATTTTTGTCATACGCGAATACAGAGAACCACGACCTTGAATCTTTGATAAAAAATCTGTCCTACCCGTCCTTAAAGGGTTAAGTTATTCTGTATAAAAACTAACGTCAACGATAAACCTGTAGTTCACTACTCGTCCGTCGCTTCTGCTCTTGAACATGTAATGAGCGACACAATCATTGTGCCTAAAACTGTAAGGTTGCGAACTGAGAGACTAAGTTCAATCTAAGGCGAGATGTGTGACATACTTTTCTATATTAGGGAAAACTAGACCATCTGCACTGAAAAAAAATTTGACAGAATGCCCAGCGGGCACAAAGACAAAAAACGTTCTTTGAACGTCTGTAGAACGTTTAATGTCTGCCAATTTACGTTCTAGGAATGTCCAAACGTTCCAAAACATTTTTGGAACGTTCGGACGTTCTTAAAACCTAAAACGGCAGACATTAAACGTTTTACAGACGTTCAAAGAACGTTTTTTGTCTTTGTGCCCGCTGAGTGTGCCTTTACTCAGGCAACTTTTGCCTTAGAACAAAAGCAATAAGCGTAAAGCAATTGTTTCTTTTAAAAAAAGCAATTTTTGCCTTTTTTAAACACAAATATTTTAACTAACGCAATTTTTACCTTCTTTAAAGGCAAAAATTGTTTTTTTTCTAAAAAAAACAATTGCTTTACGTGTATTGCTTTTGTTCTTAACCAAAAATTGCCTGAGTAAAAAAGCACATTCTGTTGAATATTTTTCTCAGTGTACCATGTATCAAATAATAGAAAGGAAACTCTTCCTCTATAAACTGATCCAGACTGCATTCCTTACGTAACATAACACTTTCCTGACTTTTCCCAAAAACAGTTAACGGAAGAACAGATTTACTTTGACTAAAATACATGTAGCACATAGTTTTCTCCGCTTAGTAAAACAAGTGTATATTTATTCGACGTTTATAAAATAATAATAAATAAGTATTTCTTTAAATTGTTAAATTATTATTTTCCCTGTCACAAAAATGTAAGAGAAATTTATATTTTGTGTTTATACGTGTATTGTTTTACGTGTTTTGATTTTGAGTCACTGTAAAGTTTATATTTTGAAGGCTGAAATCTTTCATTAATGTGTTTTTGAAAACTTAAACGAGTTTCCTTTGTACCTTTTAAATATTTTGATTATTTATTACTTATGATTCGATTATTTTTATAATGAGAATAGTTTTAACTATTACCTTGTGAGTTCACAATTTTATTTTTTTATAGTGATTTACGTTATATTTACGAGTTACGTTACCTTTTAAATATGTTGATTATTTATTACTTATGATTTGATTATTTTTATAATGAGAATAGTTTCAATTATTCTCTTATGAGTTCACAATTTTATTTTTTTATAGTGATTTACGTTATCCTAATGCTATTTCGTTATTTTCAACGTGAATTTTATTGATCAATACACAATGGAATTCCTTTTTATGTTTTTTATTCATATATTTTATTAAATTTTTTGACATATTGTCTGATGTTCCGAATATATAGATATAATTTAAAAAAGATTTTTTTCATTTATTATATATCATCAAAAAATCTATTTTTCGCTTGTGCTTTTATTTGACATTTTTCACTCTGGTCACTCAGGAGCAATTAGAAGTTTTGAAGGTGGAGCTTAACGAGGCTGTCGCGTTTATTAACGAGCTTCAGAATGAGAATAATCTGGTTGACAGTTACCTTGTACTAAAAATACCTAAATTTTAGATGAATGATCTATGGTAATGGTTTATACAGCTGGAATCAGCTTTTTCAAACGCGAAAATTACTAATGACTAAATTAATGCTAATTATGTGGTAACAGAATTAGATCAGGGCGTTATCATAAGCACTCGTGATTTGCCTAATTCAGTGCTTTGTCCAAATAATTTTTATAACAAAATTAAGACCTGAATAATGAATCATTTTTCTATCTCTCCGAAAACGAGTTTACAGCAGTTATTAAAGGGTGATGTTTCTTCTGCAGGGTAACCATCACAAATTCGTAGTAAATTAAATAATTGATTAAATAAATTAAAAATGTATGCTGTAATTGGTTACTGAGTGATCCAGATCATGATCCGTGGACATGCTGAAAACACTCTATATCGCAACAAAGAAGACGCGTTATTTCATTGGATTTTTGCGTAGCAGCAGTTCTTTACCCTATTATAGGGCCAGATCTGTTTAGCGGTAGACTTGTCTCGTCGTAAAATAATTGATCCCTTTACTCAGGTTGAGATTCTTGGTTCTCAAAATAACATACGTTCTTATCTCTTTTTGACATTGCCTCTACAGATCGTAAATCATCTTTGCAAATATTTTATCAGATTTTCTTGATATAACCGGTTTGTCTCAACCTCGCCGGTTACCATCATGCATGGTGTAAGAAAGAAAGGTAAATTGACATCCTACCCCCACCACAGAAATTGTGTTTGCTTAAAGATTTGTTTCTGCGAGTATAAATCAGATGGAGCATTGTAGTTCATGTTAGGATTACAAACCTAAAAATTATTTTTGACTTGTTGATTGTTATGAATCTATTTTTCAAAAATTTAAGACCTGTTACTATTAAATTTAAGAAATAAATGTATTAACGTCAAATTTTTAATTTATCAACTATATTTAATATTATTAAGGTGACTCATAATTTTTATAAAAAAAGCAAAACCTAAGAATCACTTGGTTGCACTAAATTTTAACCCATTAAATCCCATGAAGAAACCAGCCATTGTATTAAAAACCAACAATTGGATTTATAGACAAATGGAAAAAAAAGATATATCTATTTTTTGTTTTTAATTTCCAATTGTTTAACAACAATCGTATTTTGTTCATAAAATTGGTACACGAAGAGAGAATATATATTAAATTTTGTAAAAATATTTTCCAATTGGGGAAAAAGTGCGACAAAGCGAAATTTTGATATAAAAAATACTAAAGTTTTAAAAAACTTGTGTTAAATTTAGTAGAATTATATCAAATATCAAAAATATTAATTAAATTCTAATATAACTTTAATAAATTTCACAAAACTAATTTTAAAGTTTAGAATTTTCAATATCAAAATTTCGCTTTGTTGCACTTTTTCCCCAATTTGAAAATATTTTTACAAAATTTAATATGTGACACGTACAGTTAAAAGGGACCTACGATCCGAAAAAATCGATTTTTACTTTTTTTATCTGCTCTTATAGTAAATAAACCGCTCTTTCCAACGCAATAAGCCGCAGCTTTCTAGCTGCATTAGTTTTCTCACAATTTCACTTTAAAGTTAGGTACTTTGACAAAAAACAGTGCTAAAAACTAACTTGGTAAACTTCAAAGTCGTTTTTCTCGAAAACTTTTTTTTCGGACCGTAGGTCCCTTTAACTGTCCGTGTCACATACATATTTTCTCTGCGTGTATAAGCAAATTAAGCTGGGAAAAGGATGTTTCATCTCAAGCAAAACAAATAAATTTTAAGTAAAATCCACAATTGGATTCATAAGCAAATAGGAAAAAATAGATATACCTGTTTTTGTTATTAATTTCCTATTGTTTAACAACAATTTTCTTTTATTCATAAAATTGTTGCAAACAAATTATAGTGAGTAAAAGTTTTTTCATCCCATGCATCATAAAAACCAATTTGGAGTGAATGTAACTTTTAAAAAGACTACTACCACTATAAAATCTTCAGGATCGTATTCGTGCTTGAGATGACTTTTTGTTTATAATAATAGTCACGTTAAGCATACAAATTGAAAGTCTACTATCAACATATTAAACGGATTTCGACACCTAAGTGAGAAAAATTAATGGGCATCATAACAAAAGGGTTTAAGCACCAATTTTTTAAATTAGGATTTTTCCATTTAAGAAATAAGTAACTATTTACACATTTCCATTAAAAATTATCTATTTTATTGAGTTTTTAAACAGTTTTCAATGAAAATTAGAATTATAAAATAACCTTAATTTTTAATAAAATTGTAATAGCAAAAATTGTTTTAACTTTCAATTATTGTTATTATTTACATGAGTAACAATTCAATTCGAGAATTTGTGTATTGCTTGATTTCAGAACAATCACTTAATAAATAATTTTTTGTTGAGATAAAACTCTTTAAAAATTTACTTTTGTCCATTTACTTTTTTAATCCTATAATATGAAAAAGGGTATATTTTTTAAAATAAAAAATATCATTAAATTAAAATTAAATTCGTTAAATCGTTAATTTTTATCAATGAAATTTTTCTTCTAGATTAAGCAATACACAAATTCTCGAATTGAATTGTTATTCATGTAAATAATAACAATAATTCAAAGTTAAAACAATTTTTGCTATTACAATTTTATTAAAAATTAAGGTTATTTTATAATTCTAATTTTCATTGAAAACTGTTTAAAAACTCAATAAAATAGAAAATTTTTAATGGAAATGTGTAAATAGTTACTTATTTCTTAAATGGGAAAATCCTAATTTAAAAAATTGGTGCTTTAACCCTTTTGTTATGATGCCCATTAATTTTTCTCACTTAGGTGTCGAAATCCGTTTAATATTTTGATAGTAGACTTTCAATTTGTATGCTTAACGTGACTATTATAATAAACAAAAAGTCATCTCAATCACGAATACGATCCTGAAGATTTTATAGTGGTATATTTTTATTCTTGAGGTTAAATTCTCTGAGAAATATGGAGACAAATGTCAAAAGATTTTACCGGGAATTTCTCAGGAGTAAGTACCGGGAATTTCCCGGTAGTGACTCTCGGTAATTTACCGGGACCGATTCCCGAGAATATTTTCACGTGGGAACATAAGTTATTGAGCGTCTTTTCTGTATTTTAGTGACCTTAAAAAAAGCTAATTGATGATACTTGGTAAATTAAAATCCATTTTTTAATGCTAGGGATGAAACACCCTTTACCCAGTTTAATTTGTTTATAACAATTTTATAAACAAAATACTACTTGGAGGAAAAAAATAACCGATAGAAAACATTCTTATTTTTCACGTAGAATCAATTGCCGTTAACAATTTTGAAAAAATTAAAAAGTTTTATTAATTTGTTTAAATAATTGGAAATTAAAAAAAATAAATAGGTATATATTTTTTTTCTATTTGCCTATGAATCCAATTGTTGGTTTTTAATGCAATGGTTGGTTTCTTCATTTCTTAATATAAGAAACCATATAATTTCAATAAAAAAATTGAAAAACTAAAGCTCAAAAGTGTCACTGCACTCATAGCACTAGATATCCCAGAATATTATGGAAACATCCCGTGGATATCCTAGGAATGTCCTAGAGATGGATGTGTCTAGTTGCAAATCTTCAGACGCATGTATGGGGAAATCTCACCCAATGGGGACAAATTGGGGACACAAAAAGCCTCCATATTGCCAATCCACATTTATATATTTTTGTTCTCTTTTTTTCGAGCATGAAATATAAAAATAATTGTTGTTAGGTGAAATTAAAAATTTGTGCAACTGATTTCTTTATTAAAATCGTAGAAATTAAGAAACTTCTGGCGTAACTCGCATTTAATCGAATTTTTATTAAGCGATAACTTTTTGAGCAATTTATTTTTTATGTTTTGAGTTTTTTGTCATTCATCTATGGGCTGTGAAGATTAGAAAAATATAAATTGGACAAGTGTGCCAGTTATAATATTCGAGATAATGAGCTCTTAATAACTGTAACTGTATTTTCACCAAACTTTAAAAATCATTAATTTCTTAATAATACTTGTTGAGCGATCATCATTCAACATTCGCTCATATACTATTTACAGTTTTAGGTATTAAGAAAAAGAATTTTGGGTGGTAGAACATTCTGCCACTTGATACATCTATGAAATTGGTCTTAGAAAACGTGCAACGAGTGCGTAACTCGTCAAAAAATGATTCTTCGACGAGCACAAGAAATCACTTTTAAAAAAATGGATACACCTTCGCGTAATATCTTGCTTTAGTGTAAATAAATATATGTGCAAAATGCTCACCCTTAAAAATAATATTTGGGGTTGATATTGAATAATTTTTCACTTTAATATATTAGTTACTTTGTTTATAGGGCCATTGCAGAATAAAATTTATTTGAACTATATTGCGGGTGGGTTTTTTATGAATGTAAGTTCAGGTAAATAAAAGGAGATGTTTTTTAAAGGATTTTAAAATATTTAAAATTTTTTAGAATAAAAAAGATAGGTAAAAATTCCTAAAAAATTTAAAATTTGTTTCTGATCTCTTTATATTTAAAAAAAAAATATATAAAAAAATTATAAATATAAAATCTCTCTTAAGAACTTATTACTTAAAAATAGTTTAATTGTAAAGCCACAGATAGGGTGGTATCCACCCCTATTTTGAAAAAAATTTTAAATCATCCAAAATTAATTATTTTTCATTTACACGGAGAGAAATTTATAGTAGTGGGTAATATAATTGTGGTTAGAGTGACTATCTTTAATGCTACGTATACAGACAGCTATCTAGATAGTCCCCGTTACCATCAATATCATCAGGAGTAACATCTTGGTAGTACGGGGTAGCATAACTATATTTTTTTAGGGTCTGTGATGGTTTGCAGTAGCATAATGATAGTATCGTGTAACATCATCTTTTTAACATCAAAATCTGACTATCCATTTCTCTCAGTGTAAATTATTTTTAGAAATGTAATAAAATTATCATTTTCTTATTAACAAATGACTGTCTAAAAATGTTCATTTGAGGATAAAGTAAACAATAATTTTTAATTATAAAAGACAGCTGCGAATAATAGATTAATTTTTTAAAAGGCATTTTAAGTTCATTACAGTTTAATGTAAAGTGTTATTTTTTAGTGAGTTTTTTCGATTTGAATGCTGAAAAGTTTTTAATTTATATCGTGTTTGTTTTATATATTGAAAAATCAGAATGGGTAAGTAAACATAAGTATTAACAAAATTCCAAATTATTAAATTAATAATTCAATTCAATTTATTATGTATCTTTTATTTATTTTAATTTATTATTAATTCAAATTCCATTTAATTAATTACCTTTGATTTTCAAATCCTCAACGCGTTTACAAATACATTGAAAATTAAAAAAAACTATTTAATTAAAATTTAATAAATTAAATTAATTCATGTGAATTTGCAGATGAGCTTAGTGCAAAACTTGCACTAAAACGAGAAAAAATGCGCCTAAAACGTGAAAAACTTGCGGTTCATAAGCTCAACGAATAGAGAGAAAAAAATCTGCCTTCGCGCTCCGACGATTTTTCCGGAGGTCGCGCTTTGCGCTCCGTGTGTTGTTGCTCGCTTCGCGCGCAAATAACTCGCTTCGTTCGCGATGTGTTCTTTGACTGTTGTTCGTTATTTGAGTTCTTCTTCCTGTTTCAAATTATATGTTTCATAAAACATTTTTTTTCTTAAAGTTACTACGACTTTAAGGATTACATTCTCCTCACATGTTTTTGCTAATGATTGCGAGATTAAATAGACTTAAATGTAGGGGAATAGGTTCCGTTGCGGGCATAGTTTCGTTCTTGTCTCATAATTTGTGTCCTTGTAGATATTAAACAAACATATGTATATGTATTTAAAACTAGAGACCTTAGCTAACTACTAGTGAAGAAAATAAGTATATTCCGTTGACTAGAAAAATTTTATTAAAAATTCAATAAATTGGTCATTTTTCTAACAAAGAAAATTTTGGTTCGGTTGTGGGCACTCTTAAAAAATCTATTAAAAATGCAAACAAATTAATTAAGTAACCGTTCGTTAACTACATAAGGATGATTTCTTCTAATTTTGACAATAAATGCTCCCCATGTAAGGGCATATAAGATTTCTCACACTGAACATGAACTGCCCAGTTACTACAATTACTATAACTGCGAACGACGTACGAACATCAAAGTCTCATTATATTAACTTCCGTGCTGGACCTCCAAAAATTACGAGAAATTAAGTTTCCCTTTAATTCCTTCCGTAGAAGATTTTCATTTTGGTCTCAAATTATTCATTTTCAGTTCTAGAATAAGAATTGAGTAAAAAATTTAATGGGGAAATTAAAAAGCAAAAAGGTATATCTTTTTTTTCTATTTGCCTGTGAATCCAATTGTTAGTTTTACTTAAAATCCGTTTGTTTATGCTTGGGATGAAACACCTTTTACCAAGCTTAATTTGTTTATAACAATTTTATAAACAAAATACGACTTGGAGAAAAAATAACCGATACAAAACATTCTTTTTTACGTAGAATCGATTATCGTTAACAGTTTTGAAAAAATTAAAAAGTTTTATTAATTTGTTTAAACAATTGTTGTTATACAATTGGAAATTAAAAATAAATCAATAGGTATATTTTTTTCTATTTACCTATGAAACAAATTTTTGGGTTTTTAATTCAATGACTGGTTTCTTCATGGGACTTAATGGGTTAATTGAAAACAGAACGTTTTAAATATAAAAATATTATTGTAAAAATATATTATTACTAAATTTGTATTTAAAATTTAACTGTAGTGGTATCAGTTATTCAAAATGGTGGATCCAATATGGCGGAAAAATTTTTTTAAAACAGTTGTATTTTCATGAAACTTGATATTCGGGTTTTTTTTAGATCGCTGATTACGAATCTAGTATCAGTTTTGAAAAATTCAAAATGGCGGATTCAATATGGTCAATGAATTTTACAAAAATTATTTTAAATGGCCATTTTGAATTTTTAGAAACTGATACCAGATTCGTAATCAACGACCTAAAAAACTCCGAATACCGAGTTTCGTAAAAATCCAACTGTTTTCAAAAAAATTTCCGCCATATTGGATCCACCATTTGGAATTTTTTAAAATCCGACTTCGTCGTCATAATCAACGACATCAAAAACCCTGCATAACGGGTTTCATGTAAGTCCGATGTAATGAAAAATTAAAGAAGTAACGTTACTTGCCGGTATCAGATGATCGTGTTGAAAGAGCATGAGTCAAATATGTGAAGTGTACCAGCATAAAATAATCAATGTTCTCAACGGTTTAGAAAGTTCTTTCAAATTCTATTGGAAAATGAATTTTATAAAGATTCAATACCCGTTTCCAAATTTCATGAGCCGCAATTAGGAAAGAAGTAGCTACATTTTTTCTGGCGGGCGGTACGTCTTTTTACCGCGCGGCACGTTAACTGACAGCGCGTCTACTGTGTCACAGTGCTTTTACAATTTACTGTTCAAAATTGTCTGCAGACTACAATTTTTAACCGATTTGAGTGTTCTTTGTTTTAAACTAAAGGAGGATAAATTCTTAAGACATTTCTAATTTTTCAGTTTTTAATTGTTTATAATTTTTTATTTAATCAAAGTTAACAAATTAATACAATTTAAAAAAAATGTAATTACTTCTTTCCGAATTACGGCTCACAAAATTTGGAAATGGTTATTGAATCTTTATAAAATTCTCTTTCCAATAGAATTTGAACGAACTTTCTAAAACGTTGAGAACATTGTTTATTTTGCAATTAAACAATTAATTTTGCAATAACATTTAGTAATTTTTAACAATAAGTTTTTTTATTTTTTCAAATAAATCTATAATATTTAAGGTTTACAAAAATGCAACGTTCATTAAAACCCATTGATTCTATCACGAGATATGAATTTTTTAATTAAGCATTGTAAAAAACTTTAATTGTTTATAACTCAGAGAAATTTTAATTTTTTAAAAAATCCTTTGAACTGTTTAATAAACTCACAATGAAGCTTGCATTTTATGTAAAGCGATAAAGCGAAATAATACATCGTTTTTTTTAGATTTTTTCTTAATATGACTAGGAAAGTTTTTAAATGTATTATTCATGTATCCTGTAAAATAATGAAATTGTGACTTAACTCATTTCGTCTTTCCTCCTTTCATATAAGAATAACTTTTTGATTCACGAGAGAAAGTTTTGGCAGGTGAGGTTATGTCCATTCTAACGCGCGAGCAGAATGCGAGGAAGGCGCTAGAGTACAAAAGTGTTTCAAATGCTCTTAGCGCCACTCTTGCACAATGGAACGCAAGAGTGGCACCATGCTAGCGCCACCAAATTTTTCTACTAGGGCACATTGCAAAATTAAAAAAAAAATTTTAATCACAAGGTGGCCTTATCCATTCAAATCTACATTTAATGAGATTATTTCAAAAAATTGAAAACCATTTTCAAAATCATCTTGAGTCAATATTGAAGAATAAGGAAAAAAAGAAGCACAGCAGAAACAAAAAATAAATAGAAAAATTATATGACTTTTGGCAATTGGGCATCCTCAATCCACATAGTTCCGAAGGGTTTCGATGACTGGAGGAATTGCTGTGATTATCGTGGTTTAAATTCGATTACTGTTCCTGATAGATACCCGGTTCCTAAACTCCTCGATTTTTCGGTTCAATTTGCAAGGTAAGAAGATCTTTTCCAAGCTGGATTTGGAGACTGCATATCAGCAGATTCCGCGCGCACCCGAGAACTCAAAAAGTCCAAATGGGTAATGATACATTTGAACTTTTTGAGTTTTTGGTAATGACCATCGGGTTGCGAAATGCTGGTCAAACCTTCCAGAAGTGCAACCATTGTGCTCCTGGTGACATGGTATTCGTTTTTGATTATATTGATGATGTGCTCATTGCATCCTTATGTAAAGAGGACCATAAAGAACATCTTAAAATGGTCTTCCAGCGTCTTAAGGATTTTGGCCTTCGGATTAATTTCTCAAAATGTGTTTTTGCCAGGGAGAAATAAAATTTTTTCGGATATTTGATTTCTGATCAAGGTTATAATCCTACTTCGGAAAAAATTAAAATGGAAGTTGATTTTACCAAACCAAAGACAATTTTATCTATTAGAAAATATTAAAGAAAACAAATAATTTACCATGAAAACGTAAAAAAATTATTAGAATTTATTAAGAATGAATTAGTTTCGTAATATAAATTAATAGAAACAATTATTAATAAGAAATATTAAATGAAAATAATTTTAAAGTTCATCTGGAAAATAACCTAATTTTGCAAATTTCATTCAACAAAGAAAATATTTTCTCAGCGTGTGTATTTAGTGATCAAGTAATTACTAATTTTCGTAATTTTTAATTTTTCTGGATAAAAGTTATGTACGTATGAAAATCGTAAAAGTAAGCAATTTACCAATTTTAATTGCATATTTTTTCACATTTGTAAAGAAAAATGGAAGAAAGAATAATCCTCCAATTAAAGTTTGAAGGTTAGTGGACTACTGTATGGAAAAGGGACTTCCTCTGCTGTTGGGCTGCGATACAAACTCACAACATACGGTGTTGGGGAGCTCAAAGGGCAACCAAAGAGGACAAGAATAACTGGAATATCTACTCGAAATAGATTTGGATATTCTTAATACGGGCTCGATCCCGAGTTTAAGCAATGCTATTAAGCAGGAAGTGATTGACATTACTCTCTGCTCTAAGGGACATTATAGCAGCCTATGAAAGTAGTTGAAACCGACGAAAGTATTTTCCGGAAAAGAAGCGTGCTGGTGTAACGAGACGTTAGATCATCTCAGAAAAGAAACCAGGAGACTTTTTAAGCGTGCTAAACAAAAACGCACGACTAGTTGTTGGACAGAGTTTAATGAAATGATGGACGACTATAGAAATGAAATAACCATTGGCTGAATATCGGTCTCAAAGGCAGTTGGCTAATAGAATTGTGACTTCCGATAGGGTTAGGTGGACGGTGAAATCTTTTAGCCCTTACAAGTCTCCCAGTCCAGATAGCGTCTTTCTTGTCATTTTACAGAGAGCGATAGACGACGTTGTGGGAACGCTGGTGAAGCTTTCTAGGGCAAGTCTAATTCTAGTATATATCCCAGGGATGTGGAGAGGTACGAAACTTGTCTTTATATTTAAAGCGGGTAAGAACGATTATACTTCACCGAAGGATTTTCGTCCTATTAGCCTTACATTTTCCATACTAAAATTGGTTAAAAGACAAGAGTATAGATATATCCGCAGTGAAATCTTAAAGTGGCATTCGTTACACAAAGATTAATACTCTTATAAGGTGGGATGCTCTACGGAAACAGCCTTGACCAAAGCGGTTGACCTAATTGATAGCCAACTACGAAACCAGAGCTATGCGATAGGGGGTTTTATGGACATTGAGGGGGCATTTAGTCAGGCGTCCCAGAAGTCCTTAAAAAGATCTATTATAGCTTTTAACATTCCTACAGTAGCTGTTGATTGGACTTGTTATATGCTGAAAAACAGAAACCTTCTATCAACAAAAGGGAACTCGGTTCTGGTGGGAATTACTAAGACTAATTCTTAATTAGGATGAATTACTAATTGCTGTAACTGATGCAGGGTATCATGTAATGGGCTATGTGAATGATATTTTCTTAATCGTACGTGGTCCTTATCTCGATGATCATTATTCAAATTATTAAATCATTAAACAATTTTGTTCAGCATTTCTTTCAGTTCTATAACTTTAAAAAAAGTTTTAAAAGCACAGTATCAAATTATTATATTTAAAGTTAAAGATTTTCGTTTATCTGAAAAAATTGTTAGTGATAAAAAACTCCCAGTAAAATAATGTCCATTAGATTGTAATACTTTATTTAAACATGGGAATGTGGTTAGGCCCTGGCCAGAATCCTATTTGAAATCTAATGAACAGGCTACTAAGAGTTTCGGACAGAAATTCTATTCAAACCCACAAAGTAAATATATTATTAAACCAGTAGTATAATTACTCCCTTTAATTATTTTTTTCTATTGATATTATTTTTTGAATGAACGTAATTTTAATGACTTAATTTATTTACACTTTATTTAAATGGGGAAAACTGGCGAGGCTTTGGTCAGAATTTTATTTAAAATCTAATAAATACCCTATACCTGGGGTTATAGCTGGAAATTCTAGTCAAATCCCTAAAATAAAGAATTATTAAATTACTAAAATAATGACTGCTTTTCATTGTTAATAGCTTCTATAAGAAAAAGGACTTCTAAAAACTTTATTTATTTATATTTTTTAAATAGGAAAAACTGTCGAGGCCCCGACAAAAGACCTATTTTAAATAGAGTAAAGTGCGGCATTTTCTGTACGGGTAGGGGAGAGTAAGGCAAACCGGACCCCTACCGGTTTTTTTACTCTTGTGACTAAACGAATAAACCGATTTCATTTTTCGAGGGCTTGTTTGAAAAATCATTTAATTGCGCAACTTTTTTTCAGAGACACTTATACTTCATCTTTTATTGTTTAGTTGTTGTGTTAACTTTAAAGAATTTTTCAAACGGTTTGGTTTGCCCCACCCCCTGAGGTAAACCGGACCCCCCGTGGGACAAACTGGACCGTTTGGTTTTTTATTTATAATATTGCATTTACATAATCTACAATAATAAAAAACATAAAGAATCATGTAAACAATGGTTTTAGTAATGAAAATAACAATTCGGGATTCAATTTTAATTAAATAAATATTTTTTTTAATAAAAAAATAAAAATGTTTGTCATTATCAGAGAAACAATATTAAAGGGTCTAATTCTTATTGGAAGACAATTATTTTCAATTGTAAGTAAATATTTTAATGAAAGAAACATTTTATTTAAAAATAATTTTTATTTTTATTCAATGGAAATATCCTATGGCCGGTTTGCCCCACCGAAAACGGTCCTGTTTGCCCCACAGGCCCATTTTGAAAATAAATGTTTGTCAAAAAGAAACGCTTTGCAAATTCATCAAAGTTTTTGGAGGTAAATATTCCTGAGGTGTGTACCTTCAAAACCCAAGACCTAATATTTGAAAATATTATACGACTTCCTCAGAATTTCCTTAAGAAAAAATTCGTAAAAGTGTAGAAAAAAGTAAAAAAAACTTTTGCTCCCAGCGTTGCACAAAAAAAGTAAAAAATGTCAAATTGAAAAAATAAGGTATACTACACATGGTTGTTTCAAATTTCTAAATAGCACTTTTGACAATTTCGTCATTTTGGAAAAATTGAGGGGGGTCCGGTTTACCCACGGTCTGGTTGCCCCACTCTCCCCTATATCTCCAGCAATGCGATTAAATGAGAAAGAGAAGAGTGAGAGTCATGAAGCATTGGACTGAGAAGAATATTAAGTATATGGAGGTTGGAACGAAGAAACGATTTCCTTAACACGACATGCTTGCTTCTGGGATTGTAAGTAAATTGGTCTTGAATATGACTGGATTAAGGACAGTAATAAAATTTTAACGATCGTACTTTGCGCGTAGATGAAGAAGTCGTTTTTTCCAAGTTTAACGGTAATACACCTCTTCTATATTTTTCTCTCTTCTTCTTCTTCATCTCCTTCTCCCTAAAGTTGTGTATAAACTTTTAATGGTGTAAAACCGTGATGGAGTAGAAATTGTTTATTAACGGCTTTTGAAAAACAGCGAGGTCAACAAGACTTCATCTTTATTTCTACCTTTTAACAACGATGTTTTCTACATAGTTAAAAATGATCTCTAATTACTGTAACTATGAATCATGAGGCAATTTATCATCCTTTCTCTATATTATGTCTCGTTTAATAGAAAAATAAACGTATTTACAAAGTATTTTTTTCTTTTTGATATCTAGCAATCATTGAAAAACATAATAAAAATTTTGACTATAATTATAAGATTGATGATTAATATTTAATACCTTGTAATTAGGATTTCATGATTTAAATTTGTGTCTTATAATAAAAGATAAATAATACTTTTCATACTATTTAAATATGCATTAAAAAGATTTTAATCGAAATATTTGAAAAATGATCTTTATTTATATATATTTTTTAGGCTTAAATGCTTCTGAAGACATTAGTAGTATACATAAAGTTATAATCTTACTTGGGTAAGGCTTTCTGAAGTGTACCAATTTTTCGATTTCCGAAGAGTATTTAATTTCATTTGAACATTACATTTTTGATGTAAATAATGATAAAAGCAACTCCTGGAAACAGTTTAAAAAAAATTGTTTTTATTGTTTTAATAATTATTATTATTGTTTTTTTAAATTTTTTTCTTTTTTGAAATTGTTTTTAGAAAATTATTAACAATATAATTTTTTAAAACCTTTTTTAAAACAAATGAATATCTTGAAAACTAATCAACCGAATTCGATAAAAGTTGAAAGACTTATTTGAGAAATCTTACTTTTTAAAATTCCAATTATTCTAGTTTTAAATTATCATATCCCAAAAAACATCTTTTATTCAAAAACTTCCGCCAAGTAAAATTTTTTATTATTTTCCAAACAGTTAGTGAAATAAAAGTTTACCAAGTAAAATTTATAACTTAAGCTGTAATAATGATTGATTTTATTAATATTAGTAATTGAGCAGCAGTGCTCCTCAACAGCAGCTAAATAGGAATGATTACTTGAAATTGCAAAGTGGATACTAGATTTGTCCAATAAGGAAAAAAGGTACTTTACACTTCTACATAACTCGAAATAGGGGAGACCGAGGAGGAAAGTAACAACTCTAATATCTTTTAAACAAATTAGCGAAAATACAGAGTCTAAATTTTTTTTTCATCAGTAGTACCCCCTACAACTTCTTCATAGTGTTCAAGAACATTTCCGGTTAGGTGAAGTCCGCTAGTGACGTGGGTTACAAAAATACGTCAAAAGTAAGTTTCCGTTTCAACTTTCAAAACCTCATATTTTTGTAAATACTCAGTTTTATAAAATGTGCTTTTCGGAGGTTTGTAGCTTAATTATCTGTCTTTAAGTTACAATAGTGTATTTCTAAATTACGTGTAATACTTTTGTGTAATTTTAACTTTTCTGTTGAGAAGGAGAGTGAGGAGGAAAGTAACACGTTGTTACTTTCCTCCTCGTTTCAATATTATATTGTGCATACTTTATGAAATGAGTCAAGGAAATCATATTTAAAGTCACAAATTAACTTTTTTTAGTTAAATGTAATGAATTATAAGTAAATCGACTTACGTTTTGACATATTAACCTAAAATGGTTTATTGAACTAAGCAAGTTTTAATTCTGTGTTATTTTTTTCATTCTATGTTTGCCATAATTGTTAGTTTTGGCTTTTAAACTTTAGATAAAGTTATTTTCACGTTTTAAAAGATTAATTTTTTATTCTTATTTTTTTATATGACAAAAATATGAAACATATTAAAAATTTGGCAATTTTTCTTAAGTAGCGAAAGCTATTACGTTATTATTAATTATTAATTTACTTTAAAATATAGAATTAGTACTTTTGCTTCACATTTTAATAATTTAATATTACATATACAATAATTTTTTTAATTAAATGCTACATCTGTAATATAGATAAGAAGATAATATCGATGGGACATCAATGAACCAAAATGTGTTGAACATGCATAAAATAAAGTATCAAATATGCATAATTTATACTTTGAGTATTTTTGTATATTTCTAAGTTGAAAATAAAAATATTTTAAATTAATAATAGTCTTAAAATGATTAATATTAACCATATTCTATAATGTTACTTTTCTCCTAGGTGCTGTTACTTTCCTCCTCGGGGGTTAGGAGGAAAGTAATAAATGCAGAGGTCGTGAAAAATTCATGCTGTGAACTGGTTATTTAAACTAAATGTCTAATTCAAATTTTATTTAACAGTTGAAAGTCCAAGCTTTCAATTAACGTATTAACAAAAATTATTCGTTAAATAGTTTGAACGCTAAAATAAAAAAACTCAATTTTGTTACTTTCCTCCTCGGTCTCTTCTAGATATTGTGGTTGAGATATTGCGGCTTAATAACATTGCTGAATCGAGTCAATGTTTCACGGTATATTTTGAATTATGACAAATATAAAATTAATATTCATGATTGACGTACGCAAAAAATAAAATCTAATTATTCGTCTTTAATAAAAAAATTTTTATTCAAGGCAATTTTAAAATCTTGACATCAATAATTTTTCTAATCTATTGAAACATACGTGTATTGGTTAACAGACCGAGGAAAGTATATATCTATATATTTTTCCTTTATTTTGATTTAAAAGCCCACTGCACGGTAAGCTTCTGAAAACCCACGTGTTTCTAATATGAGAAATATCTTATACATGTGTATTAAATATTTCTCATTCTTATGTAATCTGTATAGAAAGAATGCTTTTGTATAAATTTAAAGATCCTCTTACAATGAGGCACGCGTCAAACTACACTACCGGCAGAAATTGTCGGTACGAACGACGAGCAAGCTACGAAAAGTTGCTGCCGAAATTAAATTAACATATTTTATTATTGAAAAATGATAGGAACTTGGTTCTTGGATCGTTTCAAAGCAAATTAAATTCTGCGTCGTTTGATATATAAATGAAAATTATTTGATATTTTTGAGAAATTTGATCACCTAAAAGATTTTGAAAAAAAATTGATTAATTTTTCTATTTTTGTGCACCATGTTTGAGTGGCTGCACATTTTAGAAAAATTTAGAGAAAAATTTTAAACTCTAGCAACATAATCTTTAAAGTCACAGCTTTTATTTGAGCCATGAAAATTGAAAATCCGTTCAGTAGTTTTTGAAATATCTAAAAAAATGTCCAAGAATGTTGTTTTATAATTTAGGCGGTGATACACACTTATTGCACTCTCGCTGCTCACCTGGTTCGTTGCGGCAGGGCCGAATAAGCGGCATATAGAGTGGGGGTCATATTTGGAGCCCTTTTTAAGTTTTTTGTAATTTTAGATTTAATATTCATTGAAAATTTAATAATTGTTAAAGTTAATTATTATATATATATATATATAATTATATATAAATAATTATATATTAATTAAATATATATATATATATATAATTAAGTTATCATTTTACAAACTTTCATGATCAAATAGTCGTTTATTTCTACGTACAAATTTTCACTTTTCTAACTTTTTTCCAAAAATAAACGACTATTTGATCATGAAAGTTTGTCAAATGATGTATTTATGTATATAAGAATTACCTTTAACAATTATTAACTTTTTACAGAATATTAAATCTAAAATTACAAAAAAATTAAAAAGGGCTCCAAATATGACCCCCACTCTATATGCCGCTTATTCGGCCCTGCCGCAACGAACCAGGTGAGCAGCGAGAGTGCAATAAGTGTGTATCACCGCCTAAATTATAAAACAACATTCTTGGACATTTTTTTTAGATATTTCAAAAACTACTGAACGGATTTTCAATTTTCAAGGCTCAAATAAAAGCTGTGACTTTAAAGATTATGTTGCTAGAGTTTAAAATTTTTCTCTAAATTTTTCTAAAATGTGCAGCCACTCAAACATGGTGCACAAAAATAGAAAAATTAATCAATTTTTTTTCAAAATCTTTTAGGTGATCAAATTTCTCAAAAATATCAAATAATTTTCATTTATATATCAAACGACGCAGAATTTAATTTGCTTTGAAACGATCCAAGAACCAAGTTCCTATCATTTTTCAATAATAAAATATGTTAATTTAATTTCGGCAGCAACTTTTCGTAGCTTGCTCGTCGTTCGTACCGACAATTTCTGCCGGTAGTGTATATCAACTGATAAGATATGTTTTGACAACATATAGTAATAGATTTTATGAATGAAATTATGTAATTCAAATTTCTCTTTAATATTAATTAAATAGTCTTTAACGTCCGAGATACTTCATAAATAAGTCAAAAAATGAAAACGAAAACATTCGGACAAAGTGACAAATTTTATTTACTTCAACGTTTCGAAATCAAATCGATTTAGACTCCCTGAAGAGGAAATCGATTTGATTTCGAAACGTTGGAGTAAATAAAATTTGTTACTTTGTCCGAATGATTTCGTTTTTATTTTTTGACTTACTCTTTAATATTATATTTTATTTTTGAGAAAATTTGTCGCTTTGTAACCAAATTAAAGGAATCTGCTCCAATAATTATTCGGTAATTCAGCTTTTATTCTTTCTAATTTATCCACTACTAAATAAGATAATTTTTTTATCTTTCTTTCGTTGGATAAAAATTATAAAATATAAATTAATAAATTATAATTAAATTAACACAATTTTTTAACTATAAAAAAAATCATTTCTTATGATATAGTTTCTTTAAATAAATAATTTTTGTAAGTTCGGTTGCTATAATCTATATGAATTGACTCAGCAATAAATAAAATAAAAATAAATAAAATTGTTCATTCACCTTCGTAAGTATTCTTCCTTCACACAATAATATTAATAATTGCAATATGTAATTTTTCCCAAATTGACAAATCTATAAACAAAAATTAAACAAAAAATAATAATAATATTTTATAACTCCTACCTACAAAAGGTCAAGTTTCCCTATTCCCTAAATTAATTAATCTATTAATAAATAAATATTCTTTAAAATTATAAATTTTCTAAATTTTGATTTATTTTGGATATGATAAAATTATAATATCGAAAAATGATCAAAATTTGTTTAATTCACATAATAAAATCTATTTATTTCTCTGAAAAATTAACTAAAATAATTAATTCAGATGAATTCATTATTACCTATTATAAATAATAATTTGGTGGTCTGGGATCAATATTTACTGAATCTTTCAAACTGCCACATCGATATAGCCTATTACTATATAAACACAGCTCATAAGAATATTCAATAAACTTACGATTTGCTCTTGTAACCCCTTAAGGTTTCAGATTATGAGGTAGTAAACCAATTTCTTGGTAAATTCCCCAACACTTCTACCAGGGCTTGACTTTGTAGATAATTTTTATTTAATTACCAGGTAATAAGTTGTAAAACAACGAATTCCTGAGTAATTTTTACGATTTGTAAATGTGTGTATAAATGTATATGAAATATTGTAAAGTTTGGGTCGTAAGTTGTAAAACAACGAATTCCTGTGTTATACAATATTTTTAATATGTCAGTATTATTTTAAAATATCAGGTAGTAAGTTGTAAAACAACGAATTCCTGAGTATTTTTTTTATAATTGAATGTATTATATAATTGTGTTATATATATTGTAAAGTTTAGGTCGTAAGTTGTAAAACAACGAATTTCTGTGTCATACAATATTATAATAATGTCAGTATTATTGTTTAAATACAATGTATATTGCAATTAATACTTACAACACCAGGTAGTAAGTTATAAAACAATGAATTCCTGGATGTTATAAGTACAAATTTAGAGTTTATACTCACGTACCTTTGGGAATAGAAAAGTCGAAATAAGAGAGCGAGACCTTCAGTTTCGCTGTTTATATATCAATTTGGAGACGCTATAGAAACTTCTAAGACTTTCTAAAAGTGTCTAGAATTTTTTATATTAATATTCGCCCTTAATCTCTTCCGGTTACGCATCGTCATTTCCGTTTCGCGAAGCTAGCTTTCTCCCTACTCACGGAAATTCGTAGTACGTCATATTCTTTCCACCAATAATATTTAAAGTTTTCCCGAAAAGACAGAGATATATTTTCTCTTTTTCTTGCCTCCAAATTGTCTACCGTTTACCCATAACAATGCTATTGCGTAACTGCCATTTATTTCCATCTCTGAATTTATTTTATTTCTTATAATTTAAATAAATCTTTAAATAATAAATTTTCAACACTCTAATTTTTTGTAATAAAATATGCTAATTTTTATCTATTTTCCATACTAATTTTGCTACTACTATATTTATTTCAAGTAATTTTAATAATTAACAATATAAATTTAATTGTTAAAATGTATACTATTTATACAAAACAAAATATATAATTCTATTTAAAAATTATCATTGTATTAAACTCTATATAAATTGTGCATAAAATTTATCTTGTCTTGAAATAATTTTTCAATTCTTCAAATATAAAAATTTCTTATCTTTTTCTTAACCTTGGCCTTGAATCAGCTGTGCTGTTTTCATGGGTTTTCAAATACACCAGTACATTTGTACTCTATAGACCTTATTTAGAATTTCTCACACTTTAAATTTAGTTGAAATATTATTTCTCATTCACAAAATTTTATGCCATATTTAATTTCTATTCAATATTAATTTATAAGTTCATAATTTATTTTTATTTAAACTAACTTTCAACAATTTTAATTTTGACTATTGAAATACCGTTTCACTATAACTGATAAAAGTATTGACGCCAAGATTTTGAAATTGACTTAAATTTTGCAATGTAATTAAGCTACAATTGGTTTAAATGTAAAAATTTGTGATGAACTTAATAATCACACATTTTACATTAGTTTTAAGTACGAAGATTCAAATTAACATTTTTCAAAGTTTTGGGCGAAAATAATGGAAAACAACTTCTTCATGGTAGAGTATTAAAATTCATATATTAAGTTGGCATTTATACTGTGTAAATTCTATATAAGAAGAAATAAAAGTTAGGAACAATTTTTCTACATAAAAATTGTTAACTTACTATTAAAACATTTATTAATGTTACACGATATTTAATAAGTAACAAGCTGAAACCAGTTCAACGCATCTAACGCGGCAATGCGACAGCCCACGAAACTGTACACGCCATGTCTTTGTTACAGCGCTTAACAAAAACAATTGTATTTTGTAAATAAAATGCGGGTCCTAAAATTTTTTTTATAATAGTTCCGAATTCCACGAATTTCTCGATCATTTATTCAATAGTAATTATTTGAAAGTAAAATTTTAACAACCTCAAGAAATTCAAAATTTTAACATTTTTTAAAAAATATAAATAGCTATTATTTTTATACATTTAGATGAAATGTATACTTTATATACATCAACAATCGATTCGTTTTAATGTCAGGAACGTAATTTTTACGAGAATTAATAAATATATTAATAAATAAAAAAGTTATTTTCAAAAATACAAACTTTTTTCAAATTTTGTACATATATTTGAAAATTCTTGTGTCAGATTTTAGGTATTAATTCACGGAAAAAGTACGTGAATCATTCCTTGAAAGTGCTTGACTTTTGGATAGGACACAAAATACAAGGCGGTATAATAGACTTTTTATTAGAAAATATAAGAAAGTCCTAGAATTATTCTAGTACTAGTATGGGCCACAGTGTTTTTTAAATTTTAACCAAAAATCATTTGTTCAGTTTTATAAAATACGTGAAAGATTAATTGACAGCGCTTGAAAATTCTGTAGAGCATGCGCAGTGTGCGTTGCGCGTTTCTATCCAAGGTAAATGACAGCTGATGGTCTGTTTCCATTTGTGTTAATTTCAGGTGTGAATATACTATTATTTGAAGACCTCCACGGAAAAACGCTCTATGGCACATTTTGACATAAATGAAATTGTAATGAAAATATGTGCAAGTATTAAAGAATTGTGAGCCAAAATGACTGAAATAGTGTATTTAAATAAATAGAGAATATAATTTATTGGTTTTCATTAGATATTGTATTTGCAATAACAATTTATAGCAATTTAAAGTTGAAAATTGTAAGCATTTTAAAATGTGCTATAGATCGTTATTCCGTAGAGGTCTTCATTTTATGAAAAACAGATAGTATTAATATATGTTTGTCTTCAAGAATTGACTTTCACAAAAATATTTTTTATGTTGTGTTTCTCACAAATCAGAATGTTATGTAAGTCTCAGTATTCAGTGAAATAGCATGTCTCTCAAGTTGTGAAAAATTTCACCATGTGGTATATAAGAACAATTCGATACGTACTTTTAAGTGTTAAGTGTGTGTTTATATTTAAGTTATTTGCAAATATATGTATGTTATAGGTTAGTTCTTAAGTGTTCATAAACGTCGAAAAGTGATACAATAATAATTGTTCTTTGTTTGTGTGATTAATTATCCAAATATGTGGATGAATGAGTGAATTTCAGAAAAACTGAACAAATGGAAATTTTTTTTTTTTACAGAAATATACCATTTTTTTGAAAGTCAATGAAATTCTCAAGCAAGGTACTAGAAATTTTCATTAACTGCTTTCGAAACTCATGCAAAAGTACTAGACTGTTTCTAGTATTTTGTGTCGTAACCAAAAGTCAAGTACCGAGTCAATTAAAATTTCACGTTCTTTTATTTCCGTATGACTGTAATAAACCTGCAAAATTTCAGGACATTGCATTCACATTTGTCCGAGATATTTTGAACGCAATATTTTGTGACATACACATACATGTGGACATTTGCTCAAAATCGAATACACACATCATGTTCTAGATTAAAATGAGTCCATATAACCTTCTTTTGAGAAATTGAAAATCGTCACGAATGCAAAGCTTCCTCATGAGGAAGCAAAAACAATTTTTTTTAATACTATTTTCAAGTGTTTGTTTTATCATTATGTACTTCAAAAATATAATATTTTATTGTAATTAAAATACCCTTCGAAAATCATTGGTACACTTAAGAAAGCCTTACCCTCTTGGCATTTGACCAAATAAAATGAAAATTATAGCATTGTCACTAAGTTCTATAATAAATGAGGAACTCAATTATGTTGTCTAATTTTATTCGAAATAGAGAGAATTGTAAATTGAACTGCAGAATTTAAGCACACTGAAAAAAATATATTTATGGTACTGACATAAATATAGCCAATTCTGACATATTATATTGGTAGATATGATACTGCCATAAAGTATTGCTGTTTTAGCCATACACAGTGTAGAACAGCAATATGTATTTGAGAGACAATAATATGTATGCGGAGAACACGAATACTGTATTTTAAGAACAGCAATACGGTATTGCTGGTTCAGCTGTACATCCTAACCATACCCAGGCAGAAAAGTCGGTGGTGTGCCGATGCCTACGACCGGTGCGACACCGGCCCGGTGGTAAAGTCGGACAATAACCGGTGCCGGCACTGTGGTACCGGGCCGGTTTCCAAAAGACAACCGGCCCGGCACCGGCTCGGTAGTAACGTCGAACAATAACCGGTACCGGCACTATGGTACCGGGCCGGTTTCCAAAAGACAACCGGCCCGGCACCGGCCCGGTAGTAACGTCGAACAATAACCGGTACCGGCACTATGGTACCGGGCCGGTTAATAAAAGACAACCGGCCCGGCACCGGACCGGTTCCGGCATTCGATAACGTTTTTACACCGGCGACGGAGTTTTGCCGGCATTAAAATTAGTACCGGCCCGGCACCGGCCCGGTACCACTACTTGATACCGTTTTTACACCGAAAACGTATTTTTGCCGGCATCAAAATTAGTACCGGCCCGGTTCCGGCATTCGATACCGTTTTTACACCGGCGACGGAGTTTTGCCGGCATCAAAATTAGTACCGGCCCGGTACCACTACTTGATACCGTTTTTACACCGAAAACGTAGTTTTGCCGGCATCAAAATTAGTACCGGCCCGGCACCGGACCGGTTCCGGCATTCGATAACGTTTTTACACCGGCGACGGAGTTTTGCCGGCATTAAAATTAGTACCGGCCCGGCACCGGCCCGGTACCACTACTTGACACCGTTTTTACACCGAAAACGTAGTTTTGCCGGCATCAAAATTAGTACCGGCCCGGCACCGGCTTGGTTCCGGCATTCGATACCGTTTTTACACCGGTGACATAGTTTTGCCGGCATCATAATTAGTACCGGCCCGGTGCCGGCATTCGATACCGTTTTTACACCGGCGACATAGTTTTGCCGGCATCAAAATTAGTACCGTCCCGGCACCGGCCCGGTACCACTACTTGATACCGTTTTTACACCGGCGACGGAGTTTTGCCGGCATAATATTTTTGTGTCTTAAAAAGTCTAAATTTTTAATTTTTTGAAATTTTTTTTACACTATTCGGAAGAATAGGAAAATCAAATCTCTCGAAATCAAATGTTTTTTAAAATCTTTTTTTACATAGTTGGAAAAATTACATTTCATTAAACTCTATTAATTCAGCTTTAAATTGTCTGGGAAAATCACTCACAAATCCGGGAATTTGTTACTGCTGAATTACTAGACACCCTATAATAACTTTGTTCGTTTAAAATAATTTTGATCAGGTTTTATTTGATTTATTGTTATAAAATTTTGATAATCTAACAAGGTATTATATTAATTTCATTATACTAAGTTTTTGCAAGTTGTTTCTATAAAGCCGGTACCGGGCCGGTACCATGCCAGCGTTTTTTCATTAGCCTTAGTCCCAACGTATAATGACATTAACAAATGTTATTATAATTATTAACTTTGACATTACATTATTCAAACTGTCTTTTAGAAAAGGTTTTTTCTATTAATTTAGAACATTTTGTAATTAGTCCTGGTGTCACACTTCATATATAAACTTTCCATTCACTTTTCATAAGCAGATTTAGGTTAGCGGATGCAGCGTCGACTTTGCAGCCTGAGGGTCCGGAGTTCAATTCCTCATGTCTTCAGATTTTTCGTTAACAATTAATAATAATTCATATGTTTCAGCACTCTATTTAGTGTTTACAATTAAATTAATTAATAAATAATATTGTTTAACGTTTAATATATGTAAAAATGTGTTGTTAATAAAATATACTAATCTGACACCGTGCCAGCATAAAGCCGGCAGAAAAGTTACAAAATAATTTTTTTTTTTTACTACCGGCCCGGAATCGAGCCGGTGGTTTACCGGCACCGGGGCGGATATTTCCCGGGTTATCATTGTTGACCGGGCCGGCTCCAAGCCGGCAGAAATACCGGCACCGGGCCGGTGCCTAAATTTCACTGGCACGGTACGTCGCCGGTGGTGAGCCGGCAATAAACCGGTACGAAAACACTGAAAACAAGAACCGGCCCGGTACCGGGCCGATGGTTTACCGGCAAGGTGCCGGACCAGTGGTTTACCGGCACCGGGGCGGATATTTCCCGGGTTATCATTGTTGACTGGACCGGCTCCGGGCCGGCGGTAATGCCGGTCTCACGCCGGCACCGGCAAGTCCGCCCTTGGTACCGGCCCGGTACCAAGCCGGTCGTTGATTTCTGCCTGGGTACTTGTATTTCAAAATTAACATTATCATTTTTTTCAGTGCATGATTAATTCTCGTCATTTTCAAATTATTCGCGAAGAGGATTTTTTGTCGTATTAAAAAATTAAAAAAATAAAAATTTACTTTTGTGTGAATTTTCAAGTATACGAGAAAATAACCAGTAAATTACCTATTTTAAAAAAATCTCTGATGGTAAACTAACATTTGCGTATTTAAAATTTTGTAAAACATATATATATATATATATATATATATATATATATATATATATATATATATTTGTAGGGGAAAGCTTATGTTCTAGCTTTCAGAGAGAAATAGAGAAAGATAAACTATCTTCCGCGCCTTTAAGTGTCTGTAAAGTGTAAAGAGGTTTTTGTAAATTAGCAAAATATCTAAGAGAGTTGAAAAGTATCCAAACAAAGAGAAGAAGGTGAGGAAAAATACATGGCTAGGTGTTTCTCAACACGCCAACATTTTCACGGCACATTGAAATTCTTCTTGATGGTTATAAAAGCCAAAGGAGCGAGTGTGCGACGCTGCTATACCAAAAGTGTAATATACCGTGTGGCACAAACTCATAAAACAGGATATAGGCGTGAAACAAATTCCGGGCACACACAAGTTTATGTGTCTGAAAATACATAGGCCCTTATGGTTGCATTGCGGAGCGGTACGTTACACGCACATACTGTCCAAAAGTGTGTGCGTATAGTCAAAGCTCCACGGAAAATAAAATAAAGCAAGTCTAATTCGAGACTCTTTATGGCGCCTCGTGAGCTTTGAGGTGGCTCGTTTTGACGCGTAAACACTTGGTCGTCAACGCGTGGAATTAAATCACGTTTGACGAAAGCCCCTGCCATTTACCATCAACATGCTAAAGAACACCGAAGAAATGAGGGATTTAAAAAAGAAATGCACTCAGAGGAAAAATAAATTTTCTTTCAACATACAACTCGAACTCTATTTTCTGCATGAACTGATATAATAATGAACTTTTCGGATTATATTCATACAAGTTTCACATTAAAAAATGCTAGATTTTCTAAATATGTTCATAAAGTTTATAAATATGATTGTAATCTTATTGCACATGTCTAAAATGAAAAATAATTGTTTGCGCATGTATTTAATAGATATTCACTCCGCACGTCTATAATGTAGAATAATGTAATGCGCATGTCTACGTTGGAGAATAATTCACTTCGCATGCCAGTTATGAAAAGAGTGCTTTTAAGCATGTCTAATTCATTTTCCTCCATTATATTATGTTGAAATTATTTTATTGTTTTTATAAAAATATAAACTTTAATGATAACGTAAAATACAAGAAAAAGTTCATGGCTCTGGAAAAAATAAAATTATGCAATTTCAAGTTAAAAATGCCTTAAATATATTTGTAAACGTGTCTTTTGGCAGTTATTTTTTTATTACTCCACGAAAATAACAAAAGATAAATTTTTTCCAAAGTATATGTCCAGTGAGATTTTGAGAACAATATTTCATTTGCTCTGTTGGTCAGTCATTGCCGGACGTTACTTGCATATTGAATTAGTCTCTTGTATATTGGTCGTGGGCCAAATTTGAATTCTGGTTATTTCCTGACTGTTTACAAATTCCCCTTCGAGTGATGAATAGTAATTTTTTTCTGACATTTGATAATATATCTTTTGTCAGAATGATTTCATATAAATTTTTGAAAAATGACAATATAGTTAAATAAAATAGTCGGGGAGTGAATTTTAAATTATCGTCATCGTCTCTCACGATGGCGTGGGTAATTACTTTCACGTTAAGTTACAGTCACTTTAACCCCTTCGCTGTAAGAAGAAAAATCTTAAATGTTGGTCCAAAATGTTAAAAAAATTTTGGACTACTAAAATTTGTGACATTGGTTACACTTTGGCATTCAGGGTCGCTGATTACGAATCTGAAGTCAGATTTTCGAAACTCAAAGTGGCGAAACAAATATGTCGGACAAATATTGTTTTTAATTTTTCGGATATCGCCTGAAACTCTTTACTTGGGGGTTTTCAAGGTCGCTGATTACGAATATGAATATATCAGTCTATCTTCATATTTGTAATCAGAGACCTTAATAACAGTCATTTTGAATTTTTTAAAACGGACTTATGATTCTTTATCAGCGACCCTGAAACCCCCAGAGTAACAAAATTCCAAGCGAATCCAATGAATTAAAAAATATATCCGTAATGAATGACCTTGTATATAATTTGATATAATCGTGTGAGATATCAGTTTGATAAGATAAAGTATGCTCCCTGAGATTTAATCTAATAAAAGTATTTTTCAAAATAGTCTTCTTTTGAGCAGCCATACTGGATTTTAGAGTTTGTTAAATTTGATTTCAAATTCGGATTCAGCGCGGACAATACCATAAATACCCAATGGGAAACTGCCAAGAGTCACCATTGGCTCATTAATGGACCAATGTTGGGAGCCATTGATTTTCTATTGGTATATTATTGGCACCCATTAATGGACCAATAGTGGTAAAGTCATGGGCTGACTACGTCGTTGCCAATAATTGGCAGCCACCATTGGCACATTAATGGCTGCCAATAAAACGCCAATAATAATTTTTTTTTTAAATTAACAAAAATTATTAATTAAAAATATATTTATTTAATTACAAAACTTAAAAAATAATAATTAATTTTTTTAATTATATTTGTAACAGAAAAAAGTCATCTCAGTAATTAGCAAGATCTTTTCTCTTTCAAAAAAATTGTCTCACATCCTGTGCCAAAAAAGGAGAGGCAGGGGGCAGAAATATGTTCTACGACTGGACCACAGGAGTTCAGCCTTTATATGTACGGGCTGGAGTAACTTCGATGCGAGTAGAAGTGATGTTTGCTCGCCCTATGCGGCACGGTTGGAACTAACTTCCAAGCACAACGCGCACACGTGTTCACGCATGCAGGAAGATTTCAATAACTTTCAACTATTTGCCAATTCATTTCAAATCTATTCAATTCTATTTTAATAAAATAAATAACAAGTAAAGAAATAATACAATTTAAAATAAATAATAATATCTATTGTTTTCAATTGTCTTATAAAATAAAACAAAATTTAATTTCTTTTCAAGTATTTCTATAACCAAAAAAAAATGCTGAGAATTCTTTGAAAATAATATTCAATCTTGTATGTATTAAAATCTATTATTATTATTCATTAATTGTGATTAATAAATTTAAATAATGGCCGCTTATCTTTTATTAAAAATAATAGATAAAATTTTGTTAAAAATCGAAATTAAAAAATAGTTTTACAACTTATTTTTTTAACTCACGTTCTAAAAAATAATTGAGATTTTTTTTAATAAACGAATTTAATAACTTTTTAAAATTTAAAATTAGTTCTGAATTTAATATTTTTAAGTTTAAAATGTAATTAATTTTTCAATTTGGGGCGTTCAAAAAATACGTAACGCGTTTTGGGGGGAGGGGGGGTCTAGCAATTTGTTACGGTAAGGAGAAAAAGTGGCGCTAATGTATATAACATTCTGTTACGTGGGGGGAGGGGAGGGGTCCAAATTTCCGAAAAATATCGTTACGTATTTTTTGAACGGCCCCTTTCTTAAATTTCAGAATTTATTAAATTAGACAATGAAATAAGACAATTGAATAGATTTGAAATGAATTGGCAAATAGTTGAAAGTTATTGAAATCTTCCTGCATGCGTGAACACGTGTGCGCGTTGTGCTTGGAAGTTAGTTCCAACCGTGCCGCATAGGGCGAGCAAACATCACTTCTACTCGCATCGAAGTTACTCCAGCCCGTACATATAAAGGCTCAACTCCTGAGGTCCAGTCGTAAAATATATTTCTGCCCCCTGCCTCTTCTTTTTTTGCACAGGATGTGAGGCAATTTTTTTGAAAGAGAAAAGATCTCGCTAATTACTGAGATGATTTTTTTCTGTTACAAATATAATTAAAAAAAATTAATTTTTAAGTTTTGTAATTAAATAAATATATTTTTAATTAATAATTTTTGTTAATTTAAAAAAAAATTATTATTGGCGTTTTATTGGCAGCCATTAATGTGCCAATGGTGGCTGCCAATTATTGGCAACGACGTAGTCAGCCTAAGACTTTACCACTATTGGTCCATTAATGGGTGCCAATACCCGTGTAAAAAAATTTCGTGGCGCTAGCTAGCAGCGCTAGACTACATGTAAATTTTCCATGTATCTAGCACTGCTAGCTAGCGCCACGAAATTTTTCTACACGGGTAATGGCATGCCTGGCTCCCATTATCGGGTCATAAATGCGCCAATGGTTTTTTTCCCATTGGGTAGCGTATGCATGATGTAAATTTTCTTGTTTTTAGAGTTTCGTGGACAAGGGCCAAAACCCTTATAGCGAGACTTCGGTGTCCGTCCGTAGTTTTTGAGTCTTAAGTCTTATAGCGAGACTTTGGTATAAGAAGGTCCTTAGTCCTAAGTAAGACTTAATGTATTAAGTCTTAAGTCTTATAGTGAGACTTCGGTAAAAGAAGGTCTTCAGTCTTACGTCTTTGATATAAGAAGGTCTTAAGTCCTAAGTATTACACTGTAAAAAAAAGAGTTAAATTTTAACTCCCCAGGGGATTCTATAAAATTCACACCCATTGGGGAGTTAAATAAAGGGAGTTAAAATTTAACAACCAAATGCTAACTCTCCATGGAAAAAATAACTTGCGCGGGTGTTGAATGAAGGGAGTTAGAAATTAACTCTCTTTTGGAGTTGATTGTTAACTTGAAAAATTTAACTCTCTAAATTTTTTACAGTGAGCGCCTTATGTCTTAAGTCTTAACAACCGTTGCCAGGCAACCGTTACTATGATAAAGGTTGTCAAAACAACTGTTGTTATGGTAAACATTAACATAGCAGCGGTTACCATGACAACAGTTTTTCATATATTGCTAAAAATGAATTATTAAATTCTTAATTTGTTAAAGTTTTACTTTTTGATAATATATTTTTATTCACTCCTATTTATATCTTCATTGAAAACATGTGCGACATCAAAATATTCGAAAGTACTAAAAGAACCAATTACTTTATTAAAGTTTTTAAACAAATGATTTAAAAAAAATGTCTAAATAAATTTTTTTTATTCATTTATTATCATCATTTTTGTCATTTTAGGCTACGAAACCCTATGATGTAGGCGCATTGTGTCTGCTTCTCTGCCTGATTTTTGAGTCTATTATTATTAATTTTTTTTATGTACGTCTATACCCCACACTGAAAGTCCGCTTTAGAATGTATGTCTATAGACGTACCCACACACTTTAGGGGTTAAGGAATGTCTATATTAATTGTTCTCACAGCGCCTTAAATACTTATTGTTAGTATTGACGATCTTCTCGATAATTCAATGACTCAATGTCATGGCAGGTTTGATCTTGCTTATTGCAGTTACCTCTAGCAATTATTTAGCATTTAGCACATTTAACAATTAACAAGTTCCCTTAAATTTTTGGGGTTGACGAGATTGCCTTAAAGTGACGACAGTTAATACCTTTTGGTCATTGAAAAATCCATATCGAGCATCAGAAACAATTTCAGGAATAGTGAAGAAAACTCTTATCTCCAATAGTTTTAGTTAAGTTTAGGGATTTTGAGCTCAAGGGATTGTCCACAGATTCGAAGAGCTACCCTCTTAAGTGTAGATCGAAAGAGAATGTGTGTGTTTAAATGTACACATAAACTGAGTGGATACGCCGTGGACAGAGGATAGTCCACATCTTTATGGAGGCTATTAATGTCCATTGCAAGTTCTCCCGCGGCATCGGTCTCGGTCCGCCTTTATGAGGTGCGTCAACGCGTCTCTTTATAGGGTCCCGTGTCCTCCTTTGCTGCTAAGCAAGCGCCTCGCTTCTGGAGACTCAGCAAACGAGTGTAGCGAATGATTTAAGGGGGTCCCCAAGCCCACCCTACATGTGCCAACGATATGAATTACTGCTCCGTATAATTCCATAATTCAGATTCATATTCAGAGTTTACGGCGTCTGGATAACAAGCAGACTGCTCCCGTTGTTTTATGGCCAAGTTCCCTTTCCCTCGCGTCATCCCTCTGGCAAAATACACCCATCGTGTCCGCCTTCACCCCTTGTCGGCATATACACTTATTTATATATATATATATATATATATATATATATACATTTACCAAAACTTCAATTTTTTAAGTTTCCCGACTTCTATAAACCATCACCTTGTCATCTCATTTTCTACTTTTCATATACTTTATAACTGCTCCGTTAAATTGTCACACATTTTTCATTTAGTTTAGAAATTGGAGTTGTGGTTATTGTTTGACCAGAGGCTAATTCTTTAGTATTATATTAACCCCACCTAGTGAAGTAAGGCTGCGGGGTCTTCAATAACCACTATTATAATTTAGAAAATTGTTTGACCTCCGTGTAGAAAATGGTGAAATACAGAATCGACAAAATTTCATCGAATTTATTTCCTATAATAACATAAAAATAACTTCTATCCAATAGGAAGTAAATGATTGGTCCATTAATGGGCCATGCTTGGCGAACTCTGTGCCATTATTGGAACAATGATCTCGCTACCGCCAATGATCGGTAGCCAAGAATCGGGCAAATACTAGTTGCCGATTTTCCAAAGCTTGATTTTATATTAGTAACCAATAGATGACCAAGATTTTGAAAATCAATTATTTAAATTATTCATTCATATTTTTTCAAATAATTTTTTTAATTAATTTAATGTCTTGATTTAATTTTTACCTCTTGTAAAAACAAATGTAATAGAGTAGTAAAAATTATCTCTCCGTGTATCTCACAGTGGAGGGAGGCCTGTGAATGTCTTTGCGAATGAAACAGTTCACAAGCGAGAAGAAATCACTAGCATGCACACTGGCCACGCTTGTCGAAACTGTTTTATTGGAACAACGATTGGCAACCAACGTTGAACCACTTCCGATAAGCGACACCAGAGTGCATGCTAGTGATTTCTTCTCGCTTGTGAGCTGTTTCAATGACTCTATATGTACCTGCTCCTTTCCTGCAAAGAGACTCACAGGCATTCAACCACTGTGATATACATGGTGAGGGAATGCTTATCACTCTATCATCTTTATTTTTACCAGAGGTAAAAAATTAAATCAATACATTAAATTAATCAAAAAAATTATTTTAAAAAATTATATTTTTTTAAAAATAAATATTAATTAATAATTTAAAAGATCGATTTTCAAAGTCTTGGAGTTTTGTTGACCGCCAATAAAAAACATGCTTTTGAAAATTGTTTGTTTCCTTGGCAACAAATATTGGCTTGATGATTGGCTACCGATCATTTGCAGTAGCGTGATCATCCCAAGCAAAAACCAATGGTCGTTCATTGTTGGTTGCTAATAGTTTTGACAAAGAAAACCATTGGGCACCAAGCATGGCCCATTATGGAACCAATTGTTACCATTGGCGACTTCTCATTGGGTATGAATGTAGTACGGGCTCCATATGTGATTTATTTCAGTAGTAAAGAGCGTGTCATGAAATTGAGAGGTTTAGGGCTCATGGAAATCATTGACATGACAATGAAAATAGTCCAGGGATGGAAGGAACATTGCTCATACACGTCAACTACAACTCCCGAATTTCTAGTAGTAACACTATTGACACTCGTTAACCGCACATATTCAACTCTCCAGTTTAAATGTCCCCCGCACATGTCTACAGTATGATATATAGATATATTATTCAAATGGTTTTTGATTACTCACCAGTAAATGTATAGTATGTTAATTCATTCCATTATTCTCTACAAAAGATATATTTTACTCTCTCAACTATTTAAAATCGAAAAACTATTTATCAAATAATAAAATTTAAACAATCGAATCTAATACGTAGACTAATGAAATATGTGTTGGGTTATTAGTTTTCAAGCCATAAGGGAGACATTGTTCGAAAAAAGTGATTTCCTGCCTGTTAATAGTAAAACTATTGTAAAAACGGAGAGGAGCACCAAAGTGGTGTTATTAAGGGTTAAAATATTATTTAAAATAAAAGCAGTCGTTGCAACGACTGACATAGTTTTAAATATCAGTTTAACCCTAAAGAACACCACTTTAGCGTAAATTGAAAAATGTTTGTTATTTATCATTGCCTCTAGAATCCTAGTGGCCGTACGTCTTGAAAGCTATACAGTCTACTGGAACGCAACACCAACCGATCGTTATCCAGTTGCGACGTACCCAGAACATTGACCGAACATTTAAAGGATAAAAAAACTGTATTAGGTTGAAGAACGTAACGTTACAACATTAACGAAAATCAAACTCTAATATCCACATGTATTTTGACAAAAAACAAACATATACGGTTCAACTCATAATTTGTTTTTAAGTTCTTAGATACTTATTTTGTTATTGCAGTAAATTAAAATATTTTGATGTTTTAATGGCTTTGCTCAAATACGACGCTGATTAGATTTTGTACTAAAATTTAGAACCGTGAATTAAAACATTTGAATTTTTTAATTCATTTATAAAAACTTTGTAAAAAAGTTTATATTTTTATTAATTTTTTTCTAATCTGTAAAATAAGCTTGTATAAAAATATTATATAGTTAAAAATAAAAAAAATTTCAGGTGATTAATTTAATTATACTCATATATCATATTATAATCATAAATTTATATAAATTAATTTAATTAGTTAAATTTGACTAAATTATAATGATTTCTTTATTGTAAAAAAGTCACTATCAGGTAATAATTAATATTTTATTTTCTTTTTTAAGAGTTAGCTTTCAATAGCTTTAGAAAAAATATTAGAAAAAATTTTTCTGATAATTATTTTTGGAAAAATAAATTAATTTTTTTGTTTACGGGAAATTAAAGGACTCGCGAATACAAATTTAAAGACGGACTGTTATTATTCCTTTAAGGTATGTCATGAACCGACATCCGAAGGATTGACTTGAAGCACGAATTAAACGGACCCAATTTTTTTCTACACATAATAAATAATTTTAAAAGTAAAAAACACAGTAACTATACATACTAGTACAATTTTCTTGTGACTAGTCGAACGTTGAAACTTTGCGACTTTGCAGGAAAAATTTTGTGTATCGACTTGGAGTATACATTGAATCAAACACATAAAAGAAAAATATCGGTCATCCGTATTGCGCTCGTGTTCGGTTCGTCTAGTGGATATGCGCTTTAACCTTAATAACGTTCTTCAACTAGAACATCATGTGTATAAGAAGTATTAATTTCCACATAAAAAATATTTAAAGAAATATGGAAACATATTTTTGGTGTGTTTTTCCTCTTTGGTCGTCTCTGACCCCTTTTTTATAATTAATCTGAAATCTGAATGTAGAATTGTGGAATAGTCCACATCGAGGGATTATTCTTTCATTTCCCGTGTGGAAAATGAAGACTGGTTCTAGCTACATGGAGAAAAAGGAATTGTGACATCTACCAAGCGGATTGTCAATATAGAACTAGCAAATCAAACAAGATTTTGTTATAATGATGTTCTTTTTCTGTTTAAAATTATCAACGGTGTCATAAATTGTCCTCAGCTACTCTGTATGATTAAGTTTTGTTTACCTGCTCGACGATTGCGAAATTTTTGTTTGTTTTATGTGCAATATCATAGGTCACATTACGGTAGTAATTCTATTATAAATAGACTATGTCGCGAATCTAACTTATACTGTAATAGTTTGGATTTTTCGGAGTTAGTTTGTCTCAATTTACTCACAGATTGCGCTCAAGTCTTTAAAGATAATAAATGTTAAAATTTGATTTAAAATCTGCTAATATATTAATAGATTCATTTTTGTATAAAATTGTAGACAAAATTTTGTAGTCTGCAATATTTAGTAATATTTGTAAAGGGCTTTTTATGCCCGTTTGTACATTTAAATAAATAAATCTGATTTGTTGTTACAACAATTTAGATTTGCTAGTTCTATATTGACAATCTGCTTGGTAGATGTAACAATCCTTTTTTCTTCGTGTAGGTCCATCCTAGTTTGCCCTGTTACTAGCTTGGTCCTAAGCTGGCAGTATAAGTTGGACATACAATGGCTGATGATGCGATTTTAGCCTGGTCCTAGCTTAGCAACCTAGTTAGGAACAGTTTATAGGACTATTTTAGGACCTATTAAGGAACATCTGCAAATGAATGTTCTATTTCTTTATAATTTTAATTAGTTTAAAAGATTTTATAAGCAAATAAGTTAACTTATTATTATAAATAACAGTTATAATTAATTATTATTACTTTTTTAATTAAATGGTGACGGAAAATGAATTCAGAAATTATATATACATGAGAATTAATATATCCTTCCATATATAAATTAAAAGTTTTAAAAAAATTAGATATTTGTTAATTAAATTGTATAACACGTTATATATAATTATCAAATTGCATACTTATATGAATACAGTGCAGAAAAATCGGAATAAACGTACACCTACGAAATAATTAAAATTTAACGCACGCGGGAATCGAACCTACGACTTACTAACTACGAAACTAACGCCCTGATCACTATGCTACGAAGCCTAACTGAATACAAACGTTTTATCTTCAGTTACTTGTCAAGTTGTTTTTCGTGATTCAATTAAGCATTTATTAACACTAATATACCATGTCTATACATTTTCGTTAAAAACACGTTTTCCATTATTCTAAATCATTTTAAAATCACTTTGTTGCAAAAAATTTTTAGTTATTTCAAAATTAGAAAAAACCGCAATTTTCTAGATATTTTGTGTGAAAAGTTAGTAAATAGCAATTATTTGTTTAAACAATTATCAAAATGGTAAATGTGAACAAAACCATTATGACTTATGATAAGAAATAGATAGATTCATCTAGATTAGTTGCAAAATTCGAAAAAATTGCACCTCTGTTGGTGTACTTCAAGTAAAAATTAGTAATTAACAATAACAAATTGTTTAAACAACTATGATTATCAATTAATTTTATAAATGAGCCTCCCAATTCAATAACTCGATCTGCGCTCGGACGATCAGTATGAAGGTTGTCAAAAGCTCCAAAATATGACAAAAATTAAAAGTTAAAATAAAATTTTTTTAAAAACACTATCTTATAGAGAATGAAAATCCGCATCTTTTTTCTCTTGAGAATTTTTTTGTAAAGTAATTATTGTAGACAATAGAGACAAAAAACAAGAAAATTTTCATTACTCGATTTCATTGATTTTTGAAACATAAATCGTCATAAGTTGGACAAATATTAACGGATTTTTACAAAAATTGGTATGCATGCGTATTATGGTCTGCTAAAGACGATGAGATGATAAAACTATTAAAAATGACCCTTGGTTAAATAATATTTAATTATAAATCAATGAGTGTCGGTAATGACAGTTTCCTTTCTTCGTCGACAAAAAGTATGCACGGAATTTTCGAATTGAACAAACTTTCAGTGAGAAATTTGTTCATTATGAATCAAAGACGTTTTTTGGAAAGTTTGGTGCAAATTGATGGAAAAATATCAAAAATATATAACAAAAGAAAAAATATAAAGAATTAGAAAAAATAGCCATTAGAAAACAGTGAAAAAGTCGTGACTGGAGAGTCACGACTTTCAGGTGTTTTCATGTATTATTTTTTCACAGTTTTTTTCTTGCTAATAAGTTCTCGAGATAATAATAAAAAATAAAAACAAATAATTTCTCGAGATAATTGCAGAATACAATTTAAATAAACATTTTTTAACAAACTTTTGGTTAAAAAAGCATTAACTTATTAGCAAGAAAAAAACTGTCAAAAAATAATACATGAAAACACCTGAAAGTCGTGACTGGAGCACTGTTTTTCTAATGGCTATTTTTTCTAATTCTTTATCTCTTTTCTTTTGTAATATATTTTTGATATTTTTCTATCAATTTCCACCAAACTTTCCAAAAAACTTCTTTGATTCATAATGAACAAATTTCTCACTGGAAGTTTGTTCAATTCGAAAATTCCGTGCAGACTTTTTGTCGACGAAGAAAGGAAACTGTCATTACCGACACTCATTGATTTATAATTAAATATTATTTAACCAAGGGTCATTTTTAATAGTTTTATCATCTCATCGTCTTTAGCAGACCATAATACGCATGCATACCAATTTTTGTAAAAATCCGTTAATATTTGTCCAACTTATGACGATTTATGTTTCAAAAATCAATGAAATCGAGTAATGAAAATTTTCTTGTTTTTTGTCTCTATTGTCTACAATAATTACTTTACAAAAAAATTCTCAAGAGAAAAAAGATGCGGATTTTCATTCTCTATAAGATAGTCTTATTAAAAAAATTTTATTTTAACTTTTAATTTTTGTCATATTTTGGAGCTTTTGACAACCTTCATACTGATCGTCCGAGCGCAGATCGAGTTATTGAATTGGGAGGCTCAAATGTTAATAGGTTACGCCTCACAAACAGTGTAACTTAAAATTTTTTTAATTTTTTTACTCCTTTATATCATTTATTTAAAACAACATTTCACACAGAAATAGGTAGCCGATTTTCGATAAGTTAAAATTTCGATTTTTTAGACACATTTAAGTAACCATTTTTAGATAAAAAAATAACTTTTTTCTTTAAATATTTGTCAATTTTATATAAATTAATATTTTAAAAATCCCCTACGTATTTCTGTAGATATTCTAATCTAGATTAAGAAAAAAAATTTTGTCCCAGATTAACTTTTTCACCTTGGGTATTTTTTGCAGTGGAGCCACGTTTTTAAAAACCAGATGACAGGAGTTGCCATTACACAGCCACTTTGTATTTTTTCCAATAAAAAATGTTCTTTCTACACTTCAAAAGATGCCTTACAATATCCTCAAAAAGAATTATCCTTCTACTTTTTATTCTAGCAAAAAAACTTAAAAATGCTGTTTATGCCTCTCTACAGTGGTGTAACCCTTTAATTGAGAATATTTGTCAAATTCTACATGTAATTACTTAATTTTCCTAAAAATTATTATAAGTCATAACTGGATCTCCTAGCTAGTACCAACCTAGGACCAGCCTAGGATATATAAAAAGGGTTGCCAAGTTAGGTTCAAACTGGGGCCAATAATAATTTTAGGCACAGACTGGTTATTTCTACACGTGTTATTAACCCGATATATTTAGAATGCTCCTTTCACTCTTAACATCTCTCTTCCATGTAGTTTTACTATTTTTACAATAAAAAAATCTATGTGCTGTTGATTTATCAGTGAATTTTAAACCACTACTACAAAATTCAGTTCTGTGAAATTCATTAACTGTCACAATTTTTAATCGATTTTTACCCAAAATTCTGTCATGATATAGAAGACGTTTTATAATACGTCTGATGGGTAATATATGTTCAGGAAGTTAAATAAAGTAGACAGTTAATTAACACAAAATAACATTTATTGAATTATGTTCAATGAAAATGAGAAAATATGAGTACATTCAAAGAAAGTATCTGTAACCGTTTACGTCTGCAGTCAGGCAAAGACTGTCTTACCTTAGACCCTTTATTTATTTTTTTCCATACCGTAATCTGGGGCTATAAGGAACAGATTTCAGCTTTAAAGTCTTGCAACTTTTTTTTTTATTGAAATATTGCCTTAATTTTTTTCTTTTCTTGATCTTGGCGAGCACTTTGAAGGGTTAAAGAATTGTTTTGATCAAAGCTAGAACTTTAAGCAAAAAATACGAAAAAGACGCATTTTTTCGAAATTACAAACTGGGGCTATAAGGAATAAGGCGGTAAAACTATTGGAAAACGTATTTAAAGTTAAAGAAATTATTTTTTATTGATCGAAAGTAAACACAGAATATAAAACAAATGTAAAAACAAAACTAAACGTTGCTGGTATCATCAGTTGAGGTCGATGATGATAACTAGTCGTTTTTTGTGACTTGTAGGTACCAACGCTCTTTTACAATTTCAAACCATCTTTGAACACTAAAAATCAAATTATGTGATAAAAAACAAACGAAATTACAAAAAAATTACGTTTTGGCAACACACTTCAACAATTCAGAAGAAATAATTGTGTTCCTTATATACCCGCCGTTCGTGAATTTTGATTTTTTTCTCGTAAATCTTACTGTAAATACAAAATAAACGTATTTATTACTTAGTCAACTCAATAAAACTTCCCATAATAAATCCCTTTAATAAAAAAAATTACTTTGAGTAGTTAAAATAAGAACAACTTACCTCGGCAATCAAATGTTTCCCAAGTTTGAAATTTCACTAAAACACAATTACTCACTTACAAGCTACTACTGTTCACAAAATTATTAATAGTCGCAATTATTGCATTGAATAGTATTGGCAGTTACCCCAGCAACAATTTTTCAAATGCAAGTAACACAATTTATTTATACACGGCCCCGATAACTTCAACTCCACCCGAACACAGAGTTTTGTTCCTTGTAGCCCCGGTGTTCCGTTGCAGTTTCAACACCTTTCCTCAACGATGATATATTTATTGAAATTTATTTATTAAACTTTATATTAACCGCATTCTTTTGTAAAAAAGTTTAATTTTATGTAATTTAAAGGTTTTGTTAATAAATCAGCTGTCATAAATTCTGTTGGGTAATACTCGAACTTTACAATCTTTTTATCTTTTAAATCACGTGCATAATGAAATTTAGTGGCTATATGTTTTGTCCGATAACTAAAACGTTTGTTATCCAACAATTTTTAGCAACTTTGATTATCTTCGAATATTTTAAATAATACTTGTTGTTTTATACCAAAATCTTCAAGTAGTTGTTTGATTCATACACCTTTTTGAAGGGCTTCTGCAAGGCAGATATATTCTGCTTCAGTTGACGATAGAGATACGCAATCTTGTTTTTTGCTTTTCCAGCTAATTGACCCTGTGTATAATTTAAAGATGAAACCACTGTTGGATTTTCTGTCCTCTCTGTCTTGCGCCCAGTCTGCATCGGCATATCCAATCAGTAATTCATCATCGTTGTTGGGTTCTCCTAGCTTAAGGTTTAAATCTTTTGTCCCTTTTAAGTACCTGGCGACTCGCTTAGCCTCGTTTCAGTCTATCTCAGTTGCTTTTGAATTGTGTTTACTTAATATTGCAACACTTGCCATTATATCTGGTCTGGTGTTGGTGGCTATGTACAGTAGCTTTCCGATGTGTTTTCTGTATTTGTTGATATCTTCCATTGGTGTTTCTTCCTTCGTCATCTTCATGTAGCCTGTATCCATTGGAATTTTCGAAGGTTTTGTATCTTCTAATCCTGCTGACTGTATCACTTTTTCTGTGTATTGAGTTTGATTAATTTTGAATATACCGTCTTTATCTTGATTTATTTGAATACTGAGATAATTTTTAATCTTCCCTAGATTTGTTAACTCAAAATGTTTCTTTAGTTCATTTCCTGTATTAATTATTTCATTTTCGTTTTTAAAAGCGATTAATAAATCTTTAACATAAATAATTAATAAATCATATCATTTTTATTTTCTTCTATATATAAACAAGAATCAGCTATTCCATGAATAAAATTTAATTTCTTTATATTGCATTTAATTTGTCGTTCCAAATTTTTGCTGATTGTTTTAAACCTTAAATTCACTTAATTAATTTACACACGTAATTTTCCTTATCTTTTTCTTCAAAGCCTTCGGGTTGCCTCATTAGAATGGTTTGCTTTATATCCCTATTGAGAAATGCTGTTTTGAGATCGTAGTGGTAGATCTTTATTTTCTCTTTACCTGCGATAGTTAACGTTGTCCTAAATGTACATGACCTCGCAACAGGTGCAAATACTTCATCGTAATCGAATTTTGTGAAAAACCTTGTGCTACAAGTTGTGCTAAAGCACAACTTGGTTATAATACCTTCGGCATTTGTTTTTGATTTAAAAATCCATTTACAACCAATTATTTTAGCATTCTCTGGTGGTTTAATTAATTCCCAAGTTTGATTACCTTTCATTGACTGCATCTCCTCTTCCGCTGCTGTTTTTCATTGAGCACTATTCGATGACGTCATTGCCTCTTTAAAAGTACTTGGGTCCTTCATGGTAATCGTGACCATACCTGACGTAAGTCTCAGGGGAGTTATACCTTTGTTGTTCCTTACAGGGTACCGGCATTCTTTTTGGTTGATTACACTATCTTCTGCTGATGAGTTGATGTCGAAATTATCTTGAATATTATGGAATTTATCTGTTTCACTTTTTTCTGATTCTTCTAATCTAAAATTTCTTTTGTTTTTGATTCAGATGCTTTTGGGAAAGGTTAACGAGCTAGTTTTCCTTTAATACAACACTCGCAGTTTGTCTTAATTTCGCAAATCCTTGATTTGTTTTTCTTTGTTTTCCTTTCAGATTTAGAATTTTCTGCATTCTTTCTTTTGATGTCCAACTTTTTTGCAGAAATAACATGGAAAAGTCACATACGACAACAAAACTTTTGTTTGGATCCGTCTTTGATATTCGTCAATTAGTTTACCTTTTACAAATTCTAAAGTAAGATCTGCTTCACTTCTAGATTCTAGCGCTGTTATTAAAGTTCCGTATGAATTTGGTAAACTGACAAGAAGCATTGCGATAACTAAATTATTTTTAAATGTCTCACCTAAAGCTGTTAACTTGTGAACCGTATTTAGCATGTCATCGATATTTTGTACCATATTTCCATTTTCCCTGTAACTTTAAACTGCATATCCTCTTTAGTAAGAAAATTTTATTAGTCAGAGTCACTTTTTCATGTTGTTTCTTGAGAGAATCCCAAGCTTCACTAGCTGTTTTTACTTCTCGAATGTGGATAAGCTGGTTGTGCTCTACCAATAATCCTATAGTTGATCTTGATTTGTCGTAATTTTTTAACCATTTAGTATCTGCTGGTGTTGGAGCACTATCACGAATATTTTTCCAAAGCCCTTCCCTTATAAGCAATAATTCAACTTTAAACTTCCATATTTGACAATTGTCACTACGGAGCTTTTCAATTTTAAAACTTTCACTGTCTGTCATGGCTATTAATATTTTGACACACTAATTCACTTTATCAATTTCACTTTAATCCTATTTGTTGTACTATTTTTATTTGTTTTTCACTGAGTACTTAACTGAAATTTTATCACTTTATTTTGGGTGCCTGGCCCATAACCTGTTGAATTGTCAGTATCGCAGGTAATATATGTTTAGGAAGTTATATAAAGTAGGCAGTCAATTAACACAAAATAACGTTTATTGAATTATGTTCAATGAAAATGAGAAAACATGAGTACATTCGAAGAAAGTATCTGTAACCGTTTGCTTCTGTACTTAGGCAAAGACTGACTTACTTTAGACCCTTTATTTATTACTTTTCATACCTAAGTTTCAGTACCCAAAAGTTTGTTATAAGTTCTTTCCAAATTTCTGCTAACACTATTTCTAAAAACATCGTTGTACTTCCAACATTTTTACATTTTCAATGATTTGCCATATATATATTAGTCGATGATATTTTAAGCGACTAATCGGAGACTTTTAGATATGATCAAATAATTATTAAGTTTTATAAATATTCCTCGATTTTCACAGAAATTCTCAAAAAAGTCGAAGATTTTTTAAAAGCCTAGTAGCGACAAAAATTTTTATTATTGTTACACTTTGATAGAAAGTTTCTTCTACCAGTTGAGGAAAATAATGTGCAGAAAATATTTGCAATGTACTATTTATGAAAATTGATTAAGGGGTTACGCCACTCTGAACACAATTAAATTAGACTGCTTTTTAAGCATTTTTAAAGAAAATATTTAAGATAAGACATTTTATTTTTTCTAAATACATATTATAAGCTATGTAAATACGAAGTAGTTTTTAAGACGTTAGTCTAACGTTATAAGCATTAGCTAACATTAACTTTTCCACTTTAACACTGGCAATGTACTAACCCTGTTCTGACGATCGCTATTGACTCTCGGAACCTAATCAGTACTGGGAGAATACTGACTCCAGAACCGAATCTTTACTATGTTGGAGCTAATAAAAGTATTAAAATTAGTACTGGATGAAAACTGGCTTAAAACCAAATCATTATTACGGAGAAGTTAACAAAAAACAAGCAAAATTTTTTATAATGGCATTAAACTATTAACCGCGGGGATTATTAATAACAACATTTGATTTATTAACTATTAAAATATTTTCCAAGATTATTAAAAACAATATTTATCAGTAGCAACATCTAACAATTTTTACTAAGATTTAACTATATACATTGTATACATTAAATGATAAAAAATAAATAATCTCAATAAAATAGTCCTAACATAACAATGTGTGAAGGAGCAGTAACCTAACGTATAATATGCGTATCAGTGTTAGTATTAGGTCTGTGGCAGATTGATTGATCGAAACAAGTGTGTTCAGTGTGTGATTGTAGAATGAAAACTTGAGAACTTTTTTATTTTCCTTGGTAGTTTCGATTTTTCAGTTTTCCACTACTATTAATGTAACCTTAGAACTCTGTAGAGTCAATTCAGATTCGCAGTCTTTCTCGACTGTCGCGAAAAATTTAAAACACTTGTTCTAATTTTTCTTCAAATATAGTCTATTTCTTTGATAACTAGTAATATAACTTCGGATACACTCTACACTATATCCGAAAGTCTTCTACAAAGTCGGGCACCACCAAATAACGCCTTCTTTCCTGGATCAAAAATATAGTAAATTTTATAAACTACGGTGGGTGTTTTTGGCGGGAATATCTGTGTTGATAATTCTCCATCAAATTTATTTTTCATATTTGAAAAATATTTCAAGAATTTCTTCTGGAAATTGACAATTCCTTCCATCTACCTCTTTTTTGTTTAAATTTTGCCTTAATTATATATGAATGCAAATCCTTAAGTGCAGTATTGGTGTACATTATTTGACGTACACCAATTTTTGCAATCTAGACAACCAGATTTGTAACCAGCTTTTTCTAAGACAACTTAATACTGTCGGGTGAGAGGTAGAAAAACTTTTCTTATCGTTAAAAAATTTACGAATTAACTTATGAGGGTGCATTTATAACGGTTGTTAATTTGTTTATATCAGGCAACCTCATAGTTTGTTATTATAAATTATTTTTATCATTAATTAATTTAATAAGCTAAACAAAAAAATTTGGCCACTATTATCAACATTTTATAGAAACAAAAGTTACTTTATTTTAACTAGCGGTTCTCACTTTATACATATTTCAACGCCCCCCGTCAATATACTAGGGGAGACCGGGGCTAAACCGGACAAGTCAAATATTTCCGAAACCGTGAAGAATTTCAAATCGTGTAAATAACCTATGAACGCTCAATTTCGTGATGCATATGCTGCACGAGGTTTTAAGGATGTGTCATTTTTCTTGTAATAATAGTTGCCGTTAATATGTGAAAATGTAATTTCTTGAGGTAAAAGTAAAAAAAATTTTTCTTCATTTTTTTGGGTTTTTATCGTTAAAATTAAAGTGCATATATCATACGGCCATTTTTCTTTTAGCTCAAGGTGTACTGAGTTTAGTAGAAAAAAAGTTTAATGGAAAACATTAAGAAGAAAAAATATATTGCAGGTTAATTATTAGATGACGGTGTGGGGCTGAATCGGACATCGTGATTAAAAGCAACCAAATCTTTGAATTCTTTAATTTATTTTATATTAATTAACTATTTTATATTATATTCTTTGCCTAGAACCACTTTATAAATAAATAAAGAATTTATTTTAAAAGTCGAATTCGCAAGCGAGTTGCTACAAACAGACAAGTCTGAAAACTGTAATTCATTTTATATTATATTAATTACCGATTTTACAGTTTATATTATATTCTTTGTATAGAACTATCTACAAATAAATAAAAGAAGAATTGATTTGACTTTTTTACCAAAAAAAAAGAAAATTTGTATCTCATTTTTTAAATAATTGTCCGTGTCCGATTTAGCCCCAACAATTTTCGGATTTTCGTTTTTGAGGTAGTCACCTTCGAAGCAATATATCTCTAAAGCTATTGTACTTTTTTTTAAATCGAACAAGTGCGATTTGTAGGTAAAAGTACAAGCTTCAAAACGGTATATTACACTTTAGCAAAAAGTATGTTTTTGTATGAGTTTTCTGGTCGAAGACCAAATCCGTCCGGTTTAGCCTCGGTCTCCCCTATTTACTCGAACGCCAGTGCAATAAAGCGTTAATTCAGAAAATTGTGCTATATGGTGTCTATTCATTTGTTTGTATAATATAATCTCAATTCACGTTGAGTTAATTAAAGGGTAAATTTAGTTTTTAATTCCAAATGACAGATCTTTAATATTTTTAATTTTTCGATATTGTTTTGTAAAATAATTACATTTAATTGATAAAATTATTTTGCACAATTAATTTGATATAAGCATCATATGGACTTAAAAAAATTAAATTAACCGTTTTTTGAAATCACTGTGAATTAAGACTATGTTGTACAAACAATTGAATAGACTAGCACAATTTTTGAATTAACGCTTTATTGCACTAGAGTTCGAATTAGCACTATATTGACGGGGGGCGTCAATTTTAACATTTGAAACAGTTGTCGATTTTAATTAACTTCTCAAAATCCACTGAAATGTCCAAGATAATTTTTACAGGAATAAAAATGGAATATTTATGCTTTATTTTGGAATAAATTTTATCAAATTCGGATATAACATATTTTGAGATATTTAGAAGTTTAGCCTTCAAATCAAATTTTCTATAGAATGAAGTTATTTTTTTAAAAAAGCTTTTTACTGTCATTAAATTTAATAATTTATCACTCAAAACAACTAGTAACAAAATTCAATTCATTTCTTTAAATAAGAGAAATATTTATTTTAAAATTGCCCTAAATTAGCAATTGTTTACAAGGTGTCGTTTTCAAATAGAATGCCTCATATAAATAGATCAGCAGATCATTAATTTCATTATCACAATTTAATTTTTCTAAATCATTTTTAAAGACTACAGTCTTCTTTCCAAACATTGTATTGATTTGAGAGTTTTTTAGTGTATTTGAAAAATATTTAAATCTAGTTTGTATCTCTAGGGAGAGATATTTTTTTTACATCAGCAGTCGTAGTTATTTTATGGACGCCTTCTAACCTAAAACTGGCAACGAAAGGAGGGAAAATTGACACACGGTTGTCGCGTTCCGTGACAGTTCGTAATGCAATCTCGTGTTTCGGAAAAAAGTGATCGACGGCTGTGTGACTGCACCACACCGTGACTTTAATCGTGTTATCTGGCAGAGATAGACGGCCCGTTCGACTTGCTAATGTTTGCGTGACGCTCTTTCTCTCTTTCTGTCTCTATCCCTTCCATATATATTGAAGTTGTCGGTTTTATTATATATATATATATATATATATATATATATATATATATATATATAAAGCACCCAAAAAATCGCTGACAGTCGAAATGTAACATATTTTATTCATTACATTTCCATTTTACTGACATTTATCAAAAAAAATTTGTCGTCTCCAAAAATACCTCTCTGCTTTTATTCTTGTTAATGAATATGATATTTTTATATAAATCATTCAATATTCGTATATAAAATGGCACATGTGTCAATTAATATTGATGTGTATATTTTCCCCTCTTGTTATTGGTTCTATTGTTTCTAATATTATATTATTTATATCACAGTGGTGAAATATTGAGTGCAGTGAGAGTATTTTTCATGACGTCACTACATTGCGAAACTGCAGCAATTTGGAAGCGACTATTTTTCCTCTAAATTTAAAGGTCATTTGATTACTCTAGCAGTACTTCACTGGATCGGTGCAAGTGAATCGAGAAATATTTCACACTTGTGAAATTAAAATATTATTCTTCAAGATACATTCGTATAAATGAAAAAATTATTATAAATCGACAATATGTTGTTAATGATTTAATTATCTTTCCCTAAAATATCTCGTTACGATAAATGTGACCAATTTTTATTTAGAGGCCAAAAGACATTCAAAGACCTTCTCTAGGGTTCATTGCGTTAAAATTTATAATAGTTTTTATTAAACTATAATAGTTTTTTGGGTCGCTGATTACGAATGTGATTTTAGATTTTATGAATTTAACATATCAGGAAAAAGGAATTACATTTTGAAGAAATTCAACCCTAATATTGATTCTCAAAATTACTTTAAAATAACATTTGAATTAAACGAAATCAATTTAAATTAGTCGCAAGTAATTCGAAAGAAAGGCAAATAAATAAAAAAAGAAAATAACATTATACGAAATGCATAATGTATTAAAAGGTCCTTTTAATTAGGCTTGAAGAAAAAAGTCCAAACGTGATTTTACGTTGCCTTTTGAAAAAAGAGGAAGCGAATTTATTTTTAAAATGTTTATTTTCCTCTTCTTTTTATTCTCTTTAAAAACCAAAAACCATGACTAACGACTGACTATGGCGTTTGCTATGGGTTTTAATTTACACAGGGTATTTTAATTTAGTGAATGCCGCAATCTCCGGGTTGGCGGGGCATTAATATGACCGCCTCGAATAAGGGAGTGTAGGTTCTGGCTTGCTTTGAAAATGGGATGGGGCAAATGGTGTATCTTATCTCTTTGGATTCAGCAGACGTGGCTGTCGCCCCACAGTTGCGGACTAAGTGTTAAATATGTTAATTTTTATCGCGCATTACTTGCCGGATAAACGTTCAATTTACATACTAAATTGTCGTGTATATTTTTTGCGAGATAATAACATCACGAGTTGCTAGAAACCGAGGTCGGCTAGCTCCGAGATATAACGGGGTTGAATTTTTTTTTCCAAATTATTTACCACTGGTGGTTAAAATATATTTGTTTCCAGTGCATTTGGATATTTTGTAATTGCAAAAATTTTTTGTTTCAGATACAAATGGAGGAGAAAAGCATGGAGACAAGAAATAGGAAATTATCATCAGCAGCAGTTGTGCAACTGCTTTAAATCACACTCGATTAGGGTATAGTTATACAAAGGATAGGAAATCATCATTAGCAGCAGTTATATTAGCTTCGGGAGTATTCGGAAACTCTTTTAAATCGTGCTCGATTATAGACTAGTAATGGAAACACTTGTTTTAGGATAGTAATACGATCGAATGTTTAGGTCCCTGCATACTTCGTCACACTGTTAGAAAGGAATTGAAAATTTAACAACTTTTCAATTACACTAGTTATTAAATTTGAATTCAATTAAGATTGATTTGGAAATTAAAGAACTTAAAGTGAATATTCATTTATTTGTAATTGAAAAATACACAGTTATTGAAAATGCATTACTGTTACTGAAAATTCAATACTGTTATTGAATATTTATTTCTTATATTGAAAATTCAACAAACTGTTAAGATTTCTTTCACTTTCTGAAATGTTTGTCATACATCTGGTTTGTCCAAAAATGGTGGCACCTAAGGGTTCGCCTTGCAAGAGATCCTATTTTACGCCTTTCAAACACCGGTTTTTTAGCATAGGTTTATTTAGAAAATTTCCACAATTTCTTGGAAATATATAATAATAATAGTCATAATAGTTGTTTTGGCGTCAGTTGCTTTACAGCATTTTCCAGAGGAACTACAGTTTTCTTCTTTTTCAGTGTTTAAAATATAAAATGAATGTTAGAAAATTAATTCAAAACGAATATATTATAATATTTTATTTCATAATTAATGAACAATAGTGAATTTTTTAATCAACTTGTATGTATTATTAGTTCATTTTGACAAATTTCAATATCTGGGAATAAGTAATTTTATTATTAGTGTGTGTTATAATTTATATAATATTGATACTATTTTATTTTGCCCTTCATAATGGTTTAGGCTCATTCTAGTGAAAACCGTCTATAGCTCTGAGTGTTCACTTAACCCTCCGAGATAGTTATGAAAAACTTAACCTCAAATATAAATTTTCAATAACATGTAAGTAAAGTACATATCAATATGCGTTTCTGAATTCTTAATAACATTTGACATTCTTTTAAATATGTTTTTCAAATTTCTAACTGGTTATGCAGTCTAACATAACTCATTTGACGAAAACTCAGTATGAATCATTAAAAATACAAATTTTTATTTTAAATAAATACATTTTTAAAAAATTCATCTAAATAAAAGAAAATTATTTGAAAATAACTCACCAGAACAGTTAAATCAGTTTTTTTGTACCTGCACAGTATAATAAGCATTAATTTCTTTTTCTTATATCTTCTGTGGGGAAAAAGGAATTTTCAAGAAACTTTTTTAAATTAATTAATTTTGAAATTATAAATTTATTTCAATTGGAATTTTTTTGGGACCTCCACTCATTAATTATTTAATAAATAATATTTATTAAATAATTAACCCTTTAACGAAGAGATGTGCTGCTTTTCAACATAAATTTGAAAAACCTACAATTATTAAAAAAAATCAGACAGAGAAGCAGGCGCAACGCCTAAAATGTCAAAAATGATAATGATAATGAATGAATAAAAAAAATAAATAATAATTTATTTAGAAATTTTTTTTTGAATTAATTGTTTAAAAATTTTATTGAAGTAATTGGTTCTTTTAGTACTTTCGAGTATTTTCATGTCGCATATGTTTTCAATGAAAATATGGAATAGGAGTCATTTAAAATATATCATCAAAAAGTATAACTTTAACAAATTAAGAATTTAATAATTTATTTTTAGCAATATACAAAAATTGTAGAACTATGTAAATTACCCATTACCATTACCCTAACAACAGTTGTTATGACAACCATTACCATAGTAACGGTTGACATGGCAGCGGTTGTTATGGCAAACATTAACATAACAACCGTTGCTATGGTAATCGTTGTCATAACAACTGTTGCCATAGCAACGGTTGCCATGACAACGTCTGTTATGACAACCATTACCATAGCAACGGTTGCCATGGCAACGGCTGTTATGACAACGATTACCATAGCAACGGTTGCCATGGCAACGGCTGTTATGACAACGATTGTTAAGACCTTCTTATACCGAAGTTGCCATGGCAACGGTTGTTAAGACTTAAGACTTAGAACTTAAGACCTTCTTATACCGTCTTAAGTCTTAGGACATAAGAACTTTTTATACCGAAGTCTCGATATAAGACTTAAAACTTAGGACTGAATACCTAAGACTTAAGACGTAAAAACTACGGACAGACACCGAAGTCTCGCTATAAGGGTTTTGGCCTTTGGCCACGAAACCCTAACAAGCCATAAAATTTTTCAAAAGTCCATATCCTACTATTTTTGGGGTCGCTTTTTCTAATGGCGTGCTCAAAATTTTCAAAGAATGATATTAAACCCTTCTTTTTTTCAAAAATACTTCAAAATGTCAAGTTTTTTAAAGCAATAAAAAAAAAATTTTTTTTCTCCGCCATAACATTTTTTAAATAGAACAAAAAGTATTAGAAACGTGTTCCCGATAGTTGAACTTGAAAAATATGCATTTATAATTTTTATTTTTTTTTATTTTGAATTTAAAATGGTGCTTAAAGGACAAAAAAATTTTCTCATCTTACGTTAGATTACAAACTTTTTTAAAATTGCTCAAATCTAATTGTTATTTCGTTATCTTTTATAAAATAAAATAATATTAATATTATATTTTTGATTTATCAAAATCTTCATATTTCTTAAATTTACGTTTATTGTTTAAATAACTTTCACTTCAAGGATCACTTCTTAAAAACTTGAATTCTAAAGATACCTAAATAAATATTATAAATGTATACTTATTTTAATAATTTTGTCAAACCATTCATTTATAACTATAATCCGAAACAGACTGATCAGGATTTTTACATCTGGTCTTTTATTGCGAAGGTTGAGATCTATTGAGGATTAGTCTTAATTGATTTTTACAATTTGTACTTCGTTTATTACCTACCTCTCCGCCCAAAAATTTGTTAGACCCTTTTTTCTCTTACAAAAACTCATTGTTGTATGCGACGTTGCCAAGTTTGTATTTTTCAAAATGATAATTTCAAAATGCGACATTGCTAAATGTAAGTTGGTCCAAACCGATTACGTGAGGACATGTATTTTAACCTTTAGTCAGTCAAGAAATTACCGCCGAAATAATAACATCGCCGGCCCAAATTAATTGTGCAGTCTTGTAGTTTTAATGTTTTACAAATAAACTTTTTATGTAAACTCAAAACAACTTTCAACAATTACTTCCTTGCCTATATGCTAGGAAAAAACATGATCCTTTGAGCCGGATTGTTTTAAATCAATCCTATAAAGTGTTTGTTTTAAAAACAGTGGTCTTTATCTCACAGCAAGTGTGCATCTAAAATTGTTTTCACAATTTGTAGTCTTATAGATTTGAAGGAACAATTTATGATAGTGTCGCGTGTAGTAATTTACATAATTATAATTATTAATGATACTGTTTAGTGTGAAGTTTAATTCTTCGAACAAAACTCTTAATCAATTACCACGCCGTTTTTAATCAAACCCAGTTATACAAAGAACAGTTATATTCGCGCAAGTGAAGTTTTATTCTTCCAACGTTTAAACGCATATTTGATGATTCGCAAGACTTTGAACTGTATATCTTGATAGGTCGGATGTGCTCCTTTACAATCCATTCGACAATTTCAATAAGATGAAAGTGATATATTAATCAACAGCACTTCGGGATTAAAATGAGAAAAAAATAACCAGCATTAATTAAATCAAGACTCGCATTAAGTGTGTTCTAGACTCAAAATTTGAACTTTCATATTTTGAATTTAAAAATTGTCAACGGTAATTATACAAAACGACAAACTTGCTACATCCAGAGGATTTGCTTTTCTCCGGTATCAACGGCGGAGCTCTTTGATTGCAATAAGGATATTATCGAGACGAATCATCGAAATTAACATTGAGTAAGTCTGGAGTAATCCAATTTTCCTGAAATTCTTAATCCTTTAATTTAACCCACGATTTCAATGATTTATGTATGAATTTTAATATCAAATTAATATAATAAAAATTAGACAAAATAGTCGACGAAGCAAGCTTGGAGTTACAGCGTGGTAGTATAAAACGTCAGCTGACAGTTTCAAAAAACTTTCTTGCTTCTATTAATAATCAATCGGATCTCTCAGCTCTTAATTTAGATTTTCGTTTAAAAAAGCATATAGAATTATGGGACAAGTTCGATTTAATTTAAACTCAACTAGATAGTGTTTTAACTAGTGTTGCATTCGAGCGAGAAATGGCTCGAAAAGAACGAGAAATCTCGTGAAGAAGACAATGAAAATAATTGAATGTTAAATCACATTCAATTGTTTTCATTGTCTTCTTCACGAGATTTCTCGTTCTTTTCGAGCGATTTCTCGCTAGAATGCAACACTAGTTTTAACTAGCGAGGAAGACTTCGAAAATCCGGAATGTGAAAGAACTTATTTTGAAGAAACGTCTCACACGATTCATGGATTATTTGAAAAATATATTAATACTTTGACAGGAAACAATTAAGCACCATCAAGTACTTCTCAAACATCTCATGTAACTAAAAATTTATCGACAGATTCCCTATCTAGAACAACAGGACGAAACAATGAAATACCCTCAAATTCATCCTCAAATCTCTTTTTTCGGGATTTCAACTCCCAAAACTTGAAGCTCCCACTTTTTACGGTGGATTCGATACATGGTTAGCTTTCCATGATACTTTTAAATCTTTATGTCATGATAATCCTTCAATACCAACTATTCAAAAATTCCATTATTTAAAATCTTGTTTAAAAGGTGATGCATCAGAAGTGATCGCTTGTATTGAAACCATAAGCGATAATTATGAAATCGCTTGGGAATTATTAAAAACACGTTTTGATAATCGGAGATTTATCGTAGAAGGTCACATTGAATCTTTGTTTAAATTGAAAAGTATTTCGAAAGAATATTCTATTCGCACATTGTTAGATAATTTTCAAAAACATGTCCGAGCACTTAAACCTCTAGAAGTACCCGTCGAGCATTGGGATTTAGTGCTTATTTATATTAGTCGAGACAAATTAAATAATTACAACCGGGAAAAATGGGAAGAGACAATCAAAAGTACCAAACTTCTCACCTTATCTGAAATGATTTCATTTCTAGGACATCGGGTTCTTATAGAAACTACACAGTCGTTTCACAAATCCGAAAATAAACAACTTTTTCAAGCCCAAAAAAGGGTATTAATTCGCGTTCAAACAATTCGCATAATCAGACTTGTTTATCTAATACGGCAGAAACTAAATCCTCAAAAGGACACGCTCTTTGCCTTATGTATTTAACCTCACATGCTCTATCAAAATGTGATAAATTTTTACAATTATCTGAAAAGGAGCGTTACAAGATTGTAAAAAATGCGTCAATATGTCACAATTGTTTTCTCGCAAATCATAAAACCAAGGAATGTCGACGAAATCTTTGTCAAATTTGTCAAAAACCTCATAATATTCTCTTGCATTTCACAAGGGAAAATGAAAATCAATCGGAATCTAAGGAAGAATCTTCTCCTTCTACCACTACCACTTTATTGATTAGTTATCAGGGAAAAAATCAGTCTCAAATTGTTTTAGGTACTGCACTAGTCAATATCTTAGACAGTAAAGGAAAGTATCGTTCTTGTCGTGCATTGTTAGATTCTTGTTCTCAATGCAATTCAATTACAGAAAGATTTTCCAATTTATTAGGCTTATCATAAAGAAAGACTGATATTAAATTGAATGGCATAGGGAATTTTCGCTCCGAGATTAAATTTAGTACTTCAACTAAAATAAAATCTAGGTATGAAAATCGTGAGTTTGATATGTTTTTTCTAATCTTTAACGAAATTTCAGAGAAAATGCCGTCATTATCAATTAATAGAAATTCGATAAAGATCCCTAATGAAATCTTTTTAGCTGATCCTTTATTCTATGAACTAGCTGAAATTGATATATTGATAGGTGCAGAATATTTCTATGACTTGTTATGTGCCGGTCAAATCGAAGGTCAGTCAGCTCTCTTTCAAGAAACCGAATTGGGTTGGATCTTTGCTGGTCGTTGTGTTTCACCTCGATCGAATTCAGTCATTTGCAATTTGTATGTTATGTTGTTTTGTTATGTTTGAAATGTTGTTCGGCTTGCGTTTAATGATAAAATAAATTATTTAGGAGATTCTAGTAATGCTGCACCTCAACGCTTACATGCTTTAGAAAGAAGGTTTTTAAAAGATCCTGAGCTTAAAATTCAATATTCTAATTGTATGCAAGATTATATTGTCGAAGGTCATAAGTCCCCAATTAAAAGTCCTGACGATCCCAAGTTTAATTTCTATCTTTCTCATCATGCAGTAAAAAAGGAAACGAGTCTCACCACTAAAACAAGAGTTGTTTACGATGGTTCTGCAAAAAGTTCAACCGGAGGCTCTCTAAATGATTGTTTATTAGTAGGTCCAACGATTCAAAATGAACTTTTCTTGATCGTTACGAGATTTCGAACTTTTCCATATGCATTTACTGCAGATATATAGAGCAAATGTACAGACAAGTAAAAATAGAGGATACTGACCGTAAGTTTCAAAAATTATTCTGGCGTCAAAATGCAGAAGAACCGGTAAAAACATATTCACTAAATACCGTCACATTTGGTCTGTCATCAGCACTATTTCTCGCAATTCGAACATTACATCAATCGGCATATGACGAAAAAGAATCATTTCCACTCGCAGCAGACGTATTAAAAGAAAATTTTTATGTCGATGATGTAATGACTAGAGGTGAAAGTTTTCAAAAGACACGTCAACTTCGAGATGATTTAATTCATCTTCTCGCGGAAGGAGGGTTTAATTTACGAAAATGGGTCTCAAATTGTCCAGAATTGTGTGAAAATTTTTCTTCCAATTGCGATGACGAGTTTGTGTCTCTTGATCAATCAGACACAGTCAAAGCACTCGGACTCTATTGGAATCATAAAAAAATCGATTTTTTATTCCGTAAATTTATCAAACTCTAACGAACCAGAAACGAAACGATCAATTCTTTCTGAATGTTCAAAACTGTTTGACCCTTTAGGCTTATTAGTCCCAGTTGTTGTTGTAAGTAAAATTCTAATTCAGCAGTTATGGAAATATCAATTAAATTGGGACGATCCAATTCCTGTAGAAGCAGAAAAGGTGTGGTTAGATTATAAAAATCAATTAATCTCACTTCAAGGTATCGAATTTAACAGGTGTATTACACTTGAAAAATCAAGAGAATTGCAGTTGCACGGGTTTTGCGATGCTAGTGAAAAAGCATATGGAGCATGCCTCATCTTCGAGTAACTGATGATAAAAATAAACATTATTCATCACTTATTTGATCCAAATCTCGCGTCGCTCCTCTTAAAACCACAACTCTTCCTAGATTAGAACTTTGTGGTGCTGATTTATTATCTAAATTATGTGATACCACCGCTCGCGCTTTCATACTCGAATTTTCTAAAACAATTTTATGGTGGGATTCAACAATCGTTTTATACTGGATCCAAACTCCTCCATATACTTTGTAACGATTATCAATAATTTCCATACGCAAAAATACATGAAATATTGGCTGACATCGAAATTGTCGACTTCGCACGCACTATAGAAAATCGACGACTTCGAACGTGCGCGCGAAGTAACGAAAATAGTATAGGTGCCGCGCATCCGCCAAGGACTCTCCCGCCGCGACGCAGAGACGAGTTGTCGAGGGCCGCGCCCCACCAACACGCGACCGACCAATCACGCGCTACTCGTTGGCTACCCGTGGGCTGCCCGGGTGCAGAATAGGCCCCCTGTGACCGGCTACAGGTCGTAAGAGGCGATCATATAAGGCTCGGAGTGGCGCCACTGCTTGCGGTTAGTACTCGTATCGTCCCAGGCTTTCTTATAGAGCAGTGGCATACGATGATGATGGGCAGTGCCGTGGCGGCCCGGCAAGTCTAATTTTATAGACCGTCGACCTCACTTGCCGAAGCAAGGGTGGTAAGACTCTTAATCGGTACTCATACCAGAGTACAAACGGTACCATGGGGACCGGTCCGAGCCCGGGGGACTTGCCGAAAGGCTTGTTTCTTTCCGGTCATTGGGTTGGCCTCGTGGGGGCAGTGGTTATAGCCTACATCGCTTGAGGCTAGGGGCGCTATGAACGGACCAGAGCTTCGAAAAAACGGAGTAATAGACCTAGTAACTAGCGCTTCGACATGTGAGTTGTGGTGCCAACTCGGGTGGTTACCTGCAGAGTAACCAGAGATTGGAAAGGTCTCGCCCTTCACCGAAGGGCCGCAAATGTTCTTACCAACTTTGCGGAGATCGGCAGATGGTCACTTGTTGACCATCGCCGTTGGAGAGTGTAATCTCTCCCAGTTACGCTCGTATGCGAGCCATGTGGTTATACCAGTATTGGGAGGTGCTGCACGTATACTCTACATAGGCGCTACTCGTTGGCGTAGCGCGTGTATAAAAAAAGCGGTCGCGGAGCGAGAGTTCGCGTTTCGCCACCGGGTGTTACCCGGCGAGGAGTCTTACTCCTGGTTGCCACGATGTCTACTCATGAAAGTAGACGACGACGAAGAAGAAAGCTACGAGGAAGCCTAAGAAGAAAAACAGCCCTTTTCAGGGCTATTATAACGTAAAGAATTTGGACCAACAGCGAAGGAATCAAGATGAACAACAACGATGGAAGAGTAAATACTCTCCCATATTAATAACTGCATAATGAGAGAGTTTTACTCTCTCATTATAAATTCACACGCAACGTTTACGTCGGTAAAGTCGTCGTGTCCGCGAGTAAACGTTTCGTCACGTTTCTCGCGTATTTTCCGGTTTATATTATTTCGTTTTATCGTATTATTTTCGCGAAACCGTTCAATGTCGTCATATTTATTATTTCGCTCGTAGTTGTATTTATATTTTATTTAGTTTATTGTATTTTACAACTTTAAAAACGTTTTTGGCCAATAGAATTTCACAGATTCAATCAAAAACTCAGGTTTCTTCATGGCGACATGTTCGTTGCCAAGAAAATCCAGCCGACTGTATTTCTCGAGGTCAAAATGCTACTGATTTCGCAAAAAATACTCTATGGGTCCAAGGTCCCTCTTGGTTATCTGAAAACGAAGAGACTTGGCCTTATCATGAATTCCGATCGCAAATTATCATTGAAAATTGCGAAACAAAACCTATTTTATCTCTTAAAATCACTCAAACAGATTTTCCATTGTTAACAAAATTTGACAATATGAAAACGCTTAAAAATATTGTTGAGTATTGTCAACGATTTATTTCCAATCTCAAACTAAAAAACAAAAAATCAAGATTGACAGGGTAAATTTCTCAAGAAGAAAAATATTCTGCTCTAGAAACGATTTTAAAATTGATTCAATTAAATTCTTTCCCTCGTGAATTTCATGATTTAAGTAACAATCGACTTGTATCAAAAACAAGTTGTCTCTACAACCTAAACCCTTTCTTAGAAAATGGTATTTTTAAAGTGGGGGGAAGATTTGTACATGCAGACATACCTGAATCACAAAAATTTCCGGCAATTTTACCAAAAAATAATCACGTGACTAATTTAATAATTAGAGACGGGCACAAAAATCGAATGAATGCCGGTATTACAAGTACATTATATGAAATTCGTGAACAATATTGGCTGATAAATGGTCGTAGCACGGTTAGAAATATTATTCGACAATGTGTGAAATGTTTTAATGTAAAGCCACGTAAAATTACTTATCTTATGGGAAATTTGCCAAAGAAAGAACTTCATTTTTCCCGTCCTTTTTTTCAGGTAGGAGTAGATTTTTGCGGTCCCTTTTATACAAAAGTGGACCATCACAGAAACAGAACTAAAATTAAAACATATGTTTGTGTTTTCATATGGCTTGCGACCAGAGCTGTTCATTTAGAATTAGCTAATGATTTGAGTACAGAAGCATTCCTCGCTTGTCTTAAACGCTTTTTCTCACGTCGAGGTTTATCAAAGTCAATTCATTCCGATAATGGAACTAATTTTGTTGGTGCTAACTTGACATTAAAAGAACTATTTAAAGAAATTGATGCAGTTACTAGGAATAGCAATATACAAGCTTATCTTTCTGAAAAAGAAGTCAACTGGGACTTTATTCCACCCAGAGCTTCACATTTCGTTGAGTTATGGGAAGCAGCGGTAAAGTCATTTAAATCACATTTTACACGTATTGCAAGAAATTCGTTATTAACTTACGAGCAACTTCATACATATGTCGTTGAAATCGAAGCAATCCTTAATTCCAGACCATTGACTCAAATTTCCTCAGATCCAAATGATTTACTTCCTTTAACACCTGGCCATTTTTTAATTGGAAACTCTCTGACGAGCTTACCTCAACATGATCTACGCAACATTACAACAAATCGACTTAGTTGCTGGGAATTTTTCTGAACAAATGAGGCAACATTTTTGGAGTAGGTGGCATAAGGAGTATATCAATGAACTGTTGTCTCGTAGTAAGTGGCAATCACAGACTGATCAAAACAACATAAAATTAGGTACCATGGTAATGGTCAGGGATTCCGCCAATGAAATAGAAGTTGGCACGTATTATCGAACATCATCCTGGAGACGATGGAATTGTGAGAACAGTAACTATAAAAAGTGCTTCTGGAGTTTACAAACGCGCGTTACGAAATTTGTATCCTCTTCCAATTGATTGAAGATCAAAAAGTCTATTATCAAAGAAAATGATTAGTGTTATTATTATTGACAATATATTAAACTTGATAAAAGAACTATAATTAATGTGCAAATCAGGTTTAATTATTAATTACATATTAATGTAATTTAATTTATAAATTAGTTTCGAACGTAATTCGTTCAAGGAGCCGGTATGTTATGTCGTTATCTTTAATAAAATAAAATAATATTATTATTATATTTTTGATTTATCAAAATCTTCATATTTCTTAAATTTATGTTTATTTTAAAATAACTTTCACTTTAAGGATCACTTCTTAAAAACTTGAATTCTAAAGATACCTAAATAAATATTATAAATGTATACTTATTTTAATAATTTTGTCAAACCATTCATTTATAACTATAATCCGAAACAGACTGATCGGGATTTTTACATCTGGTCTTTTATTGCGAAGGTTGAGATCTATTGAGGATTAGTCTTAATTGCTTTTTACAATTTGTACTTCGTTTATTACCTACCTCTCCGCCCAACAATTTGTTAGACTCTTTTTTCTCTTACAAAAACTCATTGTTGTATGCGACGTTGCCAAGTTTGTATTTTTTCAAAATGCGACATTGCCAAATGTAAGTTGGTCAAAACCGATTACCTGAGGACATGTATTTTAACCTTTAGTCAGTCTGCAATTAATTGTGCAGTCTTGTAGTTTTAATGTTTTACAAATAAACTTTTTATGTAAACTCAAAACAACTTTCAACAATTACTTCCTTGCCTACATGCTAGGAAAAACACTAATTAAAATTTGTTACTCGGGGGTTTTAAGGGTCGCTGATTACGAATCTGAAGTCAGATTCAAAGAATTCGAAATAGCGGATCCAAAAAGGACGGCTTAATTTTTTTAAATTACTGAGAATTAGGCGATATAGAGAATCTTTTTTTACTTTTTCAGTGATTTTTAAAATTTTTTGTTTTTTTTTGTTTTTTTAATTTGATAATTTACTTCTTTCAACCTTTTATTAAAAACTATTAATTTGTTCAGGAAAGGAAAGTACAAAATTTTTGGCTATGTGCATTAGCAAAGATTATTTGAACAAAGTAAGAACAGGAAAGTCGTCAGTACATAAGACAGAAAAACAGCATTTACCTCGATACTGTTGCACCTCAAAATGCAAAATCTGAACAAGGAAATACTGCAAAGTATGCAAGTTAAATTACTGTGATAATTGCTTCAAAAAATCTCATAATACAAATTAAAAGTTTTTAGTAAAAGTTAAAAGAAGTAAATTATAAAATTAAAAAATAAAAAAAAACAAAAGAAATAAAAATCACTGAAAATGTCAAAAAGAAATAATTCTCTATATCGCCTACCTCCTCGTGGTGAGAATCGGGCAACATTAATTATTTAAAGGCTAAAGGCGACTTCATATTCAAAATCAGCGACCCCGAAAACCTCAGAGTAACAAATTTCATGAAAATCTCAGTAATTTTGGAAAATTAAGCTGCTATTTTGGATCCGCCATTGTAAATTTTTTGAATCTGACTTCATATTTCTAATCAGCGACCTACAAAACCCCCGAGTAATGAGTTTCACGAAATTCGACCGCCATATTGGATCCGCCATTTTGAATTTTTTGAATCTGACTTCAGATTTGTAATCAGCGACCCCCATAACCCCCGAGTAACAAATCTCAATTAGATTTGAGCAATTTTGAAAAAGTTTGTAATCTTACGTAAAATTAGGAAATTTTTTATCCTTCAAGCGCCATTTTAAATTCAAAATAAAAAAATAATACTTTCTAATACTTTGTGTTCTATTTAAAAAATGTTATGGGGGAGAAAAAAATTCTTTTAAAAAAATTGCATTAAAAAACTTGACATTTTTAAGTATTTTTGAAAAACAGAAGGGTTTAATATCATTTTTTGAAATTTTTGAGCACGCCATTAGAAAGAGCGACCCCAAAAATAGTAGGATATGGACTTTTGAAAAATTTTATGGCTTGTTTTTAATAATTGTAGGTGTTTCAAGTTCATGTTGAAAAGCAGCACATCTCGTCGTTAAAGGGTTAATTATTTAATAAATATTATTTATTAAATAACACAGGCCAACATAATTTGATTTAATTTACTTTCCAAGGATCAGACAATACTTTTCCGAAGGATTTTGACGTGCTGAATCCGAATCCGGACTTAAAAAAGACCCATCACGTCAGGTTTTCGATATATTTTAACCTAAAAGTGCAAAAAAACTGTTTTTAGTTATATTTGATGTCATGTAACATCATTAGATAATTTTTTTTCTCTTAAAGGTCAATCTTGTTACTAAAAGTGCTACTCTTCCCCTTTAATATCCATTTTGAAATTTTTAAAAATCATCATTTTTCTTTGAGTAATCGTTCATTGAATTTTCTGAGTTTATCGAATTCTTCGAAAACTGAGTAGAAACAAAGAAATTTTGATAATAAAGCAGAATTTAACTACAAACATCTAAATTTTAAATAGTTCTGAGGATTTTCGATATAACTGCCCAGCTTAAAATCCCCGTACAGGATCCTTAAAGGATCCTCCTGGGATCCTGAACAGGTCCTTTGCAAGATTCCATACAGGATCCCGTGCTGGTCCTGTAGAGGATCCCGTACGGGATTTTGGAACAGGGTTCCTGTGCAGGTTCTGATGCAGGAACCTTAGTTATCAAAGATTTCTGTAAAGGTTCCTGTACAGGAACACTTGCAGGATCCTGTACAGGAAATTTTTAAAAAAATTTTATGTTAAGCAACATTTGACATTCATAGACTTCATATTTTAATATGTTAGGCTCGTATATCAATGTTGGTCAGAAAAATGTATTGCGCATTCGAGAAACTCATAGAAAACTACTGCCCAGGAGTTAAAAATATAAATAAATTAATTGAGGAAACCGTGTAGGATCCTTTAAGGGTTCCTCTCAGGATCCTTTACACTTAAGTACCTGCAGTTTACAAAACTACACAGGTTCCTGTACAGGAACCTTTACAAAGTTTCCTGTACAGGATCCTGCAAGTGTTCCTGTACAGAAACCTTTACAGAAATCTTTGATAACTAAGGTTCCTGTATCGGAACCTGCACAGGAACCCTGTCCCAAAATCCCGTACTGGATCCTATACATGACCAGTACGGGATCCTGCGCAGGACCTGTACAGGATACCAAGAGGATCCTTTAAGGATCCTGTACGGGGATTTTAAGCTGGGTGAATAGGAATTCAATTTCAGATTCGCAAAATTAAAAATGGCGTATACAATATGGCAGACGATTTATTTAAAATTGATTGTATTTCCCTAAAATATTCCATTTTTAATTTTGTCAATCTGATGTCGAATTCGCATTCAGTTATATTAAAAATCTTCAGAACTATTTAAAATTTAGATGTTTGTTACTACTTTATTATCAAAGTTTCTTTGTTTCTACTCAGTTTTCGAAGAATTCGCCAAACTCAGAAAATTAAATGAACAATTACTTAAAGAAAAATGAAGATTTTTTAAATTTTCAAAATGGATATTAAAGGGGAAGAGTAGCACTTTTAGTATCAAGATTGGCATTTAGGAGAAAAAAATTAATTATTTAAGTCCGGATTCGGATTCAGCACGTCGAAATCCTTCGGAAAAGTATTGTCTGATCCTTGGAAAGTAAATCTTGTCGGCCTGTGTAATTAATGAGTGGAGGTCCCAAAAAAATTCCAATTGAAATAAATTTATAATTTCAAAATTAATTAATTTGAAAAAGTTTCTTGAAAATTCCTTTTTCCCCACAGAAGATATAAGAAAAAGAAATTGATGCTTATTATACTGTGCAAGTACAAAAAACTGATTTAACTGTTTTGATGAGTTCTTTTCAAATAATTTTCTTTTATTTAGATGAATTTTTTAAAAATGGATTTATTTAAAATAAAAATCTGTATTTTTAATTATTCATACTGAGTTTTCGTCAAATGAGTTATGTTAGACTGCATAACCAGTTAGAAATTTGAAAAACATATTTAAAAGAATGTAAAATGTTATTAAGAATTCAGAAATGCATATTGATATGTACTTCACTTACATGTTATTGAAAATTTATATATCATATATATTTCTAACACACGGAGAAAAATGGAGTATTCAACTAACTATGTGGAGGGACAAACAGACTATATTTGAGGTTAAGTTTTTCATAACTATCTCGGAGGGTTAAATAGATACTTAGATGATCAATTTGACTAACTAGGAGAGAAAAGTCATCTATGTATGTTAATCAGGCTTAACACACAAAACCTAACCCTCTAAGTTTGACTATCCAGTTTTCTCAGTGCAGTGTAGGATGGAGGAAACAACGTAGTTGCATTGAATCATTATATAAACTAATTACCATTATCACTTTGAACTGTTTAGTCTGGTTCTCAAGAAGTGACCGCATCATGTGGATTACGCGTGTACAAATGTCGTGGATGATGTGCAAAAAAGAAAACAAGAAACACGTTAGGAAAAGGATTAAAAAGACATATGCGTTGAGCTGTCATACAGTGGCGGCAATTGTTTCATCTTACTGGTGGCTCCGACAGCTATAACGGAGATTAAGGAGGCTTTACCTTAAATAACTGGGCAGACTAGTGTGTTCGCATTGTGAAAAGGGATAATATAGAGAGATATACGAAAGTTCGCGAGGAGCGGCTCGTTTAGTAGGCGTTGTTTTACGAGACATTGCCCACCGATATTTTCGTATAATAAATTTACGAGAGATCGGAGGTGGGCTGAAACCTTATTCACTCTTTTACCCTTTGTCCACTACTCCCGACTCAATTCTTATATATGTATACATGGAGCAACTGCTGGAGACCAAAGTCAACACGACTCCTTTGGTTCGCGGTTTTTCTCTTCATGCTCTTTACGACGTAAGATATCCCAATGGATTTATAGTTTGCCCGAGTCAAATTACTAGGCAACGCTCCTTAATCTCTAACGCGCGGTCTCTGTTTATTTCTCTCCATTTATTTCATCCCACTAAAAAACTGATATCATCTGCGCGCGAATCCTTTGGGATATATATTCTATCTGATTATCATAAAGATAGTAACCAATGATTAAGTAATAATCATTATTTATCTATTAAATTTACCACTTCTATACTTGGAAATAGTATAAATATTTTCACTCAAGTCGTATAATATTTGGTTCTTTACTAACTTTTAGTCTTTATGGTTTTTAGATTGAAATTTATTGGACTTTCACAGCATGTGATTGTTAAATTCTCAATGGTATATTTTTTGATCACTTTTCTCTTTAAATATTTAATAATAAATTGAGCTGAAATTTTGTACGAAAGTCTACAATACAATACAAAAGAGTAGTAGTAGTAGTGTGCATCTCCTTCGGATTTATCAGGATAATTAGGCGAATTCGTGCTGATAAAGAATATTCTCGAAATTTGCAAGTAATTTTTTAAGTTAATATTGAAAAACGTATTTATGAAAGTTGGATTTTTGGTAAAAGTGGGGGACAATATGGCAGCGAGCACACAGACAAGTAGATCTATGTGTCGGTGGTCAAGGAGGTGGCGTTAATTCTCGGTAGTGGCCGCTACTTGAACTACGAAAAATTCTCTAACCTCAAATTACTTCAATTTTAATCGTTAATAAAATTAATTTCCTCTCAAAATTATTGCAAAAACGGAGAGGACCGTTCCTCAGTGAGTTTTCTTCTATCACCTATTTAAACATGAACCAGAAATATGCGAATCTGACCACCGAAACGTTGTCGATTTTATTAAAAAAGTGAGAGTTAGTGTCTTTTCTTTCACATTTAAACATCTTCCAAAAATCGAAAAAAATATTTTATGAAATAATTGTGGAAGAATTTACTAAATATTAATGAACCAGAAATATGTTATCCTTTAAAAATGAAACGGTGCTACCAAACCCTAAAAAACTCATTTTTCCGTATGTTTAAACAATTTTTTCAATTATTGTTTATCAAAATTTTGCAAATTCCGAGAGGACCGTTAGTCCCAGAGCGTTCAGCTATATTTACCAAAAAATTCCCAACTCAAAATATTCTTTTCTTTTTAAATTTTCATTTATTTAAAACTTCGATGCAGGTTTCCTTCTAGGAGATTTCGAATTAAATTCAAAATTTAATACTAGTAGATTTTTTCAATTTGTGTAACGATTCCCAATAGAATATCTTATCATGTTCAAAATACATTGAACACAATGTTTTCGTTGAAAATAATATATAGAAGATTATAATTACTAGAGTGGTCGTTAATATGCGAAGTTTTGAATTTCTTTCATTTCAATTACAACTATGATTTGTAGTTGCAAATATGATATAAATGAGCTGTTCACAAGGATAGCTTATTTAATGAATTTTAACCCGTGCCTGTAGAAGGTTAACCCTTTGAAGCATACATTTTTCTAGTCACTGACTTTAATAACAAAGAACACTTTATGAGGTTTTCAGGGTCGTTGATTAAGAAGATGAAGTCGGATTTCTCATATTTTCAAACATCAAAATGGCGGATACAATATGGAGGACGAATTTTTTATAATTGCTCAAATTCACTTGAAATTTGTTACTCGAGGGTTTTTTAGGTCGTTTAAAGTAACCAGATGTATCTGCACCCAAGTAGCACGTAACATTACTGGAATGTTGCAGCAATGTTTCATGTAATGTTAGTAACATTGCAGTGTAATATTGCAGTAACATTCCAGTAATATTAAAATGTCCACCCCAAGACAATATTACATGTAATATTCCAGCAATATTACATGTAATATTCCAGCAACATTACATGGTAATGTTACTGCAATGTTACAGTAATGTTACTGCAATGTTGCATGAATATTGCATGAATGTTACAAAGAAAATTTATAAAATTATTATTATAAGGAATTTTGCGATCTTTCTTTGTAACATTCATGCAATATTGCAGTAACATTACTGTAACATTGCAGTAACATTAACATGTAATGTTGCTGGAATATTATATGTAATATTGCCTTGGGGCGGACATTTTAATATTACTGCAATGTTACACTACAATATTACTAACATTACATGTAACATTGCTGCAACATTCCAGTAATGTTACGTGCTACTTGGGCAAGGTACCTCTGTGTCTCTTATCCGATCGTAATTGTTTTGCGGAATACTACATTTAATTTAAGCAATTTAAAAAAATAAATTCGCTATATTGGATCCGACATTTTGAATTTTAAAAATATGACTTCCTATTCGTAATCAGCAACCCCAAAAGCCCCCGAGTATCAAATTTCTATTGAATTTGAGCAATTTAAAAAAATAAGTCCGCCATATGTGATCCTGCATTTTGAATTTTTAAAAACTGAGACTAGATTCGTAATCAGTGACCCCGAAAACAGACATGATTCTGGAATCATTTCATCTTGTTGGTTAGACACAAATTACATTTATTTTTTAAAAAGTACTTTTTTAAGTTTGTATATTTATAATAATTATTTTATCAATAAAAAATATGTTTTATCTTCTTAGTTATAGTAAGGAATGTATATGTAGAATGCTTTTTGTCATTGGGAGTGTCACTATGCCGGAAAAGGTTAAAGTTTAAATGGGGTTTAACATAGTTTTAGTGCATTTTTTCTCATTTTAAGTTTGAATTTTTGATTTTATTCACAAGTCGTTCACTGCATAAGCCACGCCTCCAAGGCGATTTCAGGGATGTGTAAATCATATTCGTCTCCCCAAAAGACACAATATTCAATAGTTTTGGTCCCTTTAAATTATACAGCGCTTTTTTTATTCTATCTAAATTAAGAAATCTTGGTAATTTCTCAAAATCTAATTATATTGCCAATCTTAATTGTAGTGTATGAAGATTTTTGAGGAAATAAAATCTTTGTAAGTTTTTTTGAACTTCTTCATATTTAATATAAATCTTAATATAATGCAAATAAGATTGGTTCACTGGTAAGATATTTGCTTACTGAACACAAAGTTCAGGGTTCGAGTCTAGAATTGGTAAAATGTTTTTTAGATATAATATTATTCCTATTTTTATCTGTATATTATATTAACATTACGTTAATATTACAGTGTAATATTACCTTTATAATACACCGTAATACTACCTCCAGGCGGACATTTTGATATCCCAATAAGATCACTGTAATATTACAGTGGAGATTACGAATCTCCAGTGCAATATTACAGTGATGTTACTATAAGCTTACGTGCTCCATGGGAAGGCATTATATTATATTCATAATGACTTGCGTTTGTGCTGAAAGTTGTTTTCTCTTTGTCCTTAGGATTCATTTCTACTTAAAGGAATCTGAAAACAAGACCAAAGCAAGAGAAGAATTTAGAATTTCCTAATTTCTCAATAAATTAATTATTATAATTATAATATGTCTAATTTGTTGGTAAATTTCTTCCTGTAGCATAGATGTATATGGGCATTACCACGTGAAATTTTTCTATGAATTTTAGAATCGGTTAAACATATTTTTTTCTCGTTCCTTATAGAAAAATATTAAATAGGTTTCTTTGTTTTTCCATAATTGCCAAAATTTTCGAGTTATGAATTTTCGAAATTTTGGATTTTTAAAAGCAGACCTATTTTCAATAGCTTATAACTTTGAAAGATTGAGTTTCGAAAAAGTTGTCAAATAAAAAAACTTTTAGTTTTTCTTTAACTTTTAAAAGATTAAAAAAAATTATTTTTTAAAAGATTAAAAAAAAATTATTTTTTATAAACAAATTACTTTTTTTTAAATTTGGGCGCGATTATTATTATTTTTTATTTATTTATACCTGCCAATATATATGGGGCGTTCCACGTGAAATCGGACAGTATTTGAATTTTGCATCTCAGATTTTTTCAAATATTTTTTTTTCTTTAAGTGCTCATTGAAATAAGCTAAAATAATTTTTTTCAAATTTTTTCATCAAGCCGTTTAAGAGATACAGGTTTTTGAAAAATCACGTTTTTTACGAAAATGTTTTTTTGAAATGGTTATAACTCGGTCAAAAATTGACCAAATTTGACGTTCTACATATGAAAATTTTTGTTTTTACACGTAGTTTTTGATAAAAATATAAAAAAATTCTTTTTTTAATTTACGAAAAAAATTTTCTATTTTAAAAAAAAAATTTATTTTTAAAAAAAAAATTTATTTTTAAGAATGTATGTATCGATCGATATTTTTCAAAATTTTTTGTAACAAATTAGAACTAAATTAACAACTTTTAGGCGTTGTCTGATTGTGGGCAAACGATGGGATCTAATTATTTCGAATTTTTAAATTTTTATATCCATATAATATAGCAAACAATAGGGGTCACAAAATTGGCCATCACGTCAGGATTTTGAGAAAAGTGGAGGTAAAGACCCTAATTCAAGCTTTAATTTAAGTCTATGTAGAAGTTTCTGGTGCGTCAGGTTTAGGATAAAAAAAATTTTGAAAATCCTCCAAAACACGTTTTTTGAGGTCTTTACCACACTTTTCTCAAAATCCTGACGTGATGGCCAATTTTGTGACCCCTATTGTTTGCTATATTATATGGATATAAAAATTAAAAAATTCGAAATAAATAGATCCCATCGTTTGCCCACAATCAGACAACGCCTAAAAGTTGTTAATTTAGTTCTAGTTTATTACAAAAAATTTTGAAAAATATCGATCGATACATACATTCTTAAAAATAAAATTTTTTTTAAAAATAAAAAATTTTTTTCGTAAATTAAAAAAAGAATTTTTTTATATTTTTATCAAAAACTACGTGTAAAAACAAACATTTTCATATATAGAACGTCAAATTTGGTCAATTTTTGACCGAGTTATAACCATTTCAAAAAAACATTTTCGTAAAAAACGTGATTTTTCAAAAACCTGTATCTCTTAAACGGCTTGATGAAAAAAATTATTTTAGCTTATTTCAATGAGCACTTAAAGAAAAAAAATATTTGAAAAAAATCTGAGATGCAAAAGTCAAATTCTGTCCGATTTCACGTGGAACGCCCCATATATATTTTTAAATTAATTTGTTTATTAAAAAAAATTTTTTTTCTCAAAAATTAAAAAAAATTTATTCTTTTAAATCACTTACAAGTTGAATAAAAATCGCGGATCTTTTTAAAAAATCTTGTCTATTGGCAGGTAGAAATAATTAAGAAAAGATAAAAATTAATCGTGCCCAAATTAAAAATAAATTAATTTGTTTATAAAAAAATAATTTTTTTTCTAAAAAATTTTTAAACATATTTTTTTTAAAAATCTTTTGACAGTTGACGAAAAACTAAAACTTTCTTTCTTTGACAACTTTTTTTGAAACTTAATACTTTCAAAGTTATAAGCTATTGAAAATAGGTCTGCTTTTAAAAATCCAAAATTTCGAAAATTCATAACTCGAAAATTTTGTCAATTATGGAAAAATAAAGAAATACCTATTTAATATTTTTCTATAAGGAACGAGAAAAAAATATGTTTAACCGATTCTAAAATGTCATTGATAAATTTCACGTGGAAATGCACATATGTAGGGGAGACCGGGGCGTAATGGCTAAGGGGCGTAATGGATAATTGTAATTTATTTAAAATTGGTAAATCGAAATAATTTCGTTCTATAGACAAGTTATTGTACTTGGTATACTGCAACTTTGTACGAAGTTTCAATAATATTTGTTCACTATTGTAAGAAATATAGTAGAAAAACTTTTTTTGACATACGAAAGTAACTTTTCAAAATTTTCATTTTTTCGTTCTCATTTTTTCAAAAATAGCTTTAAAAATAAAAATCAAATTGGGTTTTGAGCTTGATACATTTGTTTTTAAGGGCCAATTGGAGATTTTTCATTTACACTTTCTGTATTGATAGAAAATTACAAAATATTGGCTAAGTACCCCTGGGGCGTAATGGCTAGTTTTTCCCGGGGCGCGATGGATAATGCAGCGTAGGTTCGTTTTCGCGGTTACTTGTTACTTAGTTGCAGTATGTTCGTGTGTTTATCAACTTATTTATTTGTTTTGATCTAAAATCGATAAATAGTAGATTTTAAACGATTGAAATGAGAAATTACAAACCAAAAAAACAGCGTTTCAGGAGAAGAGTGGGTTCAGTGCACATCGTGTCAGCTTTGGGCCCACGACGCTTGTGCTGACGATAACCGATTTTTTATCTGTGATTATTGTAAAAGCAAATAATTTTGCTAGTTTACTAGACAAGAAAAGTATTTCGAAAATTATTATTTAATTGTTATCATTTTATAAATTAAAATAAATTTACTATACAGTTACTTACTTTTTTAAAGATTACTAAAAAAGTTAAACTTCCGATTTGTAATTTTGCTATATTAAATTTAAAAAATAACCAAAAAATATTTTTTTTCATTTGTGAGTAATGTAAAAGCAAATAATTTTGCTTGTTTATTTAAGACAGGAAAAGTATTTTAAAAATCCTTATTTAATTGTCATCGTTTTATGAATCAAATTAAATTTACTATAAAGTTACTTACTTTTATTAAAGATAAATGAGAAAGTGAAACTTCAGATTTGTAATTTTGTAATATTAATTTTAATAAAAAAACCGAAGAATATGTCTTTACACTGAAAGAAATTTTCCGACATTACTGCCATAATTATGGCTGATTCTGCCAGAATGAATCACTGTATTATAATGAAATACAACTGCCAAAACAGTTTGGTTAATCCAGCCATACGAATGACAGAAACAGAGGACAGTAAGTGTGAATCATCCTTCACATGTCTAACATAACCTCACTTATGTGCTAATCTGACAGATTGTATGACTACTTCAACCAAAATCCTTAACCAGAAGTTTATGGATGAATTCTCGAAAGTATTTCTTTCAGTGTAGAAAATAATTGTAGTTATATTTTTTGATCTTATCTTCTATACAATAATTATATTTACAATATTTTTTACATAAAATTTAATTCACAAACCTTAATTTACAATATATAATAAAATTTGAGGCCGTAAATATTAATTTTCACTCATTATTCATTACGCCCCGGGAGTTATCCATTACGCCCCGGCCTGGGGCGTTTTGGATAGCTTTGCATTGCTCCAGAAAAATTATTGTAGAAAAAAAAGTAAGAGTCATATCGGGATGTTTTTTTTTAAAAAGAAAGCTGAGATACCAGAGTAACTTTTCCAGAAGAAAAACATTTAATTAAAACAAAAATGTCCGAGAAAAAGCACAAAGAGTGAAAAGTTAGCCATTACGCCCCGGTCTCCCCTACACTGTAAAAAATTTCTGAATTTTATCCTATAATGTGAATGGACATTTTTCCGAAATTGAAGAGAAATCTTTTTTTCCGAATATTTTATAGGAAATATTTCCGAAAGTGGGTGGAAAAAATACTAGTCGGATAAAATCCGGAAATTATTTCTATATTTTCGGCAAAGTATTTCGAAGATCGCGGTTTTTTACCAGTCTCTGTCGTTCTATTGTATGCTCTGCTAATTTAGTTAAAGATAAAGGGACGTTTTCTAATGGGAAAATTTTGTGAAATTTTGTTATAATTCGTAGTAGGTAGAGTGGGGTAAAAAGCCAGTCGTGCAAAAAAGCCATTTGGCTTTTATTTTTAAACTATTGAACTATTTTACCAGCCGTTTGAAATATAAGTTTAATTAAGTAAAACTTAACTTTTGATTCTAGTTTGGCTGTAGTATCGATAATATTATAGTTGTAATTGTAATTTGTATTTTTTAACTGCTTGTTTCGATTTGTTTCGATGACTGTGAATTGAAAGCAGGTAAACTTAACATAAAATACAATTTTGGAAGCTAAAAACTTTTCTGAATTATTTATTTGTTATACAGATAAAAGAAAAATATAATATTTCAAAATTTGATAACAAAATATTTTGACAAAATCACCAAATGGCTTTTTCACCCCACCAGGTGGTGCAAAAAAGCCATTTGCAGAACTTTCGTATAACTCTTATAACTTTGTCCTTTCATGGAATACAAAAAAAGGTTCTACAACGATTTTGAAGCTTAATAACTAAACTTTCAGTAACAATTTGAAATTTGAAAAAAGAAATTCAACTTTCGATTTTATAGTACCAAAAGTAAAAAAGTGGCTTTTTACCCCACTCTACCCTAAATCATTTTTTCCTTTTTTTATATTCTCTAGTCTTGTTTTCGATAATAGTTCTTTTATTACTGCTAAATTGATAAAGTTATACGTCACTCAGTTTTTTATATAGAACTATCGTCGTTGTCCTCGCTCGGAAGACATTTTACTTGTTTATTTCCACTTATATAAATTTATTAAATAGCATCTCCATTGATAATATATATGAATAAAATTTTATTTAAATATATACATATGTATGTGTTATGAATTTATGTGTGAATACTATGTGTATGTAAATAATAATTTTTTTTATTTTCTTTTTAAAAATTATTTGTTTGCTTTGAAATATTTGTTATTCAACATTTCTATTTGTTCAGAAATTAAAATTTAATTATTTTAAATATTGATATTTTATTTTTACCTACTTGTAATTAATTTTAAAGTATTAATTTTCTAATTATAAAATAGAAATATTTCTATTTACATATACATATTCCCTATATTTTGTAAGTCTGAAAATATTGAGTTTAGGAAAAAGTTGGCAATGAATGAAAGTTATAGTTTTATTTTGACTTTTTAGAAATGTAAAAGAAAATTTTTTTTAATAAACAAATTAATTTTTTTTAACTGTAGGTTATATTATATTAATATAAACTGATTTAGAACATATGCAGTACTGGAATCCAAAAATAAACGTTTATTTTAAAAGGAAAACTTAATTTTTATATAAAGAAATTTTTGTTTAAATTTCTTAAAAGTCGAAATAAATCTAAGACTTTCATTCTTTGACAACTTTTTCCTAAACTCACTATTTTTGGACTTATAAGCTACTGAATATAGGTTTACAATTAAGGCTTCCAATTTAAGAACCGGTCGGACGCTCGGACGACATACGCTAGTACCAGTCGGGTAGCAGTGAAGAGCCCAGAGGAGCTCACTGCTCACTGACTGGCAGTTGCGCGTGTCGTCCGAGCGTCCAACCGGTTCATGAATTTATGTTATTAAAAATAATAAATGTTATTAATTAAGTGTTAAAATTAAATTAAATGTTAAAATTAAATGTTAAATTAAAATGTTATTAATAAAATTATTAAATGTTATTAAAAGCCGAGTAATATTTAAAATGTCTCCAGCAATTAATATTTTGAGCGAAGCAACTTTTATTACACAGGCACACAAAAAAAAAGTTGTCTGTTCATTGAACCAGTAATTTTGTCCGTTGAAAACGAATCTGAAGTCAGAATTGCTCCATCACCCTCAGTTTTTTTTTAAATCGACAAAACTACCCTTCAATTCACATTTTGAAGTACAAAAAATTGAATAACAGATTTCTCTCTAAAACAAAAGAATAAATTTATCTACTTTTGCTACAACCAGTCAGAAACAATGTCAACATTGCTTAAACACTCTTTGTTTTTTATTAAATCGAAAAAACTACCCCTAAAATGTAAAAATTCAAAATTATAATATAAAAACCCACATTGGTTTTCAAAACAACAAAATAAATTTATGTACTTCTCTTTCGACAACTCAAAAGCAATGTCAAAATTACTTTATCACCCCTTGTGTTTTTAAATTGATAAAACCACCCCTAATATGTGAAAATTCAAAATGTATAATAAAAAAAATTAAAAACCACATTGTTTTTCAAAATAGAACAATAAATTTATGTACTTCTCTTTCGACAACTCAAAAGCATATCAAAATTGCTCCACCACCCTCTGTTTTATTAAATTGAAAAACCAACCCCTAAATTTACAAAATTAAAGTTTTAAGTAAAAAAATGAAAAACCGCATTGTTTTTCAAAATAGAACAATAAATTTTTGTACTTCTCTTTCAACAACTCAAAAGCATTATCAAAATTGCTCCATAACCCTTTGTTTTTTCAAATTGAAATAACTACCCCTAATATGTACACTGAATGAAAATGTGTATTAATTTTTGTAAAAGTATTTTACAATTTTGGAAAAAGTGCAACAAACCGAAATTTTGATATAAAAAATACTAAACTTTAAAAAAATATATGTAGAATTTAGTAAAGTTATATAAAAATATTTAAAATTGAATTTAAATTCTTCATATTTGATACAATTATAATAAATTCGATATAATCTTTTTTAAAGTTTAATATTTTTATATGAAAATTTCGGTTTGTTGCACTTTTTCCCCAAATTATAAAATACTTTTACAAAATTTAATACACATTTTCTTTCAGTGTACATATTAGGGGTAGTTATTTCAATTTGAAAAAACAAAGGGTGATGGAGCAATTTTGATAATGCTTTTGAGTTGTTAAAATAGAAGTACATAAGGGCAATTCCACGTGAAATTTTTCTATGACATTTTAGAATCGGTTAAACATATTTTTTTCTCGTTCCTTATAGAAAAATATTAAATACGTATTTTTTTATTTTTCCATAATTGCCAAAATTTTCGAGATTTGAATTTTCGAAATTTTGGATTTTTAAAAGCAGACCTATTTTCAATAGCTTATAACTTTGAAAGTATTAAGTTTCAAAAAAAGTTGTCAAAGAAAGAAAGTTTTAGTTTTTCGTCAACTGTCAAAAGATTTTTAAAAAAAATATGTTTAAAAATTTTTTAGAAAAAAAATTATTTTTTCATAAACAAATTAATTTATTTTTAATTTGGGCGCGAATTATTTATATATTTTTCTTATTTATTTATACCTGCCAATATACAGGAGATTTTTTAAAAAGATCTGAGATGGGCCGACTCATAGTTTTCGTTTCATAAATTTTTTAATTAATTTGTTTATAAAAAAATAATTTTTCTTTCTAAAAAATTTTAAACAATATTTTTTTAAAATATCTTTTAAAAGTTGAAGAAAAACCAAAACTTTCTTTCTTTGACAACTTTTTTCCAAACTCAAAATTTTTAAAATTATAAGCTATTTGGTTTACTAATTCATAGTTTTCGTTCTAAAAAGAGTTTATAGAACGAAAACTATGAGTCGGCCCATCTCGGATCTTTTTAAAAAATCTTCTGTATATTGGCAGGTATAAATAAAAATAGGAAAAAATATAAATTAACTGCGCCCAAATTAAAAATAAATTAATTTGTTTATAAAAAATAATTTTTTTTTCTAAAAAATTTTAAAAAATATTCTGTTTTAAATCTTTTGAAAGTTGACGAAAAACTTAAACTTTCTTTCTTTGACAACTTTTTTTGAAACTCAATTCTTTTAAAGTTATAAGCTATTGAAAATAGGTCTGCTTTTAAAAATCCAAAATTTCGAAAATTCATAACTCGAAAATTTTGTCAATTATGGAAAAATAAAGAAATACCTATTTAATATTTTTCTATAAGAAACGAGAAAAAAATATGTTTAACCGATTCTAAAATGTCGTAGAAAAATTTCACGTGGAATTGCCCATAAATTTATTGTTCTATTTTGAAAAACAATGTGGTTTTTAATTTTTTTTTATTTCACATTTTGAATTTTTACATATTAGGGGTGGTTTTTACAATTTAAAAACACAGGGGGTGATAAAGTAATTTTGACATTGCTTTTGAGTTGTCGAAAGAGAAGTACATAAATTTATTTTGTTGTTTTGAAAACCAATGTGAGTTTTTATATTATAATTTTGAATTTTTACATTTTAGGGGTAATTTTTTCGATTGAATAAAAAACAAAGAGTGTTTAAGCAATGTTGACATTGTTTCTGACTTGTTGTAGCGAAAGTAGATAAATTTATTGTTTTGTTTTAGAGAGAAATCTGTTATTCAATTTTTTTTACTTTAAAATTTGAATTTAAGGGTAGTTTTGTCGATTTAAAAAAACTGAGGGTGATGGAGCAATTCTGACTTCAGATTCGTTTTCAGCGGGCAAAATTACTATAAGATATGTATGTCTGGTTCAATGAACAGACAACTTTTTTTGTGTGCCTGTGTTATATATCAGAGCAATTATTACTACTTTGTATAGATTTTTAGTTTTTACTCGAAAAAGCAAACGCTATGAAACAAAATATCAGTTACACGCATATATTACTTTCCCATATATAAACGTAGCATTACAGTAATATTATAGTCATATTAAATTTTACTATTGTATTTACATTAAAAAAAAATTTTTAATACTTTTTTTTACTGTCTGATGGGTAATATTATCCATTAATATCAGTAACATGACAGTAACATTACTTTAATATTACACGCTTATAGAAAAATTGCAAAACAGTTCACGTAAGGTTATAGTGACATCACTGTAATATTACACTGGAGATTCGTAATCTGCATTGTAATATAACAGTGATCTTACTGGAATATCAAAATGTCCGCCTGAAGGTAATATTATGTTGTACAATTACGGTAAATTAATGGGAATATTAAGGTAATATTACCTAACAATGTTAAGGTAATATTACACTGTGATCTTATTGTAATGTTAATATAATATACACATAAAATTAGAATAATTTTCTATTTTAGAAATAAAACATTTCACCTAGTCTGGACTCGAACCATGAACCTTGTGTTCAATAAGTTCAAGTAAGATAGGCACACTGGTAAGACTCTTGCTTGCTGTTCATAAGGTTCAGGGTTCGAGTCCAGTTTGGTGAAATGTTATTTTCTAAATTATAAAATTATTCTAATTTTATCTTAGCATTACTCTGTAATATTACCATAATAGAAAAACGTAAAACTACCTTACATGCTCGAGCAATAGTACTGGAATGTTAAATTAATTTTGCTTTGAAAAATTTACTGTAAGATTACTGTAATTTTATACTAAAATATTACAATAATGTTACTGTAATAATAATAATAATAATAATAATAATAATAATAATAATAATAATAATAATAATAATAATAATAATAATAATAATAATAATAATAATAATAATAATAATAATAATAATAATAAGGGACAGTATGTTTAATTTAAAATTATTTATTTTACTTATTAAATTATTAGATTCTTATTCTTACATTTCTTATTCTCCTTTTGTACAAAATAAAAAAGAATTATTTCAATAAATGTTATAAATAATTTAATGTAAAACTAAAATTGCACATTTTGAAATATAGAACTTTAGGAGTATTAGCATAATTGATTATTATAACAATATATAACCTTAATATATAGCGATACGGATTACTACTTTTTCGAGCAAAAAGTTAAAAAGTAAAACTTTAAAATTTCTACAAGTAATATTTACAACATACTGAATGTAAAAAGTAATACAAAATTTAATGAAAATTACAATGACGATGTAAAAATTAAAATTCTTAATGCAATTTTTGAAAGTGAATACTGCAATAATTACTATTAGTATTTTTTACTACAAAAAAAAGCAATAGTTGGGTAGTTCAACAATCGAATGAAGAAAATAAAGAAAATTTTGGCCCAATATGCTCATTTCTCAAAAAGTTTCAGAAAAAATCAATTTCTAGTATGGAATATTTAGCACTATTTTTAGCAAATTCGAATTACTTTGGTCAGAATTCGTGAAATTTTTCCTAAAAATAAAAAGTATATTTTTTAAATCGAAATGCTGAAAAAACATTTCTATTTAACTTTAGGAATGTGTTTACTAAAAAACAGGAATAAAAATATTTTTTTATGAAAGTTACGGCAAATTGAATTTTTTGCAAGTTTTTTAACAAAATTTTATTTCTCCTAAATGAATGAACCGATTTAAATGAATCAAGCGGGGAATTAAAGGGGTAAAATAATTATACTTTCGTTTAGAATTAGAGACTTCTTAAAGAGTTTATTTTTGAATAATTATTTAATTTTATAAAAAAATAATTTTTTTTAATGTTCTGCGTCTTTTAATTTTTTTTTAAATTCTAACATAAAATTAAAACTATAAGAAATCAAAATTTGTTGAAAAGATTTATTGTAGGAACAATTTTTGAAAAGTTACATTCAAAATTATATTGCAGCGGAGATGCAACTTTGATGTTTTTCTGAATTAAAACATTGTTTGCATCTACGAAATAAACAAAATACTCTCTAGTTAACATTTATGTAACCATAAAATTGATTAAAAACTAAGTATTGTCTTTTTGCACTAAACATTTTGAATTCTAATAGTTTAAATTATGTTGAAATTTTTATCAAATTTTTCAAAGGCGCAGAAAATTAAAAAAAATTTGTTTATTACAAATTTGTTAAATAATTGTTTAAAAATAAACTCTTCAAAAAGTCTCTACTTCTAAACGAAAGTATATCTTATCCCCTTAATATTCAAGCTTGATTTATTTTAATCCGTTTATTCATTTAGAAGAAATAAAATTTTGTTTAAAAAGTTGCAAAAAATTCATTTAGCAATAACTATTATAAAAAAATAACATTTTCACTGAGAAAACAATATATTTAAATCAAACATCATTATCTTAGTCATACAGTCAACCAAAAACTATGTTTCATTTAAACATAATAATTTTGATTCAATGCATAGTAAATTTCGTTTGATAAAAATTAAAATTAATTCAATAACAAAATAGGTTTAAATTAACCCTTTAAAAATAAAAATAATAATTAAAAATAAATTTATAATGTGATTTATGATGTGACAATAAATGACAAGATCCGCAGTCGGATCCGGCCCAGTACCGAGCCAGTACGGACTTAACATATCCGTCATTCTTCCGACGCCACAGAAGAATAAGATCCGTGGGTGGAAGAAATCCAGTACCGAGCCCGTACTGACAATAATGGGAAGACGGTTCCGACAGTCGGAGCATAATCTGTACTGCGCCGGTTGAGTTTTCAGACCCGAATCGGTACAGACCGTCGGTACTTGCGGTCTGTACAGGTGCGGATCCCAGCCGGTTGTAAACTCTGACATTCGTCCGACTTTTCCGCCTGGGTATTGTGTGTATATGTGTGAGTATACACATATGTTTTATATGTTGCCGATCGACGAACCGTTGTATATGTTGCCGAACGCCGAATCCGACGGAACGACAAGGAAACATTTTAATATTATAGAGATATATAGAATTTATCCATAAAAGTACAGTCCCATGTTGAGCAGAAAACGCAAAGCAAAGCAGAATTTCGTGAGAGTGGAAAGGATAGTGATATCTGATTTTCTCTCTAGTACTTACGAAATTCTGCTTTGCATTGTGTTTTCTACTCAACATGTGGCTGCAGCCTAAGTCTTATATTATACATAAATAATTGTATTTACCGCTCTTTCCACTAATTTTTGTTCAATTATTGCATGTAGTAATGTTAGTCTTTCATTTCTTTTCATTTTTTTAGATAATCTTATTAGACGAATAAAATTTTCTATACCGCTATCGTTAAATTCTATAGTACAATTTTTAAGCTGTCCAAAAATCATATTCTGTAACTTCTTCTAATTCTTCGCGATCTTTGTTTAATTCATTTTTATTTAAGGGTAAACTTTCCTCTTTTCTGACAGGTTGTTTTTCAGCTACTAATCTTGTTTCGCATCTTTCCATTTTTTCAAGAATATCACAGAGTAACCTCTGTAGATCTGGATATCTCTCAGTAGCATTAAAACATGATCTTCCTTAAATGTTAATAACTTTGTTAAATATTAACTTAGAAAATTTTTTATGTCAGTTTTGGAAAGATTATATAATTTTTCGTAAATAAAAAGTGCTCAGACAAAGAAATTTCCACTATCTGTCAAAATTCAGAGCACTCATTTTTAGGTGGATAAAAACCTTTTAAAACAAAACTTGTGTTAAGTAAAATTTTGTTCTTTTTATTTTTAGAAAGATGATAAAATTTTAAATAGAACAAGATTTTTCACAAGTCAGTTGACCTTTATTTTATTTAAAGATTTTTAAAAAAATGTCATTTTTAATGTTTTATAAAAATTTGAAGAACTTTATAAACAATGAACGCTTTTTAACCCTTTCAGTGTGTATAGCTAAAGTATAAAAAAATGGTCCCAAAATGTGTAAGACCTTCTTGTGAATAAATTTCCATGACACTAGGTATTAAGGGGTTTTTGAAGTCGCCGATAACGAATCCGGTTTTAGTTTTTTAAAAATTCAAAATACTCAAGGTTTCTCATGGTAATGACCATGAGAAACAAATATTTGATTCGTAATCAGTGCACTGATTACGAATCAAATATTTGTTTTTAAAATTTCAAAATGGAGAATCCAATATGGCGGACGATTATTAAAAAATATTTAAATAATTACGTATTAAGTTTTATGAAAAACTTTTGGCGGCCATGTAGATTCAAAAATTAAGTATTTTGAAAATCCTACTTCAGAATCATAATCAGCGACCCCAAAAACCCCCGAGTAAGAAGTTTTAGGAAAAAAGATCCACTTTTGAAATTTTTTAAAATTTTGGCAACCATGTTAGATTTAAAATTAATTATTTTGAAAATCTGACTTTATAATCGTGTTCAGCGACCCCAAAAACTCCCGAGTAACAATTTTTGCGAATATATGTTAAGATGTTTCCTTGCTTTGGCCATGACGTGTATACACGTCATCCACAGTTTTGGGCTAGTTTTTTTCATGATGTGTATACACATCATCCACATTCAAGGGGTTATTAACCTTAAGCATATTTCAAAGTTCTTTTTTTTACAGTATGGGAATTACTTATAGGCAATTAACATGTATTTTTTTCTAGTAAAATTCTGCTCGTTAAAGATTGACAAAAAATATTGAAGCAATTTTAAAAAATTCTTTTGTACTATAAATTTCTCAAAAAATATATAAAACATGGTATGGTGTAGATATTTATTAAGAATTTAATTAAAAAATAGATTTGAATTTTAAAAATTATTTTCCTATTAATAGGATTATTTCAAATTTTTTGAATTTTTTTCGTCCAATTAAAATTCCAATTAAAAAGTTTTTAGCTATGAGAATTTAAAAGTAATTAGTAAAAAAAAATTAAAATGAATTGTAAAATTGCATTTTTGACTTAAAAAATCAATTCACAGATTAAAATGTACTTGATCTTATTTCGAAGATAAAATTTTAAGTTTTTATGTAGTATTAATTTCAAATTTTTGAAAATACTTTCTAGAAATTGCAGCTCATCAAAATTGGACAATGAAATTTCACAACAAATGAAATAATTGTCTGTCGAAATTCAATATGTAGTATAATATTACATAAAAATTAATTTTATTATTTTTTTTTAATTTTTTAACGAAAGGCCATATAGAGATTTTTGAAACCACTTCTCCCAATAGGTACCCTTACGTAATTACGTTAACACTCTGCGGATAATTATATGGGGATCTGGATGTCTGTATTTTAAAAAATAATATTTTATTATCTAGTATTTATTAATAAATAATAATGAAATTTTATTTTTTAGAACCGTTAAAACTATTTTATTATCCAGTATTTATTAATAAATAATAATTAAATTTTATTTTTAGGAACCAATAACACTATTGAAAAGAATCCATTCGAAGAAAAGAGCATTATCGCTTACTTATCATTGTTGAAATTGATAATTTATTTATAAAAATGTTTATAACATTGTTCAATAATATTGAAAAATTATATTTCATGTTAAGGTTTTCTGGAGTAATAAGAAGGTCTTTAGAAAAGAAACGAATGTTTTGAGCGACAAACGACTCAAAAATCGGAATTCGTTTATAAAATTATTATTTATAATATTGTAAAATAATGTTGTACAAAAATTTCTATTTTTAAGATTGGTTGTCACTACTGAAAGAAAAGTGGTTGGAAGAAGAAAACGATATATTTTACTGACTATTGTTATTATCCGTTATTTGTTTATAAAAAATGTTTATAACATTGTTAAACAATATTGAATGATAATTAATTATTTTTGGGTTCACTATAAGCGTAGCTTATATCGTGGCTTATATCAGTATCGGCTCGAAAATTGTAATTTGTTTATAAAATTGTTTATAAAATTGTTTACAATATTGACAAATGTCAACAACAATGTTTACAATGTTAGACAGAAGCAAAATTGTATCATAGATGTTGCTGTTTTATTGACTTTAGTCGTTTGTGTTATAAAAAATTCATTTTTTGCGTTTTTTCAAAATTTAAAAAATTTCAGCGATCTTTTTTAGGCGCCATTTTAAATTTTAAAAAAAATTTTTGTCACTATGCCTAAGTGAAAGGCCGAACATTTTGGACGCGATATTTGGTATTTTCGAATTTTTTTAAGGCGGTTTCGACTCGAAAATATATATTGAAAAAAAAATTCTACATAACGCGTTTTTTTGTTTACACAATCACAACTTATTCATTTAAAGTCCAATCTTATTTTTTTCCAGATTCTGAAAGAGGAATTAAAAAGCATTAACAAATTGTACGATGTGCTCAAACTTGGAATTAAAAACACAGACTTTGGAATGGGTTAAAAAATTCACTATTGTTGAATAATTGTAAAATAAAATATTATAATATATTTATTTTGAATTGATTTTTTAAATATTTATCTTATATTTAAAACATTGTAAACATAAGAAGACTGTAGTTCCTCTGGAAAATGCTGTAAAGCAACTGACGCTAAAAGGACCCTTTTAAAAAAAACTTCTTCCACAAAAATTGTGGAAATTTTCCAAATATTTATTTTATTCGAAGAATTTGAAAAACAATTTATTGCGTTTTTGGCAACCATATTAATGAATATTACAAACATAGAGTTGTTTCCGTAGGTAAATAAAAAATAAAAGTAATTATAATTCTATTAAGCATTCGATCGTATTATCCCAAAAATGAGTTTTTACACTACCCTTTATTTAAATTTAAAGAGAAAGATAATATAAGTTCCTCTTAATTTTTAAAGTATTCCATAAATGCTTTTTTCAATTTTTTAAAAAAGTATTTCCCAATGTCGCAAGTTTTGTCACTAATGATATTTTTTCTTTTTAGCCTTTCATTAAAGAATTTATAAATTTTCCATCCGTGCAAGTGAATAGTTTATGTATGTTAACATACCTTTCTGTTTACTTAACAATCAGTAAAACATTGCACAGAGCTCAAAGTATTTTATAATTTATGCATTCGAAAAAGTTGGAAGAAGCACTTTCGCGTTATGTAAAGTCATAAATATGGAAATCACAAATTTGAGTCGAGAATATATACAAGAACAGGTCTTAAGACAAAAGCATCATTTTTTCTTTTGAATTTCAGAACAAAGAATCCTTTGTTGTTCATATAATTTCTTTCAAAAGACAATGTATTTACAGTATCTGTGCGGAATAAACATCATGTGATAAATAAAGTTAAATTTGTAATTTTTACAAAAATGATATATGGCGTACTGTGAAATTTATTTAATAGAAACAGATAAGTAAAATTACTAGTTTTTTATAATAATTAGGAATGTTAAATTACAATGTATGTAAGAATGTATATTTTAAATATGCGTTTTTTCAAAAAGATTAGCAGCTGATGCCGGCTGCACATTGATGCAAATGCTAACGAGTAATAATCTACATTTTATATTCCGCTGAACTCGATTATAAATTTATAGCATCCTGTTTGGCTTAACAATGCGCAGAGGTAGATTCAATTAACGCTAACCCACACGAACCTTTAGTGTATAATCTCAGTGTGATGATATATGTGTAGGTTAAAAACTGATTTTGTAATTCCCTTTAATTCTTCAGTTAAAAATGGAATTTAAATTTTTTTAAATATTCTCGTTATAATTTATAAGTTTTGCTTACATTGCTTTCAGTTGAAAATGGAATTAATTTTTTTTAAATATTCTCGGTATAATTTTTAAGTTTTGCTTATATACAGAACACATAATAATGTTTTAAAAAAACTCGAATTATATATTTCTAAAAATCTTAATACTGTTGTATAAGTCACAATTTGGCACTATCTGTATAAAAATTTATTATAAATTCATGTAATATTTCGTATCATCAAAATCCAATGTACATTATAATTTTCTTTTAAAAAAATTTGATTGTCTAGAATATATAATTTATTGAATGAGAAATTTTTATTATTCCAAAGAACATTTACGGCGCTAATTAATAAATCATGTATTACAAATATTATATTGATGATAAATAATATCAATAATTAATGTCAAAGTTGTTTTTACAACGTTGTATATTAAATTTTATGATTGGAATTAAAATTGCAAATTTTTATTTTACTGACCTGTTATTTTAAAAATGCATTTAACACTTTATATACCTATTATTGTGATTGAATTTTTGATTGTATGTTTTTAAATTGCATACTTTTTGCGTAAATCAATTTAACTATAATTTTCAAATTCTTGGCAAATATGAGTTTGCAAAATGCGTATAAAAAATGAATGTTAATTAATAAAGATTTATTAGTGTCGTAAAAATGAAAAAAAATATTTTTATTGTCAAACATTCATGTTTATTAATTTACTAAAAGAGTTAAAATGTTTAGAAAAATTAATCTTATTAATTAAATAAAATCTATCTGATACATTTATTATTGTAAAAGAATTTTTGAAATTAAAAAAAAAATCGCCCAACGTGGGGCTCGAACCCACGACCCTGAGATTAAGAGTCTCATGCTCTACCGACTGAGCTAGCCGGGCGGCAGCAAAAACAACCATTCAAGACACTAAACACCTGATGAGTTTTCTAGCTTCTCTTTTACTGGAAATATCCCGCAAACTTATAAAAAAATTTAACTTTTCCCAAACTTAAATTTTAATTTTAAAACATCATTTTTCATTCTCATCACTAAAATAGTACTACTTTTTTAATTTGAAATTTATTTTTATTTGCCTTAAAAATTCAATATAGATTTAACTGAATGATATCAGATTATTTTTTAAAGTGACAGAATGATAGACGTGGTATATTGGATAAGCAAACGCTTCAGCAACTAACAACGCGTGCCTAATCACGACAAACGGAAACGACTTATCTCCATCCTTTTCTAAACGTCAAGCAACTTAATTACACTGTAAATCTTTGTTTTAATCTTTCCTTTTTTCTATTTTATAGTGTATAAAAACTATTATTTCAAAGTAAAAGAATTTTTTTATTTCATCGTTACAAAATTTTATGTCAGTATTTAAAAAAGATTTATTACTATTTCATTTAAATTAATCAATTAAATAATTATTGTAGAATAATAATGACTTGATTAAAAGATTATTTTTTATTTAATTCTTAAAAAATAATATTGTTGAAATAAGAAAATCAATTTATCTTGAAAGTTTGGTGACTGTTTACGAAATTTTTCTTGCAAGTTTACACTACAAGTTTTTTGTAAAAAAACTTTAGATAGATTTTTAAAATATTTTTAAAAAGTCTTAAAATTACCTTAAAGTATATTTTTATGTTAACTCATTAATTATAATTTTAGAATTATAATTTACAATGTGTGATGGTCCCAGTTAAAAGGGAATAAATAATAAACACGAGTTTTATTCATTAAATTCTCTAATTGATATCCGTAGATTCAACAGAGATATTTTATTTCCAACTTGTCGTAACAAGGGTACAAATAAGGCTGCCTCTATTACCCTTGGTCAGTTCTGTCATTGCTGAAGAATGTTGTCGCTTTCTCCCTACACAGAAGGGAGGAAGGGACCGGTTTCCTATTCTTTTCTAATACAAAAGAATACATTTTTACTGTAAAACTTTAACTTTTTAGTTTCTACAATTTCTACCAAATTCCACAATATTACAAATATTGTGTACAATTATGTAACTAAAATTATTTATTATACAATATATATACTTATTCTATACATCCTTCACACCCCCAACGCTAGACACTACTTGCACCTGAAAGAACCTAGTTTTTTCGACGGAGTTTAACAAGACGTTCTTCCACTAACCCTTCTTCTGTCATATTTATATTTGTATTTTGAAAGGGTGCTGTGGGTACATATGTAACAACATGAGGTGTAAGGTTATTTGTAACATGACTGGTAGAGCAACAAATTTGGATACTAAACTGAGGAAAACATTTACAACAAAATTCTACTAGGCTGCACTTATGCAAAGCAAATAAAGCAATGGTAAATATTGAAATATATCCTAGATACCCTAATGTACCCTGAGTCTTTTCGGCCAAGATTTAGTTCGTCTACTAGCCTTAATTTTATTTAAAGAATTTTCTATTTCATCTATTTTTTTTCTAAGAGGTATTTTTTTTTTGCTTAGGGACTTTTGGGAAATCTGCCTACAGATACCTTGGATTCCGCACTCCAAGGTTATGTGGGGTTGGTAAAATAAAAAAGGGAATATATTAAAAAAAAGATAAATAAATAAATGTTATAATAAATTTAATAAACTGGCGACCTACTACCAGCCCGACCCACTAAAACCCGTATCCCTTCTTTTAGAGCCCTTTACCCTCCCTCGGAACTGTCGTAAGACTTTAGCCTTCGAGGGAGGCGCTCCAACTCTATCGCTACTGCGACTTTGTTCATTCTCTGCGGTTCTTCTGCGTCAATAGTTAAAATTAAAAACTATTCTAATGTCAAAGAATAAAGGAACAAATGTTAAAAAGTATTAAAAAGATTAAAAGGTTAAAAGATAAAATTGTAAACGGACATAAAAACAAAAATTAATCTATTAAACACAATTATAAAAAACATAAATATAAAGGTCAGAAAATCAAATTGTAAAAGACGAGTTAAATAAAAACACAAACAAATGAAATAGAAGAATAAATAAACAAATGTTCAAAAGTCAGAAGAATAAAAATGTAAAAAGGACAGTATAAAAACTATAAAAAATAATTAAAGTAAATGAAATAAATAATTAAAAATTATTCGCTCCTTTTAACTCTTCTCATTTACTTTTAGTCCTTGCGAGAGTCTTCTTCGCCTCCTCAAGGGCCGACCTGAAGACTCCGCATCCTCCGCTGCCTGCAATATGGGTGGTTGACACCTTATTGCCAAACTTTTCAGTGCACAAAAAACAGCTTGCGATCTTTTTGCAGTTGGAGAAGCTGCGACCGGCCTCACCGCACTTAAAGCACGCAGCCGATCTGTCCTCCTTCTGGCATTTGGCTCCAATATGGCCGTATCCCAGGCATCGATGACACCGGACGACCATTACTCTTCTTTTGATTTGGCAACACATAAAACCAATTTTTACGTGTCCCAATTTCTCCAGCCTGTTCGCCTCTTCCAGATTGGTGACTACAACCGCGAGCTTCATCCCTCGGCGGTTAGGTCCTAAGACCGTCACTCTCCTGTTTCCTGGCTTACCCATTGCTTCAGACAACACTTGTTGCACCTCAGCTTCTTGGGTAAGGCAATCCAAATCACGGATCTCGAGTGTAACTCTTCAATCCAATGACTGCACCTTACCCATGCTTCCAACCGCCTTGGTGACCTCAGCGGTGAAAGCGTCCTTATCGGAGTCTCCTCTGAACTTAATCAAAAGGTCCCCCTTGTTTGTAGCTTTTGCTGCTACTATTCTCGTATGGCTGTCCTCTGGGTTGACCTCTTTGCGAAGCTTACCCAGAACGTCAGCATACGTCAATCCTTCACCGACTCGGATTAGAACTGTGGATCTTTTTGACCCAATTCTTTCCAATTGAGGAATCTTTGGATCTGGTACCTCCTTTTCCATTGGAGGAGCTTCCTCCTTCTTCCTCTTATCGGTTTTGGTTCGAGTCTCTTCTGGACTGTCACCCTCTCTCTTCCGTTTCTCAGCATCTTTTAAGACGCTTTTGAGATTACGCCTATAGAAACGCTCTCTCTCTTTCTTACGGTCCTTGCGGTTGCATTCCGCACCGCTCAGAACACATGCCAAATCGACGTCCGACTCATCGGCCGCGGCATGCTTTCCCCTTGCCTCCTTTAGCAGGACGTCGATGACCTTGAGTCCATCCTTTACCGTCCTATTGACGGTCTTCTGAATGTCGCAAGATTTTATCATCTTTGCGACCTCCAACTCCATTTTTTTGAGACAAGTCGCCTCCTCCTTTCTGAGCCGCAAGCATATCTCGCGAGTCTCTTCTATTGCCTTGTCGTCTACTTCTGAGTGGATAGCGCTATGAACGGTTTTTCCGCTACTGCAGCTTGACACACTCAGAAGGCTCGACGTGCTTCCTTTCCTCGTTTTTTTATTTTCCACGATGTTTTGTGGATCTACCCTTTCCACGATCACTCGTGGCACTGCAAGAAATTGTGCGCCCCCACAATCCGCGCGCACTTGAGCATCGGTCCTGGGACCGATGGTGAGATTTCCCGTTTCCGGCCTGCTCACATGGGGTACCTTCTCAGAATTTTTTGAATTCATTTTTTCTTGCTGTTTGGTTGTCCTTTAGTTAAAAGCCCCGCCACCACGACAAGGTCTACCGAACATATCCATGATGCCAATCATGTCTGGCAGTGGATAAGCATCCACTTCTCCCAGCACGTCAAAGACATCGATGATGTTCGGTAGTGGACAACCATCGGCGGGGTTCTAAGAGGTATTAGTTGGTCTTGTAAAAGATTAAGATCGTCGGAAGTTATCGGGACTGTAATGTTTTTCTTATACATAACATGTTTACTTATAATTTTAGAGTTTTCTTTAGTTTAATTATAATAGAATCGGATTGCAATATACAATCTTCATCTGACAAAATAAGAGTTGCTACGTTAACTGATATATCTTTGTTTTCTGTGGAACACACTACATTCAAAGAAAGTTCTTTCTCTGGTATAAGAATATATCCCTGATTGTTTTTTAACGTCAAATATGTTAACAAGTCAATTTTAAAGGGTTACATTTGGCATATCTTAAAATCTAGTTGTTTTACACTCACTCGAATAATTTGATTTTCACATGAAGTCGTTTCTGCTATTAAGAACGTTGGATGTAATCGTTTACAAATTAATGTCTCGTCGCATCGTTTACACTCTTTTAATATGTCTTTATCCGTAGGTACATATACAGTTTTCTGATCATTTAATAATATATAGTCATCTCGTGAAATAGGTGCTATAAAATGGAATCCCTTCTTTTGAGGGATAGGTAACAAAAGTTGAATTTGATAATTTTCCGCCTCTAATAGAGGAATTTTTATGGAATACAGTAATTTACCGTTAAAAACACAAACACCTATTTCACTTATGTCTATAATATGTTGAAAATTGAAGTCTCTTAAAGGTATTGAATATTTCGTGTCAAACTTCTCCTCGAATTCCCTCAATGCATTTAACAGAATTTCTGGTGTTAATAACTGCGGATGTACTATACCGTGCTTACCATCATTCATAGCATTGATTAAAAGTTGTATATCTTCACTTAATTCTTGTAGTATTATGACACACATGGTTAAATGATTAGCAATAGATAAATTTCGAGTATTGTTATTAACTAAAGTTGTCATTGTATCAAAATTTTGTATGTTCTCTTTACTGTGTTCCATTAAAAATTTAACATTATAGGAAGTCGAATTTAATATCGTTTTTATTATCTGACTTTGATTTGAAATAGCTGTTGTAAGTACATTATTGTCTTTATATAATTTATCTAATTCCGCAGTAAGATAGCTAAAGTCATCTTCGGTAAGGGTACTGAATACAGTTTTTGAAATACTACCTATTGCGTTTATAAGGCCACGTTTTTTTTACCTTTACCTAATAACTTATTTAATAATGATTTCTGAATTTCCAATCTTTGAATTCTTTCTTTTAATATATCTGTTTCTAACCGTTCGCTACGTTGTTGAAGACACATTAATTTCAATAAACTATATAATTTTTCTAATTGTTGTGCACGATTCTCTATTTCTGACGTATCAATTGAAACACATAGTTGCCATGTCGAATGGAACAATCTTGCTGGTCCCAGATTTTCGGCGAATATGGTTATATCATTTAATGATACAAGAGTGAAATTGCCGAAAACAACTTTAATGGATGCGATTTGAAAAATCAGATACAGGATTCGTCTGAATGCATTTGAGACCACCATCATGCTGTAATTATTTAAAGTAAGAATCTAATATAATTTAGTAAAAGAATAACTTTAATCTATTAGAGTGCACTACATAACGAGATGAGTTATAATGTATTTCATAATTTACATCATTTACTTTTCGAGTGACTGTATAAGGTCCTAGCCATTCACTTTCTAACTTTTTAGTTTAACTATGATTGTGCAAAAGAACTAAATCGCCTACTTCGAAACTAGGATTTATGCGAACGATATAGCTATCAATCTGTTTTTTGATGCGTTCTTGAGTTTTCAAGATCGCCCTTTTTCCACGGTCTAGGTATTCCTCATTTCGATTTTTCCACACGTCCAGTATTTCCTGATAAGTAAAAGAAGTTGTTGTTGCTAAAATTAATGGTAAATTAGCTTCTCTACCAAAAGTCATCTCAAACGGTGTTAGACCTGTACTCTCGTGTGCTGCAGTGTTAAAAGCCAAACACACTAGATTAAGATTCTGATCCCACTCTGTTTCGTTTTCTGCCATATATGTCCTTAATAAATCTTTAATTGTCCCATGAGTCCTCTCTAAGGCACCATTACTTTGTGGATGAAAAGCTGTAGTCCTGATGTGTTTAATTCTAAAAAGATTTTTGAACTAATTCCGAAATAAAATTTGAACATTGGTCAGTCAAAATGTGTTTAGGAGTAGAAAAAAGATAAATGTAATGATCTAGAAGTTTAGTTAATATAGTCTCGCTTGTTGTTTCTTTAAGTGGTATCAATATGAGATATTTAGTGAGCACATCTTGAATTGACAATATGTAATTATTCCCGTCTTGAGTTTCTCCTAATGGTCCAACGATGTCCATGGCAATCTTTTCGTTTGGCTCAATTGGGATGTCGGGTATAACGGCCTCTGCCTTTGATCGAACACGCGTTATTTTTTCCTGCTGACATACTGAACACTTTTTCACGAAATCAATTGCATCTTTTTCCATATCCTCCCATACTGTCTGCTCCCTAAATCTCCGAATTGTTTTATTTTCTCCGAAGATTGGAACTGCGACATTGGAAAATAATTAAGTTCTATGTTGAAGATCCAATAATTAACAACATAGAGTACGAATTAGAGATATGTTGCATTTCCTTCTTCTTTCAAAATTCGTGGATGATTCGTGAAGAACATGGAAATGTCATGTTCAAGAAGAACATTTCCATGTTCTTCTTTGAGGAGATTTTTCTTCTCTTCCCTAGTCAATTCCTTATTTGGCCTTTCACAAACAAAGAATTCATTATCCACGAATTTTAAATGAAGAAGGAAATGCAACATATCTCTAATTCGTACTCTATGTTGTTAATTATTGGATCTTCAACATAGAACTTAATTATTTTCCAATTTTTATTAGTGGTAAAATCCTTTATTTTTAAATAAAGTAAATTAATCCATTCTTTCTCGTTGTAATCCGGTAATTGAATACGCAAGAGAGAAAATATGTTTTTCTTACATACTCTAATTTAATTTTTTCCACTGGCTACAGGTTTTAATTTTACTCTGGAGGGTTGTCGATTATTCTTCCAGGCTTGATACTCCTCGTGTATAACAGCTTCTTTTAATTTTTCCGGGTCCCTCAGTGTCTTTGCTATAGGCTGACTATCCTGATCAAGTTCCTCAATATTTTCTGAATTTTCAATGCGATCCGATGTTGTACGTATTTCACTACCTTCGTGATCACTATTTTGAACTGCTTCCTGTTCCTTGTCTAAATTCATCGTCGAAAATTCGCTGCTGTTTTGATAACCTTTCACGATATCTTCACTTCTTTCGGACACGTTAAGCGGATACATTCGAGAGAGAGCATCTGCTGCTGTATTTTCTTTTCCCTTTTTATATTCTATTTCATATTCGTACTCTTCTAAACGCAATCTCCACCTTAAAAGACGAGAGGACGGATCCTTAACATTGAATAGCCATTTCAAAGCCTAATGGTCAGTTTGAATGGTAATTTTTTTTCCAAGTAAATATTGCCTTAATCTTTTTGTCGGCCAAACAATTGCCAAAAGTTCTTTTTCCGTGGTGCTATAGTTCAATTCCGCTTTGTTTAACGTTCTTGATGTGTAACACAAAGGGTGGCCGTTTTGCGATAGTATTGCACCTAACCCTACGTTGCTTGCATCAGTGGTCAACGTAAAGGTTTCCTCGAAATTGGGATAACTGAGAAAGGGTGCAGTACAAAGACAATTTTTTAATGTTTGGAAACTAGTTTCGCATTTTGCAGACCACTGAAATGGCTGGTCCTTTTTCGTTAAGTCTGTTAGTGGTTTCGCGATCGTGGAGTAATTTTTAATAAATTTACGGTAATATTCTGATAATCCCAAAAATGACATAACCTCTTTATGATTTCTTGGTTGTTTAAAGTCCCTTACAGTCGAGATTTTATTTATGTTCGGTTTAACTCCTTCTTCTGTTATTACATGCCCTAAAAATTCTAACTCTGGTCTTAAAAATTCACACTTGTCTGGTTGTAACTTTAAACCTGTAACACGTAACCTTTCTAAAATTACAACAACGTTTCTATTATGTTCTTCAAGTGTACTACCAAAAACAACAATGTCATCTAAATAAGCAAAGCAGATTTTTCCAATTAAACCTCTTAAAGCCGTATCCATCATTCTCTGAAACGTAGGTGGAGAATTTTTTAGACCAAATGGTAGTCTATTAAAATGAAAGTGTCCATCAGGTGTAGAAAAGGCTGTATATTTTATTGAATCTTCGTCCAACATAATGTGATGAAATCCCGTGCTTAGATCAAAAGAAGAGAAGAATTTTGCCCCGCCTAAATTTTGTATTACCTCATCGATTACAGGTAGTGGGTACCCATCTAAATCTGTTTTTTTATTAAGTTTCCTAAAGTCTACTACAATTCTCCATTTTACTTTTCCTGAAGCATCCCTTTTTTGGAACAACCCATAATGGGAAATTAAAAGAAGAATCAGATTCCTCTATGATTTCTTTTCTCTTCATTTCTGCAACTTGTTCTGAAATTTCGTTACGATGGCACACAGGTAACCTTAGTTGTCTTACATTGATACTGTGTGTCTCCTTCAAAACAATTTTATGTTTAACTAAACTTGTGCATGGCAATGGGTCTTCAGGTAGCGCGAAAACATCATGATATGTAGCAGCAATTTTTTCTATTACATCTCGGGTTGGTTTCTCTAAGTGCTGAAGCCTATGGTGTTTTTTTTAGTAATTTTAACCTAGTACTTAGTTCTTCTTGTGAAATATAATTAACAGCATTTACTCTTTTCGGTAAAGAGGACACATATTTTAACTTGATGTCATCATCTGATAATCTTAAATCCTTATCTGTTCCATTACTAATTGGAACTGTAACCTTTGAATTTCTAACTTGCAAAATACAATCTACTACATGCGAATTATCTTCAATAATAACAATTTGACCGTCCGGTCTATTCGTTGTAACACTAATCATTTTAACAGATTTTTTCGGAATTACTATCGCGTTGCTTTCTAAGGAGTGAGACTGTTCATCAAGTTTAAGGAAATAATTTGACAGGTTAAATTGATATGCGTGCAGAAAGGGGATTCCTATAATTCAATCTTCTGACAAAGGGAAATATTCCGGAACTACTACAAAAACATGTTGCTTTTCTTGGAACCGAAGCGAACCCAGCGGGCACAAAGACAAAAAACGTTCTTTGAACGTCTGTAGAACGTTTAATGTCTGCCAATTTACGTTCTAAGAATGTCCGAACAGTCCGAAACATTTTTGGAACGTTCGGACGTTCTTAAAACTTAAAACGGCAGACATTAAACGTACTACAGACGTTCAAAGAACGTTTTTTGTCTTTGTGCCCGCTGGGAAGTTACTTCTTGTATATGATGGACATCATTTCCCATAGAAAATTTTGTAGAAACTTTTTGCCGCAGTTAATCTTCTGACAATAAATTTGCTTAAACCATGTTTAAGGAGGCGCCGCTATCTATTAGAAATTTTCCTGATTATCGAGTTCCATGGAGCTGTCCTCTAATAGAATATAGTCGTCCGTTGATAGTTGATATTCTATGTCCTGATTCCCTAGGTTGTTCGTCCTTTTTATCTCCTGCTGTGTGTTCCCTACTTCGTTCATATCTGGGTCTAAACATTCCGTTTGTACTTGGTTTACCGATCGGAAGGTCTGCTCGGAGAAGTCTTTTTTTGAAAATTTCGCTGTTTTAAGTAACATTGTGATTCTTTATGTCCGGGTTTCTTACTGTGATTACAAAATAGTTGTAATCTTTGCTGCAACGGCATTGAATGGTTCGCGAGTTTCATTATTATTTAACGAATGTGATCTTTCCGGTGAAGGTGAGCTATCTCTAGAAGCACTTGCATAAGGCTTTGTTTCAATATTCTTATGAGAGTTACTAAAATTATCCCCCACTCCTTGTTTTGTAGATGAAAATTCATCTTCAGTTTCCACTAAATTATAATGCTTGGCTAGTGTTGCTATTTCATGAGCACGTTTACCGTTTTCTTCATTTAATTTTTTAATACCGTCAGCTATTAAGTTTAATTTTTCGATAACTAAATTAATTGCATCTACTCCTATTTCTGATTGTGAATTGTATTTCGCGCCTCCTCTTCTAGATCACGTGTAGTAGTCAACTTTACGCCAGTATTACCACAAAGTTCAAAGTAAAGAAAAAAGATGGCGCTCCGCTCGCCTCTAAGTTTCGGGTTGAGCGCCATTTCATCATTCCTTTTCTTTGTGCCAGTATGTAAACACGTGACAAAATAGCTAAAGGAAAAGTATTATGGGAAAAGATAAAAATAGACGTTATTTATCGTCAGATGATTCTGAATCCGATTCAGAATGCAACAGTGACTCCAATGATTTACTTCAACGTCTAAAAAAGTTAGAATACGAGGTTAAAAAATCAAAAAAGTCAAGGAGAAAGAAATATAAGAGACGCAGATATTCCAGCCCTGATTCTGACAGTAATTATACCTCAAGTAAGTTTATACATTTACGCTTTTTTACAGACTCCAATCTGTCAAAAAATTAAAATCAACTAGTGGTTCATAACCTAAATAAAGGTCCCATGGACCAAGAATTATCTCAACATTTGAGAATAATAATTATTAGGCTCCAACCCATTATATTCTATTTACAGGGCTCCAAGCCATAAATATGTAAATAGTTAAAAAAAAATAAATAATTATGTGAACATTTTAACATAACCTCAAAAATACTATTCATTCGTATTTATTGGATTTCAATCTATTTGAATTCATACTTGCTTCAACGCCTTCTTTTTATGCAGTTTTTATATAAATATAGAAATATGTCACTTACAGATTATGATTCTCGACCACGTTACCACTCACGTCGTTCGCCTTTGGTAATTGAAGACGATCATTATCACAGATCTCACCGCAGATCCGAATCTCGCCGAAGATTTAACTGTCATGAAGGATACGATTCTTATCAAAAATCCAATTCTCGTCATAGATCTAATTCTCGTCAAGGATCCAACTCTCGTCAAGGTTCGGTAGCTCCACTGCAGGTAAATACATCAAAAAACAACACGGGGGGTCTGGACACATCACAGTCCCAACTTGAAGGGGTCGAGGAAAGAGATACAACACCTCAGGAAAAAGCATTGGATCCAACAGTTTTGAACGTTATCGGACAACGTTTGAATGCAGAAAAGGTTTTAGCTCCACAAATTCATCATGATTTCGCCGTTTGTTGGACAGAAATTTTAAACCTAGGCCTACCTGTAAAAGATTTCAAAGATTTATCAAAAAAGTATCCACCTCCTATTAATTGCACCGTAATGGAGCCTCCGAAATTGAACGCTGAATTCAAGAGCTCCCTTCCTGAAGCAGTTGCCACTAGAGATACTAAAATCTTCCTTCGTCAAGAAAAGATTACTGCTTGCATTGCAGCAAATTCGAAGGCTATTTCTCATTTGCTAAGCAAAGATTCAGTTAAAAATCTTCTCATTCTCGAGTCATTATGCGATGCCACCAGAATAATATGCGACATTCAACACGATGAAACTGCTGTCAGAAGGGGATTGATTTTATCTAATTATCAATCACCTCTCAAGGAAGCACTAAGTAACATCCCTGCTGATAAATTCTTATTCGGTAAAGATCTTGTAACAATTCTGAAAAATGCAAAATCTTTAGAACGGACAACCAAGGATTTGAAACCCAACAAAAACTCTAAGCCTCAAAAAAACTTGAGGAGCCTGCCCCGTTATCCATCCAAGAATCAATTGGGGTTAGGCATCCGGAAACCAGCGTATCATCAGAACCAGAGGAATTACCGATCCTAACAATATCAGTCGAAACCACTCAGGAAGGACAACAAGAAACCTCTCAAGAGGGAATAGATAGCCAGGTTAGTGAAATTGCTGGTAGACTAAAATATTTTGCAAGCGAGTGGGAAAAAATTACCACTGATAGAACAGTTCTATCCTACGTTAAAGGTTATAAAATTCCCTTTGATCTTACTCCTCAACAAAACAACACTCGCCAATGCAACCCGTCAGATACGGAAGTAATCGAATTTATTTCATCAATGTCCGAACTTATTAAAAAAGGCATTATAGCCCAATGCAAATACATAGAAGGTCAATTTCTCTCTAGTATTTTTTTGGTCCCTAAGCCAGATAGCTCATTTAGATTCATTTTAAATTTAAAAACCTTGAATAAATTTATTACAGCTGAACATTTTAAAATGGAGGACTTTAAAACCGCCATAAAATTAATTCAAGAAAATTGTTTCATGGTAACACTCGACCTACAGGATGCTTTTAATTTAGTTCCAGTTGATGAAAATGATAGAAAATTTCTTCGTTTCGAATTTCAAAATAAATTGTACGAGTTCACATGCATTCCTTTCGGGTTATGTACCGCACCCCTCGTTTTCACAAAACTCATGAGACCTGTGGTTTCTTATTTACGAAAATTAGGGTTCTTATCAGTCGTTTATTTGGACGATTTCCTGTTAATTAGAAAAACTTACTTTGATTGCTTAAAAATTTAAACGAAACTAAGAATTTTCTAGAAAGGTTAGGATTCCTTATTAATTTAAAAAAATTACAAATAATTCCAAGTAGAACTTGTAAATTCCTAGGTTTTGTTCTCGACTCAGAAAAAATGACCTTAAGTCTCCCTGAGTCAAAAAGAATATCTATTTTAAATAAGCTTATTAAAGTCGAGAAACTTTCTAAATCGAGAATTAGAGATTTCGCACCCTTTGTTGGAACCCTTACATCTGCCTGTCCAGCTCTCGCTTACAATTGGTCATATGTAAAAGATTTCGAACGTCACAAGTATTTGGCGTTATTAAAAAACGGTGAAAATTATGACGCAAAAATGAATTTAAAGCTCAATGCAAAAGATTTCTCATGGTAGAAAAATAATATTTTGCAAGGCTTTAAATCCATAAAGAATGTAAAGTACACCATTGAAATTTTTACTGACGCCTCCCTAACAGGATGGGGCGCAGTTTGCAGTAACAAAAAATCTAACGGTTTTTGGACTGTAGAGGAGAAAAAGCGAAACATCAACGAACTGGAATTAATGGCTGCCTTTTTTGGCTTGAAATGTTACGCTGATCGACTTAACAATTGCAATATTCTTTTACGAATAGACAATACTACAGCGATTTGCTATATCAATAAAATGGGTGGTATCCAACATTCTTATTTAAATGATATATCAAGAAAAATATGGGAGTGGTGCGAGATTCGAAAAATTTTCATCTTCGCTTCTTATATTAGCTCTAAGGAAAACTTCGAAGCTGATTTAGAATCTCGGAGATTATTTCCAGAGACGGAGTATGAACTTGCAAATTATGCTTTCTCAAAAATAGTCAACACTTTTGGTCAGCCAATAGTTGATTTATTTGCAAGCAGGTCAAACAAAAAATGTAAATCGTTCGTCTCATGGAAAAAGGATCCTGAATCGATTGCAATCGACGCCTTCACAATATCGTGGAAATTAAAGTACTTTTATGCGTTTCCCCCGTTTTCCATTATTTTGAAAGTTTTGAACAAAATTATTAATGAAAAATCTGAAGGAATCGTAGTAATTCCAGACTGGCCTAGCCAACCTTGGTACCCAGTTTTCCACTCGCTGCTAACTGAAATGCCAATTTATTTTAAACCTAGTCCTAATCTTTTGATTTCATCTGATAGATCTCGACACCCACTATGGAAACACCTTCCCTGGTGGCCAGCAGACTATCCGGCAGGCCTTAATCCAAAAAGGAATTCCAGAAGAAAGTCTGGATATCACATTATCATCCATTTGTGATTCTACATTACGATCTTACGATGTTGCCTTAAGAAAATGGCGGAATTTTACTAACATAAAGAGAAGTAACCCGTTTAAACCATCAATTTCCAATTTGTTAACATTTCTGACCCAAGAATTCGAAAAAGGTTCTTCTTATAGTACTTTAAATTGTACGCGATCAGCAATCTCTTTGATTTCAGACCAGTCAATAACCAATGATGGGAGAGTCAACAGATTTTTTAGAGGGATTTCTTCGCTTTGCCCTGGCAGACCCAAATACGATTTCACTTGGGATCCAAAGATAGTTTTAATTTTTTAAAATCTAAAACTGTAAACGAAGAATTAAGCCTTAAAGATCTCTCTTTTAAACTTATAACTCTTCTGGGTATTGTCACTGGTTACAGACTGCAAACATTCGGTATGATAAAAATCGAAAATATCATAGAAACGAATTCGGGTGTCGAAATTAGAATTCCTCAGCGCATAAAAACCTCTAGGCATAATAAAACACAACCAAATTTAATTCTTCCTTTTTACGAAGACCAAAAGATTTGTCCGGCATCGGCTTTAAAGGAGTATCTAGCAAAGACAAAAAGTTTAAGTGGTGCAACAAAACATTTGTTTATTTCTTTTCGTACGCCCTACAAAAAAATTTCGACACAGACATTAAGCAGGTGGATAAAAACCACCCTGAATGATAGTGGTATAAACACATCAATTTTTTCTGGATACAGTACTCGCCACGCGGCAACTTCTGCCGCCAGTCGACTAGGCGTGGACTTAGATCTTATCAGAAAGACAGCCGGTTGGAAAAACAATTCTCTAACCTTTGCAAAGTTTTACAATCTTCCGGTTGTAAATGATAATTCAAATTTTGCTATTACTATCTTAAACACTTAAAAAAGCTTACAAGCATTTGTAATTTTCGTTTCTCTGTTCAAAAACAAAAAGATAAATTGTTTTTTCGTTCATTTGACAATTAACAAAATTTTCAATTATTTCATTCCTGTATAACTTTTCCTTACCTATAAGTTCCGTCAATGCTTTCAACATCTACACGTGATCTAGAGGAGGAGGCGCGAAATACAATTAATAAATTGAACGAACTTACCTAGTGACGTTCGATTATAATTGTATAAGCGCCTCCTCCGAATAGATCAAACCCTCCCGTACCCATTACTCTTATCCCCAATATTGACGAAACTACTTTGAACAAAAAATGATGAAATGGCGCTCAACCCGAAACTTAGAGGCGAGCGGAGCGCCATCTTTTTTCTTTACTTTGAACTTTGTGGTAATACTGGCGTAAAGTGGACTACTACACGTGATCTATTCGGAGGAGGCGCTCATACAATTATAATCGAACGTCACTAGGTAAGTTCGTTTAATTTATTAATCATTATATTTTATTATTAATATTATTATATATTAATTAATATTATTATATATTAATATTATTATTGTATGGATATTTTCAATAGGCTTTGAGGGAAAATTTTTTATAAAATATAAGAGATCCAGTTTGGAAATTGATACTGATATAATTATGTCAATGAAAGAATGGCATTATTTCCATGCATTAAATATTTTTTAAATTTTAACTCTTTTGCACACTTAATGATGTAATTTATCTGAAAAGCTATTATATAACTCACTGTAATGGTAGTAATGGAAAGATGGTGAACTCATAAATTGCATTTGACCTAACCTCATAAATATAATAAAATACAATTTTTTGTTTCTGTGTTAATTAAATTACAATTGTTTTCTTACTCTTTGTCACTTCGTTGAACCAGCAATAGTCGACTATACCCCGTAGAGAAGACGCACTGCTAGTTGACTCCTGATGGTTGTTCCTCTGCAACACTTCCACCAATTTCCTTGATAATTAGCACTTATTTTGAGTAAAACACTTTAAGGTATATTTTTCCTTTAAAGTTTACGTAGGATTAAGCCTACTTAGTTTAGCCACTAGTTATACTTTAAAAGAAAATCCTTATTTTCCGGTTCGTCTCAAGATACGGTTATTTGAAATTTTACAATATTTCCGTAGAACAATGCACTATCGAACACGTATCCTGGCAGGATCGCCAAAATTATGTGATAGTCCCAGTTAAAAGGGAATAAATAATAAACACGAGTTTTATTTATTAAATTCTCTAATTGATATCCGTAGATTCAACAGAGATATTTTATTTCCAACTTGTAACAAGGGTACAAATAGGACTGACTCTATTACCCTTGGTCAGTTCTGTCATTGCTGAGGAATGTTTCCGCTTTCTCCCTACACAGAAGGGAGGAAGGGACCGGTTTCCTATTCTTTTCTAATACAAAAAAATACATTTTTACTATAAAAGTTTCTCTTTTTAGTTTCTATAATTTCTTCCAAATTCCACAATATTACAAATATTGTGTACAATTATGTAACTAAAATTATTCATTATACAATATATATATATATATATATATATACTTATTATATACATCCTTCACAAATGACTAATTTACAATTTAATAATAATTATAATATAATATATTATAATATAATTATAATTTTACAATTGTAATTTTGCATTTATAATTTAGAATTACAAGTAAAATCTATATCAAATATTTTAAAATATTTATTTTCTGACAAAATCCTATGTTTAAGTTATTTGAGATATTTTTTTGTATTGAAAACTTTGACAAATCTGGCTTGAAATAAGATGACCATCTCATAGGATGATTTTTTTGAAAAGGGCCTGTTTTACGAGCTCTTCGGTATAACTTTTTTTCTAGGCGTCAGTTGTTTTCTAGCCTTCACTAGAAACGAACTAAAAACGCATGGTAAAAATTTCTTATACATCTTTTCAAATAATTTTCGCTGTGAAATAAATAAATTATAATTCTATTATCAGGTAAGTTTTAGACATAATGATTATAATATATGATATAATTGTAAACTTTTTATGATACATTTTTAAAAAATCACTTTGTTTTTATATTTATATTTATTTATATAACTGTAACTTTTGAGTTAATAAACATTTAAATAAACATTAAGATGGCGGCTATACATGACATTTTCAAAAATGTTTATTTCCCCTGGTGAAAACGATTTCAAGAGTTCTAAAATAGATAGATACATGAAATAAACGACATTCTCTTCGTTAGATATTTCTCCAGGGGTGGAACCTCAAAAAAGTAAAATTTTCCTCCCCTTCTTTTTTAGGGCACCTTTTCCCCAAAACATGAAAAAACACATTTTTTTATTCAGAATTTCTCTTATAGAAAAAAAAGAGTTACTCGGAGTTTTTTGAGGTCGCTTATTACGAATATGGAATCAGATTTTTTAAATTCAAAATGGCGGACATTTTATTTTTTAAAATGAGTGAATTTTCTTGAAAACAGATACGGGGGGTTTTTGGGGTCGCTTATAACGAATATGACATAATTAATCAGCAACACCAAATACATTTTCGTTTGTCTTTTTAAAAAAATGTTAATAAGAAAACATTTAAATCATTCGATTTCTTATCTGCAAATCAATTTTTTTATTTTTTTTTAACTGGAATGTCCCCTTATGTGACAGGAAAAGTTAAATGGAACCTACAGTTCGAAAAAATGAATTTTTTATTATAATAAATGGGATGTCGAATTATAAAAGGACGATGCAGTAAGAGCAACTAGCTGTGCGACGGCAAGAGGGTAAAACAAACATTTATTTGTCTTTTCATTGTAGAGTAGATTCAACAGAGATGTGAAATAAAAAATCTAATTAAAATGTTGCCCTTCTCATTTTTTAAATCATTCATTAAATGTTCTTGTCAATCATTTTGAACAGAAAAGCAAATTCTCATTATTTAATAATATTACTTTGTTACCCTTCTAGTCAGGCGATTTTATTAAAAAATACCAATAAAACAATGATTTAGAATTCCTTAGTCTGCTAAATTAAATTCTTTGCTTAAAAATTTAGCCACTTGATTAATTTTATTTATATCACTCGATGCAATTAAAAAATCATCGACATAAATAACAACGTAAATTTTGTTTTTATTGTTACCTTTTGAATATAAACAAGTATCAATTTTACTTTGCACAAAATCATTATTAGTTAACAGTTTGTGCAACTTATAATTCCACACTTTATCTGCTTGTTTTAGTCAATAAATTCCCTTTTTTAGTTTACATACACTATCTTCTTTACCGGGAATGACGTAACCTTCTGGCTGATGCATAGAGATGTTTTCTTGCAATGTTCCATTAAAAAAAGCTGTTTCGGCATCAAAATGTTTAATAATCATATTTTTGTACCTGCTACAGTCAGAAAAATCCGAAGTGTTGATTGTCGAACAACAGGTGCAAAAACCTCATCATAGTCGGTGCCATATTTCTGAGAAAATCCTCTTGCAACGATCCTAGCTTTATATCTCTCTATATTACCTACTGCATTTATTTTAATTTTAAAAACCCATTTGCACGTAACGATGTTTTCTTTTGCAGGTTTAGAGATGATGTCCCAGGTATCGTTCTTCTTTAATGAGTTTATTTCCTCGTCCATTGCTTTTTTCCATTCTTCTTTGTTTTCACTTGACAATGCTTCTTTTACTGTCATCGGTTCCGTTCCTTCAATGACCATTTTTGAGGTGGTCACATAGCGTTCCGGGGAACTCCTTTATTCGTACGTTCAGAGCACCTTACTTGATTTTCTTCTATTTCTGCTGTTGATTTCCCTGAATAATTACTATCCGTATCATATGTTGAATCACTATCTTCTGTGTTGATTTCCTCTTCTGTTGATGAATCCTCATTTTCGATTTCTTGATTTTTTTATCTTTCTTATTTTTTAAAGGTATTTTTATGACATTTGTTTCTTTCGAAATTTCATTCTTCCGACATTTGCGACCCTTCGGTAAAGGGCGAGACCTTTCCAATCTCTGGTTACTCTGCAGGTAACCACCCGAGTTGGCACCACAACTCACATGTCGAAGGGCTAGTTACTAGGTCCGTTACTCCGTTTTGCGAAGCTCCGGTCGGTTCATAGTGCCCCTAGCCTCAAGCGATGTAGGCTATAACGACTGCCCCCACGAGTCCAACCCAATGACCGGAAGAAAACAATCCTTTCGGCAAGTCCCCCGGGCTTGGACCGGTCTCCATGGTACTGTTTAGTTCTCTGGTATGAGTACCGATTAAGGGTCTTACCACCCTTGCTTCGGCAAGTGAGGTCGATGGTCTATAATTAGACTCTCCGGGCCGCCACTGCACTGCCCATCATGATCGTATGCCACTGCTCTATAAGAAAGCCTGGGACGAACCGAGTACTAACCGCAAGCAGTGGCGCCACTCCGAGCCTCGTATGATCGCCTTTTACGACCTGTAGCCGGTCACAGGGGGCCTATTCTGCACCCGAGCAACCCACGGATAGCCGTCATTCAACAGCGCCTATGTAGAGTATACGTGCAGCACCTCCCAATACTGGTATAACTACACGGCTCGCATACGAGCGTAACTGGGAGTGTGACACGCTCTCCAACGCCGATGGTCAACAAGTGACCATCTGCCGATCTCCGCAAAGTTGGTAAGAACATTTGCGACCCTTTGGTGAAGGGCGAGACCTTTCCAATCTCTGGTTACTCTGCAGGTAACCACCCGAGTTGGCACCACAACTCACATGTCGAAGGGCTAGTTACTAGGTCCGTTACTCCGTTTTGCGAAGCTCCGGTCGGTTCATAGTGCCCCTAGCCTCAAGCGATGTAGGCTATAACCACTGCCCCCACGAGTCCAACCCAATGACCGGAAGGAAACAATCCTTTCGGCAAGTCCCCCGGGCTTGGACCGGTCCCCATGGTACCGTTTAGTTCTCTGGTATGAGTACCGATTAAGAGTCTTACCACCCTTGCTTCGGCAAGTGAGGTCGACGGTCTATAATTAGACTCTCCGGGCCGCCACGGCACTGCCCATCATTATCGTATGCCACTGCTCTATAGAGCAGTGGCATATAAGAAAGCCTGGGACGAACCGAGTACTAATCGCAAGCAGTGGCGCCACTCCGAGCCTCATATGATCGCCTCTTACGACCTGTAGCCGGTCACAGGGGGCCTATTCTGCACCCGGGCACCCCACGGGTAGCCGTCATTCAACAGAGAAGAAAAAATTCATCGACCGAGAAATAAAGGAAATGCTGGATGATGATGTCACAAAACAAGCCACAAGAAGTATTTAACTCCGCCATAGTCGTCGTCGATAAACCCGGGGGGATACTGCCTTTGTATCGACTACAGATAGGTCAATGAACGACATGACATGACTTCACCACTTAACATTTTACTGTCTGTTAAGCGATTGCACAAATGTGCAGTCTCACCAGAAGGCATTCGACGCGATAAAGATATTGAGACATTAAGTCGTCCCGACCCTACCTTAAGTTTCATTCTTCAGGTGGACACGAGCGATCTCGGAATGGGCGCTGGTCTCTTTACGTTGGCACATCTTGCTCGGTGAGTTCAACTTTACAGTCGAACATTTTCCAAAGAATAGGCGAAAGTTGTCCTTTGCTCTCAGCACTAATCCTGGCCCTCTAGAGGAGACACTGGGAGAACCAAAACACGAAAGAATGTTATATCCAAAAGGGAATATACCAGTTCAAACTGAAGCGGAATTTCCAATCGTAAGCGTCATCTACGGTCCAACTCTGCATGACGATATCATAGATCTTCAACAATCTGATGCACACATAAGCTGTCAAATGAATGACTGGCTCAAGATTAAACAACATGGGCCTGAAAACAATCGCGACCTAACGTTTTATAAAGAGAACGGATTGGACCAGCTAGGATTCTGGAAATTTTGCTCATCAAATCAGCGTCGGTAACTACATGTCCCTTCTTCATTGAAACAACGCGCGATATGGGAATATCACGATGTTCTTATGGCAGGCCATGCTGACGCGGAAGAGAAAATACGTAGTATCAAACAACTTTTTTTCTGGCCAGGCATGAATCGTGAGATTCGTCGATACGTGACTATGTGTCACTTATGTGTTTATACTAAACTAGTTCGTCAGCAAATAACTGTCGATCAGAGACCACGTAGGACACGCTCCGCTTGGAAAACAGTAGCGCTCGACCTAATGGGATCTTATCAACTTGAGGTAATCGCTTCATCCTCGTGGTGACAGACTTATTTTTCCAGTGGATCGAAGTATTTCCCATTAAGAATTCAAATGCATCCACCATCATCAAAATTCTCGAAGAAGAAGTCTTCTCCAGGTTTGGTTAAATCAAACCAGATTTCAAGCGATAACGGTCCGCAGTTCCGTAACTACTTTTGAAGGAAAGTAGGCAAGAAGTAAGCTTGCATTGCATCGACGAGAAGAAAAGATATATCAACATCAGCATAAATACCAAAACCGATATGTGGGTACCACACATGAAGCCCCCTCAGCAATCGCTCTAAACCTTGTCGGACCTTGTTCTGAAAAGAACAATGCTTATAGAAATGATACCAGAAATAGATGAAATATCGGAAAGAAACGGGCAGCGAGAGGCCACACTCGCTCCAAACCAAAGTCTCTCTCCCACCGACAATACCTGGGATAAGTATTTTCATTTTTCTTGTTGCTTACACACGAGCATTGCCTTTGCTTTCTCTCTCTTTCTCCTTTCCACTTCCTCAGCCCTTTTTTAGCATCGCAGCAAATGCATTTAAGTTAAATTTTTTTCATATCTATTAGTCATTTTGTTTAATCTTTGATTGAACCCGACTAGTTCTTGTCTAATCTTTGCCTAGCTTTTGATTAATCCCCTGGTAATTACGTCACTTTCTCGTCTGTTTATATACGAGTGTTAGAACCATGTTTTGTTCCTATTTAGATGCCTGGTCAACGTTCGAGAGGGCATAAGAGCAGCTCCTATCAGATTGCAAGGAACGCCAGTCAACGAGAGAAGTTCTGAGCTAAGCTTGCTGTTTGGGCTGCCGCCAGTACCTTAAAAATACCCGGTTCCGTCCCTGTATTTCCTGCAGAAAATAATTCATCTCTCTGTGCTCCATTGGATCCTAACAACAACCAACTGCAGCATGCAAACAGTGATAAGGTTCGAACCATCCGCTGTATAGAGTACTTTGCTCTTGGGGACCACCTGACTTTGCCTAGTAGGCCACAACTAGCTACGGTCCCAATTCTATGATACATTTAGCCATATAAAGGGCGCAGAAAGTCTCGCCTGCTTCGCCCAATACTTCCCGTTAGGGGCATCTCAATTAGGATTAGGACTCACATACACCCCGACACGGAAAGAAGGTTTCACTTACAACGACAGTGCCTCGTTTGACAGGTTAGAAAAGTCTGACAAGCACGGTGAAATCCAGTGAAGACACGGAATTTTTGGGTGAGCGTCAACAAAAATTTCGGTGCACGTCACCGAAAATTTCTGTGAATTCATGCGTGCACCGTCAGAAAGCAGTAAAAGACATGAAAAAAGATACTGCTGATTGAGCACCCTACTTCTATGGGTCACAAACGTAGAAATAAGATGCTTGCACAATGTTTATTGGTGAATCCTCCTTTATAAATTTATAATATCCTTTATAATATAAATGTTCACTATTTTAAATTTTCATTATTTGCACACACTATAACATTTAAATAAACCGAAAACTAAGCACATCACAACGCACTTCCACTAATATTATAAACACTAAATCGACAAGCAAAATTGTCGCCTATAAGACAATGTTTTACATTAATTACAGTTACCTTAATAAAAAATGCGCAAGTAAGCCATATAAACAAAGAGTCACTCTCACCTGAGAGTATTCAATTTTATCTTTCAATAAACAAAAGGTCACTCTCGGCTAAGAGTATTCAATTTTAATTTTCACTACTTTTCGATTTAAAAGATAAATGTCACTTTTCAACAAGGGTATCCGTTCTTTTTTGTTATTCCATCTTTTAAAACTATTCACGTTTTTTACGAAAATGTTTTTTTGAAATGGTTATAACTCGGTCAAAAATTGACCAAATTTGACATCCTATATATGAAAATTTTTGTTTTTACACGTAGTTTTTGATAAAAATATAAAAAAAATATATTTTTTAAATTTACTTCAATACATTTATTTTTCTATCAAAATACAAAAACGAACATATAATATTTAACAAAATTACGAACGAAAATTAAATTACAAAATAATAACACAGCCACACAAAGAAAGAAAAGTGTCTTGATCAGGGGTCGAAACATATATATTCCGATGTATTTTGATGCGCTGAATCCAAATCCGTCATCAGAATTTGGCTAATGGGTCCTGGTTTCGCCCTAACCTCAAAAAATACCTTAAAATCGCTAAAATGGTCGCTTTTGAATGATCAAACTTGAATCTAAGCGCATATTAGTAAGTTTCTAATGTCCTTTTTTTAATAAACTATTCTATAAGCTTTTCAATTGAAAATTCATATGAAACATTAAATCTATCGAATTTTGTAAGCTCATGAAATGTACTATTGAGGTCTTTCTGTGATTACTGATTACGGACCCTATGTCAAGCTTCCAAAATCCAAAATGGCGGATCCAATATGGCGGACACAATTATAAAAATTTGTTCGGATTTGCTTGAAAATCGTTACTCTGGGGGTTTTTGGGGTCGCTGATGACGAATATGACATTAAATTTTTAATTGTTCACCCTTAAATATTTCTAGTAATTAATTTCAAGTCGATATATTTATTGTGTGTATTCAACATTTCAATGTATGCTATTGCTACTGCATGGTCCATAATCTCTCCTTGTTAGCATTTTTCGACTGTATCTGTAACCAGGGCACCTCCACGTGGTGACGGTGGGCAACGGATCCTTACTGGCAGAGTCCCTGGGTTAACGGCGTTCATGCCGTCATGTCAGATACAAGAAAAAAATTTTTTACGATGCAGGGATTAGGAACCCTAGTATCGGCGTCTAGTCAGGTTGGGAAAGCGGGCCCTCCGACGTCGTCATCCGGCAACCTTAGCTCTTCATTGATGGGTAACTTGGTTGATAAAGAGTCCAATGATACATGAAAAGTGACTTCTCGACTACATAATTGTAACAAAAGTCCCGATTCCGTTTGTTACATTTGTAGCAAATATGAAGTCAGATCCCTGCGGAAAAAAACAGATAAAGAAGTAGAAGATCTGTACGAAAATTGTTTCGGTCGTAAATTATTACACCAAGAAACAAATTGGGTTCCTCATATTGTTTGTAACTCCTGTAGACTTATGTTGTATCGCTCAAAAAATTCGAAAGATGAAAAATATCTAAAGTTCTCCACACCCACGATATGAAAGAAACCACGAAATTTAAAAGACTGCTATTTTTGTATGAATGACATCAAAGGAATTACCTCAAAAAATAAGAGTTCCATTACATATATAAATGTGTGAACAGTAATCAGACCTACTGAAATTGATCGAAAAGCGGGAAAACTTGATGTTACTTTTAAAAAATATGTAGAAAAAGTAGAAGTCGACAATGAAACAGAAGAATTTAGTAGTGACAGTGATTAAAATGACAATGATGATGAGGAAAATGAGTTCACCGCGTATTACAATAAAGAAAAAAGCCAATATTAGTATCGCAACCGGAGCTAAATGATTTTATTAGAGATCTAGGATTACCAAAAGATGGTGCAGAATTTGCTGCTTCATTTATGAAGAAAAGAAACTTATTGCATCCGAATACGAAAGTGTTATTTTATAAAGATAGAGATAAAGAGTTCCGAAAATATTTTACGAAAGATGAAGAGATATCCTTGATGTATTGTACTGACATAATAGGTTTGATGGACAATTTAAAAGAAAATGTGTATAGAGATGAAGACTGGAGACTTTTTATCGATTCCTCCAAACGTAGTATAAAAGCCGTTTTACTACCCAATACAAATGTCTACGCTCCTGTTCCAATAGCTCATTCTACACAAATCAAAGAAGAATATAATAATATAAAAATGCTTCTAGAGAAAGTGAATTGCTAAAAACACAAATGGTTAATTTGTGGTGATTTTAAAATTATAACAATATTACTGGGTCAACAATCGGGTTTCACGAGAGAGCCATGTTTCTTGTGTCTATGGAATAGCAGAGATCGTGCTAATCATTATAAGAAAAAAAATTGGCTTTCAAGAGATTCGTTTAAACCAGGTTCTCACAACGTCATTCATCAAAGTTTGGTAGACCCCGAAAAAATTATATTTCCATTTCTTCACATTAAGCTTAATGGGATTAAGCAATACGTGAAAGCGTTAGATAAGGACGGTCCATGCTTTAACCACTTCGGCGGCATGGCGTTCCATGAGTAAGTGGCAGAAGCGGCAAAAAAATGCGAAAATGGCGTTCCTGTTTAAACTTGATTTCTAAACTCTGTAAACAAATTAAGTTTACCAAACCAAATATTATTTATTATTTGAGATAAATGAAGATGAATAGGACAAGAAAAAATTATTTTTTAGAGATCTTAAATGGTTTTAAAAAGGTTTTAATGTAGCCAATTTTTAATACTTTTTACGAATGGCGTTCCAATATTCACCCAAAATAGTTCACAATTTTGAATCCGCCTATTTGAATTTTCAAAAATCCATTTAAGATTCATAATCTCAAATAATAAATAACATTTGGTTTGGTAAACTTAATTTGTTTACAGAATTTAGGAATTAAGTTTAAATAGGAACGCCATTTACGCATTTTTTTGCCGCTTCTGTCACCTATTCATGCGACGCCAATTGGAACGCCATGCCGCTGAAGTGGTTAAGTACATTGCGAAAAAATTTCCAACTGTTTCTGATGCTAAATTTAAACAAAGGGTATTTGATGAACCACAGATTCGAGCATTATTTAGAGACACGAATTTCGTTTCTCAAATGACCGACACTGAAAGGGCAGCTTGGGAAAGTTACAAAGAAGTTTCAACAAATGTTCTAGGAAACAATAAGAATCCCGAATCTAAACAAATTGTAGCCCAAATGCTTAAAAACTTTTAAAAATTAGGATGCTTAATGAGTTTAAAACTACACATCCACGATGCGGATCTGAATAAGTTTCCCGAAAATTGCGGACATTACAGCGAAGAACAAGGAGAGCGATTTCATCAAGATATCAAATTGATGGAAGAACGATATCAGGAAAGATGGGATGAGGTAATGATGGCTGACTTTTGTTGGATGTTGAAGAGAGAAACGAGTAGAAAAGGAAAAAACGTAAGCGAAACCCTTTACATCGGTCATTTGAAGAAAAAAGAACAGGGTGTTCTTTCTTCTTTTTTTCAAAAAACCGCAAGTAATAAATCTAAAAAAAATCGTTAAAATAATAAAGACTGCCATATTGGATCCGCCATTTTGAATTTTTAAAATCGGACATGGAATTCGTCATCAGCGACTCCGGAAACCCCCTAAGTAACGATTTTCAAGCAAATCCGAACAAATTTTCATAATAGTGTTCGCCATATTGGATCCGCCATTTTAGATTTTGGAAACTAGACATAGGGTCTGTAATCAGTAATCACAGAAAGACCTGAATGTTAATTTTCATGAGCTTACAAAATTTTTATTGCGCTGTATATGATATAATTTGTTTATTTGGAAACTTAGATGCATTTTTGAGGTTATGTTCGATAGATTTAATTTATTATATGAATTTTTCAATTTAAAAGCTCATAGAATAGTTTATAAAAAATAAAGGACCTTAGAAACTTACTAATATGCGTTTAGATTCAAGTTTGATCATTCAAAAGTGACCATTTTAGCGATTTTAAGGTATTTTTTGAGGTTAGGGCGAAATCAGGACCCATTGGCCAAATTCTTATGGCGGATTCGGATTCAGCGCATCGAAATACATCGGAATATACATGTCTAGACCCCAGATCAAGACACTTTTTTTTGTGTGGCTGTGTAAGGGGCCGTTCAAAAAATACGTAACGCGTTTTGGGGGGAGGGGAGGGTCAAGCAATTTGTTACGGTAAGGAGAAAAAATGGCGCTAATGTATATAACATTGTGTTACGTGGGGGGAGGGGGGGGGGGTCCAAATTTCCGAAAAATAGCGTTACGTATTTTTTGAACGGCCCCTAATCAACAATAATTAATTAAAAAATTTACAATTAACTCAAATTAATTTAAACTCTTATTTCATCAGTAACAGATAATAAAAAATGGTTTGTAATTATCATTATTTTCAACTAAATAAGAATTTCTGATTGATTTAACCATATATTGAACAGAAAAAGATTTATAACGTAAAATTTGATGCAAATCTAACCTAAGAAAAATGGCGCTCAATGCTTTCTTTTAGCGCACCCTTCAATTGTCCTGAAATAAAAAATGCCGATTTTGATAAGAAACAGTGAACATTTTTTTTGAATTGGTAAAAGGAATGTTTGATATGCGCTACTGAATATACCACGTAAATAAATGAAGTAAATATTACTATGGAATTAAATTAGTCTATTTTAGAAGGGACAAGAAGATTATTATTAAATGACGATGTAAAGCTGCCAAAGTCCGATTATATTATCATTATGAATAAAAAAACCTCCCAACAAAAGAAATAACAAAAAGAAATATTTCTTATATACAAGAGCAACATATAGAAAAATTTATTTAAGTGAGAAAAGATGTTTTGAATAAATATATGTACTATTCAACATCAGTTACAATAAGATTTATAGGATTTTAAATAATAATGTTTGTTGTAACGTTTAAAATTAATAATAAATTATTATTAACTCCTAAGAATAAGTAATGTCGAGATTTCATGAAATCAGCGAAAGTCAATTTTTGACCAAAACCAATACTTTCTCATGTGATGAGAATGTAAAAAATTCATAAGCATTAAAAATGTAATTTTTTTTACTTAATCTGGCTTGACAATATAATAGCCCAAATACGTCAAATAGGTTATTAACCGGTATAAATCGCACTATCGAATCTATTATCAAACTTTTGAGGCTGCGAAATAAATCTTACAGCACGAAAATCAACATGAAAATAGAACAACTTTTTTAAACTATTATCAAACTTTTTAGGCTGCGAAATAAATCTTACAGCACGAAAATTACCAAGAAAATAGAAAAAACTGGACGAAAGTGATAAAATTTAGCCTGATTGTAGCCTTGTTGGAATCAAATATCTATTAAAAGTCGGTTTTAAATGAATATTAAAAGCTTTTTAAAGAATAAAGAATTGTAGACTAAAATCATGTTGAAAGTCGGCTGAAAATTTGGTCTCGGACAAATACAATTGTTTTATGAAATTCAAAAAATCATACACTGTGAAAAGTAAATCTTAATAAAAGATCAGTCTTAAATTTAGCACTGTTAGCTATAATGTTAAATCATACAGAATTCACTGCTTAAATTCAGCATTGATTGCCTTAAAAATTTTGCGTCTGAATTTAATACTGTCTTTCTGCCTTAAAATAAGACTTTCTTTCTACTGTGTACTCGATTTGACACTGAATTACGCAAATTATTTCTGAAAAGTGAAGTGAAAAACAAAATGTTAAAGGAAGTTAAAAATTATTCGTTTTAATATATGTACAAGAATAAATAATTAGTGGCTTTATAATACGTTGAATAACTTCCCAGAAAAATAATTTTTTTAATTATATATAATTTGATGACAGACTTCAAACATAAGTATCGATCCGTCGATAGTAAAGTATATATAAGAGCGATTCGTTTTTGACAGGTGACTATTATACTCATGAATTGCGGTAAATGCGATACGCAATGAAATACTGTTACACGTATAGTTAATTTATAAAGTTTTTAAAATGTTGTTCTGAATAAATCCTTCAATACTTTTGATATGACGATACAATGATATATATATTTCGAGATGAAAGGATATAACAGGCCAAACACTAGTGGTATATAATTATTATTTGCAGTATACAGCAAAGATAATACTGTAGCTTGGCATATGAATATAATTGAGAATATAAAGTATTCCCTTGAACGTAAGGAAGTATAGAAAATTATACACATTATACAGGTAGAGGAAAATGATCAATAGTTAAAAAATACTGCATTAAGAACAATGATATAAAGTTTTATTTCTAAATTATAATTCAATGATGTTTAGAAATTATTTTTGGAATCACATGTAGGTGGGATAATAAAAAGAAATAATAACCATAAAAAAGTTGTCAAAATAGTAATAAAAATAAAAATTCTACTCCATGGACACTCCAAAATACACAAAATGTGTACGCAAGGACACAGACACATAACATTATTAAAAAAATATTATGTATTATGAAGATGATATCGCATTGCCTCTAGAATCCTAGGGGCCAGTATGCGTTAAAAGCTAGGTCTCTGACATGACCCAACTTTAATACATAAAAAATATATTTAATGAAATACCTTGAACCATATTTACGACACGCGGTTAAATTTACGGACACCATATGTCACGCCACTATTAACATCTCCCTCTAATGTAGTTTTACAATTTTTACAATAAAGAAATCTTTGTCGGATTTTTGATTTTGCAATTAATTTCATAACGACTACTCCAATAAGTAAATCATCCGGAAATTTATTTTTTTACGGAAAATGCGGAAAGTATCCGGAAATTTATTTCTTTTACGGAAATCATCCGGAAATATTTCCGGACGATTATTTTTTTACGGAAATCATCCGGAAAATTTTTTTATGAAAATCATCTAAAAATTAATTTTTTACGGTAATCCTCTGGTATCTAATTCGTCTGTCTTTGGTGCAAAGTTTGTCTTTTGATGAACAAAAGATATTTTGTGCATTCGAGTATCTTCGATAATATTCGTTCTGCCTCGTCTCGATGAAAGTTTCCCGCACAGTATCAATGCATATATGCATTTTTAGGTTATGTATCGATTCCAGCAGTAAATTTCATCTGAATGAAGACACTTTAAGCGTCTCCAAAATAGTCACATTTAACGACTTCCTAAAACACATCCCAAAACGTTTTAAAAATGAGGACAAAAGTGTCTTAAATATGGACACCTGTTTTTTCAGTGTCTTCACTCAGTGTCAGTGGTCACTTTTGCTTCCCCCTGTTCCCTATTTAACTTTAACAATTATTTTCTAATCTGCTTCAATTTTTTCCACAATTAATATTCAGCATGTTTTTTTATTAATATTATAATCGAAAATAAAATTTATTTTAAACGAAAGTTAATAAATTTGTGTAAAAATATTTTTTTAATACTTTACCTATTATTTTTATATCTGGAATTGGAGTTTACATTTGAACACGTAAACTCCAATTCCAAATAAAAAAACACATTATGAATAATGTGTTTTCTATTTTTCTAAATTCACATTCTTATTTCGATTTTTCTTCCAATTTATACAATTAAATTTAAAAGTTGTATTTATGTTAAATTTTGATAAAGAAATATCATTTTTAGACTTAAAACTATAAAAAATTACTAATATTTTAGGGCGTATTTTAATCATATGTAAACTCTAAATCCGCGACAATTACTGAATTCTTAACCAATAAAAAAATAAAAATGACAGTGATTTAAAGTAATCAAACATCTTTAATATTCTAAAAATATTGTTTCATTTTATTCATTTTTATAGCTTTAATAAATTTTTTTTTGCTTTGTAAACTCCGGTGCTTAATTTTAATTAGCGTAATAAAAATGTTTTGCTTTTTATGAAAAATGTTATTAACCTCCAACATATAAATAACAGGTTTGAGTAAAAATAAGTTTTTATTTATTAATTAAGGTAGTTACAATAATAAAACAAATATTTAACATTTTTTTTTCGTCGAGACATACTTATTTCTTTTGAATTCAGGCCTCAAATTTAATAAATATGTGCTACTTTCCAATTTTAGTGTTTATTATTATTTGAAAATTTATTTCTTTACCACACAACGTTAAAAATTGTTTTGTGTTAAAATGTTTTGTAAAATTACATAATTGTCGTTTAATATAAGCTTGTTTAGAATATAATTTATTTGTTCTTTACACTATTTATATTATTAATAAACAAAACATGATTTTTTTAAACTTATTACTTAACTTCTACACGAAAATATTTTAAATTGTTTATGGCTGTTTTCGGCACTCACCCAGGGTTACCCCGAGTTAAATATTATCTAATTATCAAAAATATTCTGTTAGTCTAACCTGCTACCATTAACCTGGAGTTAACTCGGGGCGAGTGCCAAAAACAGCCTATATAATATTAAAAGATAAATTTAATCTCAAATATGTACGAAATAATTATTTTCAAGCTTTATCATAAATGATAAAGATCTACACACGGAAAAAAATTGTATGACGCGAACGAGCAATTTTGAGAATATAATTAAAATAAAAGACGACATAACCAACGTTGTGAATTAAGCTTCACTACATTAGCTGAATGTTTAGCCAATTCAGTGAAAGTGAACTTCAGTTGAGTGCAATTTATCAGCTATATTGAAAATATATGGAAAATTATTGTTCTTACCAAGAAATATCTCTGACAGCATAAATATATAAACTTTTGCATTTTTTCAGTGTTAAAACTGTATTAATTTCAATAATTTACTTTCAAATGGTTGTAATTTGAAACATATGATTAAAAAAATTAAAAATGCGCATTTACTTTTACATTTCACACAATTTTAATTGTGTCTGTCACTATAGGTTTAGGTTATTTTTTAAATAAAATTGAATGTCGCGATTCTGCTGATAATGCCAATATCGGTGGCTCGTTTTTGATGAATTGTTCAACTGATATGGTAAAAAAATTCTTAAATTCAGTTGTACTTTTTTTCCGTGTATAGAAAATTTTCAAAAAAATTAAGATTTTTAGATAAACGCTACCGTAGTTAAAAGTTACCTCTTAGTGGAGAATCACCTATATTACACATTATGCATAATATGGGAAAGATCGGTAGCCTCTTTCGTTTTTGCCCTTAAGGTATCACATCCCCCCCATGTGGAAGGGTTTCCGGAAATTTATTTTTTTTTGTATGGAAATCTTTCGGAAACTTTCCGGAAATTTATTTCTTTTGAACGGAAATTTTTTTTTTTGCGGAAATCATCCGGAACCGTTTCGGAAGAAATTAACTTTCAGAAGAGAAAAAATTTCCGGAAATTTTGCGGAAACTTTCGAAAGAGAAAAAATTTCGGGAAATTTTGCGGCAATTTGCCGAAAATGGCTTCCGGAAAGTTTTCGCATTCCTTTCACTAAAATATATGCTGAAAGAGTAGAAATCTATACTTTTTTAGCATAGATTTCTACAAATCGAGTGTAAACAGCACCGTGCTGTTTATATGCTGTTTAAACAACTGCTGTTTAACGCTTGATTTTTCTCTCCGTGTCAATGAACAAAAAATAATTCCTCAAAAACGTTTAAAAATACTTTTTTTACAAAAGTAACATTTATAGTTTAAATTATCCATTTAAAAAAATAATTTTTTACGTTAAATTATCTTGAAATAATTACTTTAATATAAAAAATAACTATTTCCGCAGATCGTCATTTTTTCCATGCTCGGAAAAAATCCAATTTTTAAAAACTGGGTCATACTCCAGAATATTTAAAAATTATTTTTAAAATCGGTGAAATATTTATATGAATTTTTTGTAATGGTTATCAATAGTAAAAGATTTACTTACCTTTAGAAAAGATAATTTAAATCTTAATAGCTGCCTATAAGAATCAATTACCACAATGAGTTTAATAACTTAAAAAAATTTTATCGCTTGAGTTTGATTTTCACAATATAATAAAATTCATGAATATCAAATAATATTAACTACAAATGTAACTGAAATCCGACTGATTTCCTTAAAAAATAGATTTTCGGAAAAATTTCTGATGTTTTCCGTAAAATAAAATTAATTTTGCAGAAAGATTCTGGATGATTTCCGTTACAAAATTAATTTCCGGAAATTTTTTTTGCGGAAATCATCCGCAATCATCCAGAATATTTAAAAATTATTTTTAAAATCGGTGAAATATTTATATGAATTTTTTGTAATGGTTATCAATAGTAAAAGATTTACTTACCTTTAGAAAAGATAATTTAAATCTTAAATTAAATTTTTCGGATGATTTCTGGATAATTTCCGTTAAAAAAAATTTCCGGAAATCTTCCGGAAGATTTGCGGATGATTTCCGCAAAAAAAAATTTCCGGAAATTAATTTTGTAACGGAAATCATCCAGAATCTTTCTGCAAAATTAATTTTATTTTACGGAAAACATCAGAAATTTTTCCGAAAATCTATTTTTTAAGGAAATTAGTCGGATTTCAGTTACATTTGTAGTTAATATTATTTGATATTCATAAATTTTATTATATTGCGAAAATCCAAACTCAAGCGATAAAATTTTGTTAAGTTATTAAACTCATTGTGGAAATTGATTCTTATAGGCAGCTATTAAGATTTAAATTATCTTTTCTAAAGGTAAGTAAATCTTTTACTATTGATAACCATTACAAAAAATTCATATAAATATTTCACCGATTTTAAAAATAATTTTTAAATATTCTGGAATATGACCCAGTTTTTAAAAATTGGATTTTTTCCGAGCATGGAAAAAATGACGATCTACGGAAATAGTTATTTTTTATTTTAAAGTAATTATTTCAAGATAATTTAAACTCGAAAATTATTTTTTTCAAGATGGATAATTTAACCTTTAAATGTTACTTTTGTAAAGTATCAACAAATTTTTAAGGATTGTTTTTCTTAACTATTACTTAGAAACAAATAATTAATTTAAAGTGATTGGGAATGCGTACGCAATATTTCAGGATTTGTAGTTTGAGGACTTGTCTTTGAAATACCTAATTTTAATTCTGAGCCTTTTTTCCACTGGCAGACATAAGAATATGTTAAGTTCTTTATATTTCAGTTCATTCTTAGAAATAAACGGAATTGAAAGGAATTTAACATTCAAAAATTATGAAGGAAAAAAAAGTATTTTAAACGTTTTTGAGGAATTATTTTTTCTTCATTTACACGGAGAGAAAAATCAAGCGTTTAAACAGCAGTTTCCGCAAAATTTCAGGAAATTTTTTCTCTTCCGGAAAGTTTCCAGAAATTTTTTCTCTTCTGAAAGTTAATTTCTTCCGGAAAATTTCCGTATAAAAAAATAAATTTCCGGAAAGTTTCCGGAAGATTTCCATACAAAAAAAAATTTCCGGAAATTTTCTGCAGAATTTTTGTACAAAAAAAATTTGCGTAAAATTACCGGAAACCCTTTCTCATGGGGGGATGTGATACCTTAAGGGCAAAAACAAAAGAGGATACAGTGCATTTTTAATTTTTTTCAATCATATGTTTCAAATTACAACCATTTGAAAGTAAATTATTGAACATTCAGCTAATATAGTGAAGCTTAATTCACAACGTTGGTTATGTCGTCTTTTATTTTAATTATATTCTCAAAATTGCTCGTTCGCGTCATACAATTTTTTCCGTGTGTAGATCTTTATCATTTATGATAAAGCTTAAAAATAATTATTTTGTACATATTTGAGATTAAATTTATCTTTTAACATTATATAGGCTGTTTTTGGCACTCGCCCCGAGTTAACTCCAGGTTAATGGTAGCAGGTCAGACTAACAGAATATTTTTGATAATTAGATAATATTTAACTCGGGGTAACCCTGGGTGAGTGCCGAAAACAGCCATAAACAATTTAAAATATTTTCGTGTAGAAGTTAAGTAATAAGTTTAAAAAAATCATGTTTTGTTTATTAATAATATAAATAGTGTAAAGAACAAATAAATTATATTCTAAACAAGCTTATATTAAACGACAATTATGTAATTTTACAAAACATTTTAACACAAAACAATTTTTAACGTTGTGTGGTAAAGAAATAAATTTTCAAATAATAATAAACACTAAAATTGGAAAGTAGCACATATTTATTAAATTTGAGGCCTGAATTCAAAAGAAATAAATATGTCTCGACGAAAAAAAATGTTAAATATTTGTTTTATTATTGTAACTACTTTAATTAATAAATAAAAACTTATTTTTACTCAAACCTGTTATTTATATGTTGGAGGTTAATAACATTTTTCATAAAAAGCAAAACATTTTTATTACGCGAATTAAAATTAAGCACCGGAGTTTACAAAGCAAAAAACAATTTATTAAAGCTATAAAAAAGAATAAAATGAATCAATATTTTTAGAATATTAAAGATATTTGATTACTTTAAATCACTGTCATTCTTATTTTTTTATTAGTTAAGAATTCGGTAATTGTCGCGGAATTAGAGTTTACATATCATTAAAATACGCCCTAAAATATTAGTAATTTTTTATAGTTTTAAGTCTAAAAATGATATTTCTTTATCAAAATTTAACATAAATACAACTTTTAAATTTAATTGTATAAATTGGAAGAAAAATCGAAATAAGAATGTGAATTTAGAAAAATAGAAAACACATTATTCATAATGTGTTTTTTTATTTGGAATTGGAGTTTACGTGTTCAAATGTAAACTCCAATTCCAGATATAAAAATAATAGGGAAAGTATTAAAAAAATATTTTTACACAAATTTATTAACTTTCGTTTAAAATAAATTTTTTTTCGATTATAATATTAATATAAAACATGCTGAATATTAATTGTGGAAAAAATTGAAGCAGATTAAAAAATAATTGTTAAAGTTAAATAGGGAACAGGGGGAAGCAAAAGTGACTACTGAGTGAAGACACTGAAAAAACAGGTGTCCATATTTAAGGCACTTTTGTCCTCATTTTTAAAACGTTTTGGGATGTGTTTTAGGAAGTCGTTAAATGTGACTATTTTGGAGACGCTTAAAGTGTCTTCATTCAGATGAAATTTCCTGCTGGAATCGATACATAACCTAAAAATGCATATATACATTGATACTGTGCGGGAAACTTTCATCGAGACGAGGCAGAACGAATATTGTCGAAGATACTCGAATTTACAAAATATCTTTTGTTCATCAAAAGACAAACTTTGCACCAAAGACAGATGAATTAGATACCAGAGGATTACCGTAAAAAATTAATTTCCGGATGATTTCCGTAAAAAAAAATTTCCGGATGATTTCCGTAAAAAATAAATTTCTGAAAATTTTCCGTATGATTTCCGTAAAAAAATAAATTTTTCGAATGATTTCCGGATACTTTCCCGATGATTTCCGTAAAAAAAATAAATTTCCGAAAATTTTCCGGATGATTTCAGTAAAAAATAGATTTCCGGAAATTTTCCGGATGATTTCCGTAAAAAAATAAATTTCCGGAAATTTTCCGGAAGATTTTCGGATGATTTCCGTAAAAAAATAAATTTCCGGAAATTTTCCTGATGTTTTCCGCAAAAAAAATAAATTTCCGGAAAATTTCCGTAAAAAAATAAATTTCCGGAAATTTTCCGGAAGATTTTCGGATGATTTCCGTAAAAAAATAAATTTCCGGAAATTTTCCTGATGTTTTCCGCAAAAAAAATAAATTTCCGGAAAATTTCCGTACAAAAAAATGAGTTCCCGGAAGATTTCAGTGCAAAAAAATAAATTTCCGAATAATTACTGTACAAAAAAAATTTGCGGAAAATTTCCGCAAATCCTTCCACATGTGTAATTTGACCTATTTTTACCTATGGGTGTAAAATTAGAATAAATAACGGCCTCACATTACGTCAAAATCTATGTCTAATTTGACCTATTTTTTTACCAACAGGTCAAAAAGAGGATAAATAACGGCCTTACATTACCTCAAAACCTATGTCTACTTTGACCTATTTTTTGACCTATACGTCAAAAACATAAATCAAAACATATGTCAAAATTGACCTACTGTTTGACCTAAGTCAAAAAGAGGATAAATAACGAATAAAAATACATGTTGAATTTTACCTATTTTTTGAGCTACGGGTTTTAAAAGGGGCCTTAATGTGGGCCTTTACATTACGTCAAAATTTGATCTGTGTTTTACCAACAGGTCAGGGCTTGCTCCCTTAAACAGAAGCGCGAAATAGGACGTCAAAGCCTATGCAAAAGAAAATTTTTTTACTTGCAGGTTGGTATGTTACTTCAACATTGATGACAAAGATTAAAAATTTGAGAGTGTCTAATATCATATGATATATAATATATAAAATCAGGGGGTTGGCGCGCGAAGCGCGCAGGGGGCGGAGCCCCCTTAGTATACACATGTATATACATATATATATATATATATATATATATCAGAGGTGCGTAATATTCCTATAAATATCTGAATAAGTAAGAAAATTAATATTGTCGAAAATGACAATTGCAATTTGTTTAACATAATTATATTTGATCCTACAGAGCAAAAACTTTTCTTATCTTTGCTTTCTCATTGATTTGCATATAATGATAGTTTATACATACCGGTATAAAATCACTAGGAGTCACAGATTTTAACGAATGAGCGTCATTTTCACCTTTTACTTGAAAATAGCGCATCTTACGTATAGTATGAGTTAAGGTAGATCTTCCATGAAATATTTGGGGCCATAAAGTATATATCTCACTCTCCAATTTGGCGAAATCGACTTGGAAGCCCATTGTAATGAAGTAGAGCAATGTGTGGCGAGAAAAATGAGAAGTTTAAGGTGTTAGGAACATCGTGGCAATAATATTTTGTACGCATATTATAAATGTTCCTTTACCAACCTCTGTGTTCGGAGTTTAACTTTCACCTTAATCATTCCTTGGTGATTAGATGTATCTTGCGTCGGCCAGTAATGCTTCAGCGTTGTTTACAGTATTATGATACATTACAGTAATTACGATAGTCGCGGGTAATTATTATGCCATCAATAAATTACGGAATAATGTTCCAACATTATAGGTTTCTGTGGCCGTTGTATAATTTACATGGATATTAATGCAGCCGTTGGACGCCCGTCGAGTCGACGATTACGTTAATACTCCAACATGCTCGTGTTCCCGTGTATTGTCTGTATTATTGCGCCTGTTTCATATTGCGGAACCGAGGGCACTAAGAGGCGTTACCAAGTCGAGGGGGATTTAAGTATATGTTATGTATCTACAAAATAATACGCACACCCAACGGACATTACTGAGAGCTTATAAATTTTCCGATGTGTTAAGAACACAGTCTTACGGCATCAGGCTCCTTTATACTTAATGAAATTAATAATCGATTTAATCATTTATATCTGACTGATCGTTATTTGTCTTGCAATTAGAGTACTGCATTCTTCCTTTTGTTAATGAAAAGGATATGGTTAAAATTATAGATGTAGAGAAGTGTAGATTGCTTGCCAAGTCCATCTAAACATTCTCAGAACGTTCTAAAGAATCTTTGATTTTAGTGTTTCAGTAAGATCCTAATGTTTGGGTACCAGTGGAAACAAAAAACGTCCAATTGGTTATTACAATTAAATGATAAATTTAGTCAATAACCCCTAGAGTTCTTCAGGGTAGATCTCGTCGCCTTTTGCTCCATCTGTTTCGGTGATGATTCCTCATTTTCTTTCTCTCCTTTTTGATATATTGACTTTCTCCACTAGATTGCCAGAGTTTCTTCTTGATCTTCACCTACTTCTGACAGCACGTCTTAGCGTTGATAGATACACTCTCTTTCTTCAATACCTCGGCTCCTTTCTGCAAAGACAAGAAGTGCTTCTAAATGCCTGTAGCTCATCAGCCTTTGCCTGCCTAGCCTTTGATGAGGCCCCGAAAGACTAAATCCGCCTTTTAAAGTCTCTTAACTTATCTTTTAGATGACTTGAATCTGAACAATTTTTGCTATTTTTCTCTTCAATCTTTTGAATATACCTTTTGAATTGTATATTATACTTAAATATAAAGATCATCTATAGCTATGTTTCCGAATAGTATATAAAAGCAGTAATAACCTTATAAAATACTTTAAGGTTTACATAAAAGCCTAATTAACTTTATGTGTTAAGATAACTTTTTTGACTATTTTTACTTCGGACATTCAACCATTTCTAGCTGTAATAGTAACTCTAAGTAATTATCACCCCTTTTCGTTTTACCAAATTCCGGTAAATTAAGAACAACTATTTGTTCGTTCAAGTATTTACACATTAAGTAGATTTTAATTAAAACAGCACAGCATTTACTTTACTGCTGAAAACAGTTTTATTTTCTTACATGCACGCTGAGAGAAATCATCCATTGTATACTGCACTAAATGGCAATAGTGAACCTCACTTTTGATGTGTTAATCAAATACCATAATAAAGAAAATTTCTCACATTTTAACTGAAATAATTAAAGTTTAAAAAAGAAAGTCAACTATGCAGTTGGATGATATACAATTTCACAGAAAATTTACACATAATTTTTCTGTATAATTAATTGCGTCAATTATAAATTACGTTTAAAAGACGTCAGAAGACTATTTCCTAAATAGTATTATATGATACCCAAGACTTCCTGGGAGCAATTCATACATTACTTAAAACATAATAGTGTATATGGTACCCCTAATAATGAATGCTACTACATTATGATAATTTAATGCAACTATTACATATAACGCCCTTATGGGTGCGAAATGAAGACTAAGCATTGTTATTTATCTAGATAATAACAGTGCGATGTGCCACGATACGTTTGTCGGCAATGGAGTCAGTCACGATTTAAATTGTATAATGACGGGCTATATTGTCCTAATAACGCATACAACTGCTAGCAATGAAACTTTGAGAAAGCAATTTATTCATTACGTTCCACTTTGCGTCTGTATAGACTATATCATACACACATATATAGGTATATATATATATAAATAATGTTCAGATGTAATAGAAAGACTATTTGCTGTTTACAAATATAATTATAGCTTTGAAAAAATAGAATTTCATACAGAATAAACTGAGATGGTGTATAATTATTCTTTAATTAGCATTCTTTATGACTTCTTCTTTTACCACGCGATTTAATCAATGTAAATAAGACAATCACCGAGCGCACTATTTGTCAATTGTGATTAGACGTTTGTTTAATAATAGTATCTCTATAATCTCTCAACTGCAATAAGTTTTTTCACATAATTGACCTGTCTACAAATCAAGAACGGTGAAAAAGGATTTGCTTTTTATGATAATCAGGTTTTTTTAATACCTCGTTGATAACGTGAGCTTTATAATAAGTGTTTTTTTCCTGAGAATGGTAATTGGATTAATTTCTTGCGTGGAAATGGAAGTATACGGGTAAAAGATGGTAAACTTAAAGTAATGTGTAAAGAATGATGACAATAAAAATTACTTTTTCATTAAGTAAACATAAAATGTTTTAATTTTTTTATTTTTATTATTATATTATTATTATTATGTTATTATTATTATTTATTTATTTTTAAACTATGTGCTAGATATGGTAAAAGAATAAAGAGAAGAAAATTTTTTAAAAATATTTTCAAGTTATGCGTAAAGTATTGTTTTTTACCTGGCCTGGTAAAAATTTCGGACTAATTCCGGATTAAATACGGACAGATTGGCACGGATTAGTCCGAAAATTGTAAAAAAGGTCCGATAATGATCCGCGCTAGTCTGATATCAATTCGAACGAAAACCTGAATTCGAAAACTCTCCGGAGCAACGTTAATGTCTACAAATTCAGTCCGTAATTAGTCTGCAATCATCTGAATTTATGGGCCGTGAAGAATACTTCTGAAATAAGTACGGAATTATCCAAAATTAATATGTAAAGATACGAAATCAGTCTGCAACAATCCGAGTTAAATCTAATTAAAAAAACTTTATCTGGCAGTGTCCGGAGCAATCCGAACTGTGTAAGCAAGAATTACGTGATTAGTCGCAACAATTTGAATTTAAGTATGGCAAAATCCTTTTCCGAAAGAAGTACGAAACAATCCGAAAGCTGTATGTAAAGAATCCGAAAATTGTCTACAACAATTGGAATTAAACCAAATTGAAAGACATAATCCGATATAAAATACGAAGTAATCCGAAATCTATACACAAAGAACCCGACATTAGTCCGCTTTAATTCGGAATTAGTGAGGTAAAATTCTATTCCAAAACAAACACGAAACAATGCGAAATATGTATGCTAAGAATTCAATAATAGACGGCTACCGGAATCTTATTATATCCCTGGTAAAAATTTCGGAATATACGAAAATTATTAAGTCCGTCAAAAAACTCATCTAAAATACGAAATAACCCGAAATCAATACGTAAAGAATGATGCAATGGATGCGTCCGCAATAATCCGAGTTTCATCCAATTAAAAGATTTAATCTGAAACAAGTATAGAACATTCTAAGGATGGATTGTTTTGAACTGTCTGTGAATTGTATATATTTACAAATTCTTATAATAACAAGACTTATTTTCGGACTGGGATGTTTTGATTAGATATTATTCAGATGTACGCTGACTATTACCGAATTCTTTGCATACAGATGTCCGAATCCGAATAATATCTAATCAAAACATCCCAGTCCTAAAATAAGTCTTGTTATTATAAGAATTTGTAAATATATACAATTCACAGACAGTTCAAAACAATCATTCTTCAATTCAATGACATAATCCAGAATGATTTTCGTATAGTATTTGTATATTAAAAACTTATGTATTAAATGCAGATTAATTTAAACTATAATTATAATTTCGTAGAACAAAAATCTGACAAAAACCAGTTTAATTCCGGATTTAATAATTTTATATTTACAAGTTGCGTATTATCAGACTAACTTCGGATTAGATCGGAATAATTCACTGGTTATATATTAACCGCATTGAGTTTGAATTTATCCGGACAAATTCCGAGAGGCAAAAACCTGTCTATAAACAGACTGTTTTGAATTAGCTGCGGATTCACTGGTTAAACCAACCGGATTACTTATTGATTTTAAACTTTTTATTCAGGGTACTTACTTATGGTAAATAAAATATTTAATTTTGCAGTCAATTTGTTATTACAAATTTAGTAGTATTATTAGTTATCTTGTTTCACGAAAAAAATTAACACTGATGTGTTAGTTTCTAGTCATTTCTTTTCGTGGCACTTCATAAATTCTATTCTAAATTTAAACTCCCATACGAGAGTGGAAAAGTGGTTAGTGTATTCGATGTCGGTGCGTTATAATGTTAGATTGGGGTTGGTTCGAATCCTTAAGCAATAGAAATTTTAAGTTAATGTAAATACAATTGCGATAGGTAAATCGAAAAGTATGTTGAATGTACCATAAACTAAAAATAATTAATATGTGTAACTTGTATAATTATTTTTTTATTAACATTCACTAAATTGTCTAGACTAATTCCGGATTCACTAGTTAAAATTAACTGATAAACTTCGGACTTCATCGGACCAACTCCGGTAAACCGCATTGTTTCGAACAAATTTCGGATTAGTCCGAAATCTGTTCGGTTTTCCATGCTGGTTTTTTGTTGATGTTTTAATAAATTTAATTCGTTATTAAAGAGTTTACAATTTAAAAAATGGAAGCTTTTAACAAGAAACTTTGAAATTCTTATTTCTTGATCGACTCTTCAAACAATTGGAGATTTCTTTGCATGGGTTTTTTTGTTGAGACTGACAACGTGAAAATAAAGTGAATTAGAGGGAGATGGAGAATTCAAGTGCACACCATTTCTCTTGTGTTGAAGCCCTTTTGAAGCAATTTGCATACCGCTCAGCACCAGCTGATCAGAAATTTTAATAAGACCGTCGGTGAAAAGGGACCTATTATGTACGCGGCCATGCATAAATGCGGTGGCTCTGTCGATAATGGAAGAGCGCTCGGAGGCATCTGAGGATGTAAGGGAGGGTTGGTCCACACCACGCAAGATGATGAGTACTTATGCGACTTCTGAATCCGTTGATCTTAGTTATTTTATGTAAAGCAAACTATCGACTATATCGTCGTGGGAATTGCGAAAGCCATTCTTTATAATGTGCGCACTATATATGTACCTATCAGTGCATCGCAACGCGGAAAACTTTTTAAACTTCACTCTCTTATCTACATCTCATCCTCACCTGCGAAAATTATACCGCCTTGACTCCTTTTCAAAGCTGAGAACTTTTTTAATTATCATTTGTCTTTAGTTCTTTCCCCTTTTTCTCTTATATAGCTATGTTCTTCATTCTTTAACAAAATTTTATTTTTATCGCACGCAAGAATATTTTTTCTTGTTTGTAAAAATTGTTTTAAATTACCATAATCGAAATTGTAGGTTTATTGTATATACATATGCGAATTTATCTAAACTTGTGAGATTGGAATATCGTTGCTTGTATAATAAATTGATTTTGAAGTTATACCAGCTTGTCTGGATAATCAATCAATCAACAGCATCTAGTTCACGAGCGAATCCAAACTTGTTTATGTGCAATCGAGTCACGCTCGAACGATGATGTATTGTGGAATTCTGACAGTACAGAATGATGCATCATAGGCTAATTTACAACTGAATCGCATGCAGTGAATGCAAGCGTTGCAAAATGTGTATATAGTAACAAAACAGGCTTGTGACGAGAAGGAAGCTTTTAATTTTATTCGTTAAACCCACACGATTATCAAACTCCCTGCGAGAGAGAAAGAGAGATGAACGCAATTTCCAACAAACCAGAAACTTTTGCAAATTCTTGCAATCCTCTTATTCTAGCAGCATTTCAGGAAGCTGTATAAATATCAACATAAATAAGTGTGCAATGTCACATTCTTATTTAAATTTCAAAAACTAAATGCCTTTCCGAGTCCTCTATTGTGTGTACGCGACCCAAACAAAGTTATTACATATTTTATGGGCGCATTTATCATGTATGACACTGTTTGCCGCTTTGAAATGAAATTCAACAAAATATATACGTATATATATGTTTATTGTTACTTTGAAATATGACCAGAATGGAACATCAACAAGATATTGAGAATCATCTTTTTGAACTGACATTTTTCAAAAAGGGTTCCCTCTCATTTGTTAGTTATCCTGCGGGGTCATATATAACATTCCAAGATGTCCAGAGGCAATTTCAGAGGGATATGGTCATTACCATTGGCAATTATTCAAGTGTGAAACAAACTGAATTTTACAGCTGTAACTATTCACAGACTCTTTGGCCTCAAAATTCTGTATTTATGGTGAAGAATAATTTACATATTCAAAATGTATATACATATATATATATATATATATACAAAATCCCAAAAACTTATCTACATAAAATTACACTGAGAGTCAGATTTGAATTTTTCTTTCTTCTTTTGTATCTAACTATAAAAAAGTGAAAAAATATACTTTTTTAAATTGTAATTTTTAAACATACAAAGTTGCTACACTCGAAAAAATTTATTAGGAAAATAATATATACTTGGCACCGATTTTAGTACATTTTATACTTAAATTTAGTAGCCAACCTTAAAATAGGTATATTAAAAATAACTTTTCTCTTTTACCCATTATTTTGACATACTTTTCCTATGGTTCAAAAATAAAAAAAAATTAAAACGTTATATTTCAGTTTATTTAAACAATCAATTTCTGTGTCTCCCAGTTTTTAAAACCGTGTTTTCGAGAAAAACTCATTTAAAGTTTTCGTAACATATTACAGTTATTTTAATATGGTTATAATATAATTTTTTTATGAAAATTTATACTTGCTTATTTTTCTAACTACACGACCATCGGGAAATATCGGTACGGCTGCACACTTACGGCCCAAAAACATACCGATTTTTAAATCACGATTTGTTTGTTAATACAAATGTTAGAAAATTAATAAATAAACCATTCAAAATATTATTAATTTCTACGATTAATGATACATAACTTTCAATTTTAATAATTTATGCAAATATTGCAGCAATCGACAAATTTGACAAGAAAATGAAAAAATTTTTTGTTTAAATTTTTTCAACTTCTGCATATTTTTTAAAAATTTCAGAAAAAATTTGAAACTTACGTGGGTGTAATCATTCAAGTCTTGTTAAAAAAAGAGTTTAAAAATCTTAATCGGTTTACGAGATATCATTTTAAACGGTTGAGTATTTTCATCCAAAAACCGATTAAATTGACAAATTCAATGCACTTGTCAAAAAACATGCTCCGACGTTTATAATAGTATTTTATGAACTGAATAAGATTTTTAAACTCTTTTGGCCTTAATTTAAAGATGAGAATTGAATGATTACACCTATGTAAGTTTCAAATTTTTTCATAAAAAATTTGAATAACAATGGTATGTTTTAGCATTTTTAACTTAACAGTTCTTTTTAAATATTTCAAAAATTTTAAATATCAATTTTTTAATTCGATAATATTTTTATAGATACAAAAACATATTTTATTTAAAATTACGAATGGATATTAAAATCTGTATCAATTTATAAAAAAATAAAAATCTAAAAATGGTCAAAATATTTTCTGACTATTGATTTTCTCTCAAAAAATTATACTATAAAAACAATTTTATGGAAAATTTAATTCATTTTCTTGATATAATTACACAGAGAAAATTTGTTTCTTATGTTTTACCGAATTTTTAAGTAAAGTTAGGATATAGTGGCATAACAGTAATTTTTAATAATTTTTTAATTAATTTTTCAGGAATAATATTCAAAATTTAATGTCATATCTTTATTTCTTACAAACTAATACTGTAAAAGTTAAAACAAAATTGAAACTGAACGTTTAATAAAAATTAAATAAAATTTTAAAGTTTCTTTTGAATACCTACTTAATGGTCACTAAAGTTTCAGGAACAGTTCGGTAAAACTTTCTTGACTTGACTCGAGTGTTAGTTTTCAGGAATAGTTCGGTAAAACTTCCTTGACTTGCCTGAATTGTTAGTTTTCAGGATTGAAATATTTTTTTAAATGCCCCGTAGTAAAAATAACTTAGACAATAATAGTTAGTTGTTTTTAACTTATTTGTACTAATTTACTAATGATTAATAATTTCATTTTTAGCAGAAACCGCTTTTGAAACGAAACTAAATAGAAAATTACTTTCGTTTTAGTTATTAAATAATCCAAAAACAAAAGTACTTGAAAATATTAAGATTCGTGTCAACTCGAAACAAAAGATTGAAAAGCGTAATAATTTAGTGACAATCACAGAAAAATTGTTTGCGCATACTTATCTAACTAGAGCAATGTAAGTAATTAATGTAACTTACGTAATCATAGTAAATTACGTAGCTATATTAATTTACATAATTAAAGTAAGTTACGTATGTTACGTAACCAGAGTAAATAACGTTACTACAATAACTTACGTAAGGGATCCAACTTACATAAGTTACGTAACTAGAATAACTTAAGTAATTTATCAATTTACGTAACTTGAGTAACTAGATTGACGTACGTAATTTATCAATTTTACGTTACTTAAGTAAATAATTAAGCTAATGCAGCTGACGTAATTAATATAACTTACTTAAAAAATTAAACGTACGTAACTTACGTAAGTTGGATTCTTAACGTAAGTAGAATAACTTACACAAGTTACGTAAATAATCAAACGTTTGTAACTTACGTAAATAATCAAACTTACATAAGTCACGTAACTAGAATAACTTACTCATGTTACGTAAATGATTAAACTTACTTATGCAAATAATAAAAAATTGATTATTTTAATCTTTTTTGATAAAAATTTTGGAATAATAAGAATTTTAATAAACTATTGTTTTATTACATAAAAAACAAATTTAAATATTTTTAAAAAACTTAAAAATCTGAAAAATGTAAAAAAAAATTTTTTTAAAAAATAATAAAAAAAATTTTTTTTTAACAAAACTTTTTTCATAATTTTTTTTAATTCTATACACAGAAAGGAACAATTTATGTTCTTAAAATTTTTTTCCTAAAGTAATTGTTTTTGAGATATCAACAATTGAGAAAAATGGCTGATTTTTTAAATAAAGGATCATATTTTTCTTAAAAATTATCGTATAAAAATTTTGAAAAATGCGTTTTAAAGGTGATAAAACTAGCTTTTAAATGACATGTCTGGCATTAAATTCTGATGATTTCTAATGAAACTGTATCACATAAAAAAAACAAAAAAAAAGGAAAATTTTATTCTTCAATAACATTATTTACTCATTAACAAATTTTTTTTTAATTTCGATTTTATGTAATGTTAAAGATGAGAAAATGAGCTTTCAAACAATATTTTTTTGAGCTTTGTAATTTCAATAGTAAACAAAATACAAAACTTTTTTTAAAGCCTTTAATCGCTGTAGGGTGGGCAAAAGTTATTGAGCGGCACTGCATGTATTAATGTATGCGTTTAGAATGTACTGTAGGCAAGTGTAATGAATAAGTATTTTTTCGTGAATAATTTCAGGGGATTATGTTGATTAAAGTAGGTAAAATGAGATTTACGGCAGTATCACTATAGAACTACTGCAATGACATTATTTTTTATTTTTATTCTTCAATGAATATAAATTTTACCGAACATTGTACGTTACGTTTTACTGAACTTTCAATAAAATAAGAATAGTCAACATTTACCCTACGTTTTACCGAACTATACAATAAATATAAGTTTTACCGAACACTGTTCCTTACGTTTTACCGAACTTTCAATAAAACTGATTGTTAGTGATAGTTATTACTTTTTGAAAATTTGAAACCATGAATTTTTACTTTTATGATGAAATTTTTGCAAGAAAAATAGAGAAAAATACTGAAATAATCGAAATAATTCAAATTTTGTATAATATTTTTTAAACTTGTTTAAAATTTAATTTGCAAATAAATGTATAATTATGAACATTTAAGTATAGACGTTTGTTTATAGCAGAAAAAAATCGTTAACTTCACTTTAGATTGAAATCGTCTATAAAATATTCATTTATCCTTGAATAAAATAATTATGTCAGGTATCGTAGTGCACTAGTAAATAATTAATTGTAATTGGCTTAAAAGTTCTCAGCCTTTACTTTGCATACATAGTTTGATTGACATGAGAAATGACAACTGCCTGTTCTATATTACAAGGAATTATTTATAAGCGTATGAACCAAATAGGGTATATCATTTAGAATCTATAAAAATTGCATGAAACTAACAACAAAATAAAAATGGTTATAATATGAACAATATTTATTTATAAATACAGTTTTTTCCGTGTAGTTGACAAAATTTTAATATTAAAATTAGTAACTAATGAAAAAATAAAATGTAAATCCATAAAAAAATTAAATTGTATTACTGTGACGAACGGACTTCGTCACGAAATATCCCTTCGTGATAACAAAATACAAATATAATATTTACAAAAAAATATTAACAAAATATACTTAGTTCATCTATTCGTTATAATCTTAATTAAAATGAGTTTAAATATTAATAAAATATAATATTTCTCTCAATCATTGCAGTTTATTATATTTTACATTTTTAGAAATTTACATTAAAAAAGATTAAGAATTTAACTTTAATTAAAAGAATGAGGCTTCAGATACCAATGTATTGTGAAATTTAAGGAGTGGTGTGTCTAGGTTATTGAACCATGATCACAACACTGCCTAAAACTGCAAGCTTGCAGAAAAGCGCCTGGCAACGAGCAGATGCAATAAACTAAAGTATGATTTCACAACTGTAATGACGATTAATAAAATCGATTTTCACAGGGAAATCTGGGCATTTGCCCGTGTGTCTCGGCGTGACCAAGACGGAGACTTAGGGCTATAGTACCAAATAAAGTTATTGTACGAAGCCCTTGTTCGTTTAATTAAATTAAAGGTCTGAATAATAGACCACAAAATGAAGTAATAAAATAAGTGAATGAATAAATGGTTATAAAAATAAAGTGACAAAAGTAAGAATTAAAAAGTGAAATATTAAATAAAGGTGAGCTAAGTTGTTTTACACACTAAAATACAAAACATGCACATAAACACATTACGCATCAGAAAATAGATATTGTGTAGAATCACACACTTAAAAGAAAATAAAGATTGTGATCTTTAAAATAAAGTAAAAAAGGGAAATTTAGATAATTGTATTAGGATTTCGAAGTCATAATATATTCTCATTATATTGTAAATTTGTTTAACTTTATTAACATCTACACAACAATTTCAAAACCTTAAAATCCACTTTTTCCAAACAGTAGAGATTCTCACCTCACTACTTGAACAATAAGTAGGAAGGAGGGGATCCACTACCAAAAACAGGTTTGAAGGTTTCGAATATTTTCGTGTAACATTCCTTTAAATTAAAATATTGTTAACAATTCAATTTGTTTATTACAATTACAATTTGATCTAGATGCAAATGATTATTTAATTTAAAAATGAGAAAATTCTGTTAATATATCAAACGATTCATTAACGAGCGCGCCCCACGAGAATAAATCGCTTCGATGGTTCTCACATGCGGCATACAATAAGGGCTATAAAAGTATATACATGATATAGTGATTTTATCAACAAAAGTTAGAGAGATTCTGTAAAAAAAATATTTTTCAACTAATTAATTTAATGATAGCAATTAGAGAAATCTTTCGTTTTCCCTTCTGGCATCATATATAAAGAAGGTGCGAGCGAATTATAAGAATACATTATATTGTATTATATGAAGTTGGGTAATAAAGCCATATGTTTTTTTGTGATTTTGAACTTATTCGATTAAAGGCGTAATGAATGCAATTATACAACTTATCGTGAAACAAGCACAATTTAGTTTTAATATAAATAATTTAAGTGTATGAAAAAAATTAGATGCTTTTGTTATAGAGGAATAAAAATCAAATAAAATTTAAAGTTAATGAGCCTTGGTTTAATTCTCGCTGAATTTATGTATGGTTTTTGTTGTAAAGCGTGTTATATGAGTTTGTTCTCAATTTATCTGATTTTCTTTAATAGTGTTTACATTTATTTATACTGTGAGTCGAAGATAATGCGTTGCGCAACAGGTGTGGACTTAACTTATTCCGTCTATTGTCTAGATAATTAAATTTTTATAAATTAGAGGGTATTTTCATGACAGAACTTTTCTTACTATTAGTTGTCATTATCAGCTGTCAATTTTTAGTCAATTCAAAGCACAAAAACAGTTAAAACACGATTTAATTAACCCTTTAAAATCCCTGGGACTTACACTGGTTTTTAGGTCTCCACCCTCAATAGCAAGAGAACCCCGTAGCGCGTCTTTTGATTGAAAGCCCTCATATGAAGTTTTATTTCTTTATGCAAAAGACACGCTTTAGAAAATCGATTTTCACGCAAGACTAAATCAAAATGTGCGCGAGCCTTTATTTAATTTTGTTTTTTTAAATAAAGAGGTGGAGATCGTTTTCTGAAAAAAAATTTCGCTAATTCACTGTGATGGATATTATACTGGTGGAGGCAAAACAAAATTCTCCTTGAAGTGTGCAACGGAACGAAAATATGATTCTAAACTCTTTTGAACTTGTGTATACACATACGTTTATTAAGGGTTCAAGTAAAGGGATAAAAAAAGAAAGTAAAAAAAGAACGAGTAGTTACCGGTGCTAAGATTGCGAGGCCATAAGGTGAAGTTATCCGAGGAATTTGTGTTGAACATATAGTATACCGATCCTGAGTAAAACGTTTGCCAGGAGTCTACTGCGTTCTTTCTAATATGGTGTTGTTGGCTTTTGCTGCGCAGATGCTATACACACAAAAAATTAAGTGAGGCGCGAAAATGCTAACGTCGATGTAACTCTTTTTGTGCAAGTAATTTCTAAATTTAATCACATAATGTCAAGAAATTTATTTAGAATTATAATTTCCTTTATTTTGTTCTAGAAAAACCATGAGAACAATTTTTAAAATACAATAAAATACATATATAATATACATTATTCATACAATAAGAATTCATAATTAAATCTTAATCAAAAGTTGGATAACAATAATGAGGATAGAATTATTAATTTTTAAAAAGTCTACAAACAGACAAAAGCATAGTAAAGCACACAGCATTCAAACGAAAAGACTCTAAAAGCCCATATAAAAGTTATAATAATCCAAATATATTAAAATTAAAGTTTTAAACACACGCAGTGCTCTTACATACAGTAATATTTATGTAGTCAAAATAATAATACTAAACAATAATACATACAATCAAGAATGAAGCTATATAAGTAGAAAAATATATTTTAATTTTGTCAAACTATCAAATGTTTAAAAAGTTTGGACCTAAAATAACACTTTCTGCATTGGTTATTGAACATGGAAGAGAGTTCCACAAAGTTACAGCCGTAACAACAAAAGCCGTAAAAACTTCTTGAAGACTTTTTTTAAATTTTACCTTCACGAAGACGAAAACTGATATAAAGTGTCAAAACAGTAATTTTTCAAGAACTAGACTGTAAAAGCAACTGCATTGAAAAATAATAATAATAAAATAAATAATAATAATTCTTATTGAAGGTTCTGTAAAACGTAAAATAAGTGTTCACTATATTTATATTTACTAAATAGATTAGTAAATCTTGAAAAACTAAAATAAAAAATAATGTCATGGCAGTAGATCTATATTAACAAATACTGCCGTAAATCTTAATTTACTAATATAATCACTACATAATCCCCCTACAATTGTTTATGAACAAATATTTATTTAAAACACCTGTATATATATATATATATATATATATATATATATATATATATATATATATCTGTCTATCTTATAAAAAGATATCGCCGCCGCCGCTGTTTCAAGATTCAAAGGTCAAAGGTGAAAGGGCAAACATAGCCTTAAAACCCCTTACTACTCACAGGTCACTTGGCAAACATAACCTCAAAACCCCCTTCCTACTCACAGGTTCCTTGGCAAACATAACCTCAAACCCCCCCCCCCTATTCATAGGTCACAGGGAAAACATAACCTCATAACCCCCTTCCCACTCACAGGTTACAGGGCAAACATAACCTCAAAACCCCCTTCCCACTTACAGGTCACATGGCAAACATAACCTCAAAACCCCCTTCCTACTCACAGGTCACATGGCAAACATAACCTCAAAACCTCCTCACTACTCATAGGTCACAGGGAAAACAGATCCTCATAACCCCCTTCCCAATCACAGGTCACAGGGCAAACATAACCTCCCCTTCCCACTCACAGGATTATTATACCTCCTCGCGGTGCATCTTGGAAACAAATTCTTTAAAAGCAAAAAAAAAATATGTTTTAATACTTTGTTACTAAAAATTTTAATTAAATTTAATTATTCAACAAACATTAATTAAGTTAATAAATAAAAAATTTTAATTTTAATTTTAAAGAATTTGGCTAAAAACCAATTGTTGAAGTATTTTAAATAATTTAAAAAATTGAAATCAATGTATTTAGTGATGCACTTCGAGCGAGTCTCGTCTCGAAAAACCGAGAATCTCGCGAGAAAAACAATGAAAACAATTGAATGTGATATTTTCATCTCTTTTCATTTATGAAAGGACAGAGTCTCGTTGTGCATCACTAAATGTATTTTTAGATAGAAACTTTAAACTGTAAATTTAATAACAGGGGGGTTGGCGCGCGAAGCGCGCAGGGGGGCATAGCCCCCTAGTATATATATGGGTGAATTTTCTGAAAGTGACATTTTTGATGTCTCGAATAATTTTACAAAATCTACTCTTTAATAATTATTATCAATTTCCATAGTAAAAATTTAGCACTTATTTATCATTTTTAAAAGAAAATTAGATAATTTTATTACACATGGTTGTTTCAAATTACTAAATAGCACTTTTGACAATTTCGCCATTTCGGAAATATTGAGGGGGGTCCGGTTTACCCAACAGACCGGTTTGCCCCACTCAATATTTCCGAAATGGCGAAATTGTCAAAAGTGCTATTTAGTAATTTGAAACAACCATGTGTAATAAAATTATATATATATATATATATATATATTTATTTATTTATTTATATAAGAAATACATATATATATATATATATATATATATATATATCGCACGCTTTACCTTATTCCTTCAGAAAGTTTCTAGAAAGTTTAATCTGGATTTTTTTTCACCGCTTGCGAGAAAGATTCATATGAATAAACAATAGTTATACAAAATAAAAAAAATTATTTTTCACAACGCCCCTAACGAAAACTACACTTTCTACACCTCTATAGTGAGACGAAAGTAGCCAATTGCAGACGAGATCGCATTTGTCTACTTTCCTCCCGCTATGTTGAGAAGATTCTTCCCTAGGGAGGAAAGTTGATGACGTAGCGGGAGGAAAGTAAATAGATACGTTCTGATTGGTTAAATGAATTCCAACCTATGTGTCCTCTGTAGTAGACAGATTTTACTAAAAACTAACCTCTGTTTTCAGTTTTCACCGGCCGTCGTGTTTTGTAGTGAATATTTTTATTTTACAAAGTGCTCAACGTACACCTCCTAAATTATCTGAAGCAGCGCAAAATGCTGTCTCAGAATTATTACCGAAAAAATCGAAAGGCCGATATATAACAGCATACAATGATTTCAACGAATGAAAATTAAGAAATAAAGGTACTTGCTCACCTCCACTGCCTGCCTGCGCAGGCAGTAGATCGTTCACACCTCACTTTTCTCGTTGAAAAAATGGGATAAATTTGAATATCTATTAAAATTCAAATCTTCCCCCATTTTTTCAACGAAAAAAATTGAGGTGGAAACGATCTAGTGTCTGCGCAGGCAGTGGAGGTGTGCGAGTACCTTAACGCTTAAAACAATTTCTGAAAATGTCCTTACAATAATATGTGTTTTTTAACGGGTTGTTGTGAAAAGTATAGTGCGTGCCTCGGAGAGACGCATCTTTCTCGCCTCGGGTGATTGCCGCCCTCGCTTCGCTCGTGCGTCAAATATAAGGGGCATATTGCTCAAAAATAGTGTTTCCAGCCTCTCGTCTCACTTCTGAAGAATTAAAGATATCTTGTTCTGATTTATTAGAATAATTGGGGGAATTTGTGCTGATAAAAAATATTCTGGAAATTTGCAAGTAATTTTTGAAATAAATATTGAAAAACAAAATTAACAAAATAAGCACGATACCAAACCGTTAAAAACTCAGTTTCTCCAAAGTTTAAACAATATTTTCAATAATTATTTATCAAAATTTTCCAAAATTCCGAGAAGAGCACCAGCCGCAGAGCGTTTATCTATATTTACCAAAAATTCTCGACTAAAAATATTCTTTTCTTTTTCAAAGAAAGCGCGATCACGAAACCACAACATGTCACACCAACATGTCAATGATTTTTCAAAATTCACCAAATTCAGTTTCACCAGGAACAATAAATCCTGATGTGAGTAAGTAAGTGAGCAAGTAAACAAGACGGAAATAAGCAAATAAGGAAACAAGTTAGCATGCAAGTAAAAAGCTAAGCAATTAATCAAGTAAGCAAGAATGCGAAAAGCAATAAGCAATTAAGAAAGTAACCAAATAGTAAAGTAAGCAATTAAGCAAGAGCTTAAAAAGAAAATAAACAAAAAGGAAGTAAGTAATGAAGTAAGCAAGGAAGGAAAAAGAAAATAAGCAACTGAGAATGTAATCAAATAATTAAATAAGTAAGAAAGAAAGCAAAAAGTAAATAAGTAAGTAACTTAAAAGTTTTGTAAATAATAATCAAGTAAGCAAGGAAGCAAAAAATCATATAAGTAATCAAATTACTTCCTTCATGCTTACTAACTTATTTTCTTAACTCCTCTTTGTTTATTTGCTTACCTACTTGCTTGCTTACTTCTTTACTTATATACTTACCTTCTTGCTTACTTCCTTATTATTTTCTTTTTGCTTATTTGTTACCCAATTGTTTGCTGAATTATAATTAATTGAATTTTAATTTAATTAATGATAAAATAATTATTAATCAATTAATTAGTAAATTATATATAAATGATTAAATTTATAAATAAATATTATAATTATAATTATAATACCAAATTTTTTATATTCTCTAAACACTATATGTTTTTAATTTTGGAAATATAACTACTCCAGTTTAGGATAAAATAATTATAGTCTTCAATAATTATAGATAATTATATAAACTGTAATTATCTTTTCATAATTATAGTCTAAAATTGCAAAAACCCAATGTCTAGACAATATTGCTATAACAATAAGTGTGACAAAAGGATTTGTAAAATTTTTAATATTTTTCAAGATATTTACAATCATATAATTTTAAACTTAGTTTAGGAATTTTTGTCTCGTAAACTATTGATCGTATAAAAGAATTTCGTAATTCAAAATTACACAGAAAACGTTAAACTTTAATTTTATTTCTTAAATAAATAAAAGATGTTTTGATTCTTGTGTTTGTCCTTGTAAACTATTGATCGTAGAAAAGAATTTCGTTATTCAAAATTACACAGAAAACATTAAACTTTAATATTATTTCTTAAATAAATAAAAGATGTTTTGATTCTTGTGTTTGTCCTAATGGCTTTAAGCTATTAGGCTAAACACAAGAATCAAAACATCTTTCATTTATATAATCTTATGGCTTCCAAAAATATTGAATTATTTCTTAAAGTGACAAAATTTAATTCTTAAACAATTTGTTAAAACAATAACTTTTATTGTTAATTTTTTATAAAGATATTGAAGGATTTTTTTTATTTTTAAAAAATAAACCTTAATGTTTACTGAACTGATTGTAAATATAAGTATGGTGTTTTTAACTTTTTTGAAAAATATTTTTTTTGAAATTTGTGTTTTTTCTATAATTTTGAATATCAAAATGTTTTCTAAGATCAATTGTTTAAGGGCATCCGAGAAAAATTGTCTCCAAAAAGTATTTTCCCGCCTGTCGTCTCACTTCTAAGTAGTTAGAGAAATCTCGTTCTGATTTATCAGGACAATTAGGTGAATTAGTGCTGATAAAGAATATTTTCGAAATTTGCAAGTAATTTTTGAAATAAATATTGAAAAACGTAATTACAAAAGTTGTATTTTTGGCGAAAGTGGGCCCAAGTAGCACGCTGTATCACCTGAATGTCATGGCGATATCTATTGGGAATATTCCTGTGATATTAAGGAAGTATCATAATGTCCTCTTTTTTTTAATATCTCTGTGACATTCCTGCGATATTGAGGGGATATTGCTGTGACATCGAAAAGATACTGCGGCCATATTGAGGCGGAATATTGCTGTGATATTGAGGGAATATTGCTGCGATATTGAGGGGATATTCCACAGAATTTTTTCTATAAGTAGGGAATATCCCCTCAATATCGCAGCAATATTCCCTCAATATCACAGCAATATTCCGCCTCAATATCGCCGCAGTATTTTCTCGATGTCACAGCAATATCCCCTCAATATCGCAGGAATGTCACAGGGATATTAAAAAAGCGGACATTATGATACTTCCTCAATATCACAGGAATATTTCCAATAGATATCGCCATGACATTCAGGTGATACAGCGTGCTACTTGGGGGGGGGGATAATATGGCGGCGAGCATACAGACAAGTGGATCTATGTGTCGGTGGTTAAAGAGGTGGCGCCAATTCTCGGTAGTGGCCGCGACTTGAACTACGAAAATGTCTCCAACTTCAAATTACTTGACTTTCAATCGTAAATAAAAAAAAATTTTCTCACAAAATTATTGCAAAAACGGAGAGGACCGCTCCTCAGTGAGTCTTCTTCTATCACCTCTCCAAACATGAACCAGAAATATTTTATCCTCTCAAAATGAGACGGTGATACCAAAACGTTAAAAACCCCATTTTTCATATGTTTATACAATTTTTCCACTATTTTTCCCCCGATGCCCTTAAGAGATAAAAATTCTTGAAAAAAGTGTCGAAATAATTGTATGATTGAAAATATTTTGCCAAATATTAAAAATTTTGCAAAACTGTATTGCACACTAATATAGGACCCTAAACACTATAAAATTACAAAATGTAAGCAAAATCAAAATTTCTTCAGTGCACGGAGCCATGGAACGACCCAATTAGTACATTTGAATATTATACTAATAAATGCTTGTTATATCAGATTTATTATATCCGTGTCTTTTTAATAAATAAAACAATTTTATTCAATAATTGTGCATGCATTTTCTTTTAAAACTTGAAAAACTTCAATTTAAATAAATCTAATAAATAATCAATATGAAATAATATTTTTTATATATTTCATATTGATTATTTAACAGAAATGTTTAAATTGAAAATTTTCAAATTGTGAAAAAGTGTGCTTTTTAAATTGCATGCGCTACAAAATAAGAAGACAAAGTAAAGGATTTACAAGGCTTAAAAGAGGATGAAATTTAACCTTCTTTTCAGCTTGAATCCTTGCAAATATGTATATTTTTTCACACATTTAGAGGTACGAAAGTGGGCCTTTCTTGCATGCAAATTGGACTTCTTTTAATTCTCCCAGTCCGAAAAGTGGGAGGGTAAAGAGGTTCAAAAGAGAGTCAAAATTTCGCCTCGGGTTACTACAAAAGATTATAAAACAAGATTTTAAATTTGAAAAATCCATTTCAGGTGAATCATCCAACCTGACTATAATGGTTAGCAACAATATTCGATCTACTATTTTTTTGTATAATTTTACTATTAGTTACTATAATGGCAATGTATGGTGACTCAAAAAGTACGATGTAAAATAGTCTATACAAACTGTAAAAAAGGAAGTTAAATTTTATTTTAACTCCCTAGGGGATTTTATTGGAATTGATTTTAAACTTAAAAAATTTCTCTCTTAACTTCAAAGTCCGTCAACTCCCTAAATTTTTTACAGTGTGGGATAAAAAATGTACTAGCAGATCGAATACTCAAAATTCTTCGACATGTTTTTAATCGTTTTTTTGACCATGTCATTGACTGTATAATCGTGTTTCAGCATGTCAATCTATTTGATAAAGTATTAATGCTGAAAAGTTGAATTTTCTTCATTTATTAAACAGTTAGGTGAATGCAATCGCAGATCATTGATAAAGTCATCTTTAAAGCTGGTTTTTATATATGTGCTCAAAGGATTATAATCTTTTAGAACTTTATATACTATCATTTAGTCGCAATTTAATTAACGTAAAATAGTATGTCATCATTCCATTCTATTATTTATTATAATTTTCCTAATGCAATATAGAAATTATTCAATTATAGAAATTAAATTCAATACTATTGGCATTATTGGCCCAATTTTTTTTCAGTGTAAAATCTTTGCAGCAAGTTATTTTAATTTGGATCTTGCTTTAAATAATAGTAGGAGAGACCATGGCGTAATGGATCACTTTTCACTTTTTGTTGCTTAACTTCGTCATTCTTGTTTTAATAAAAATTTCATCGTGTGGAAAACTTAGCCTAACATCTTAGCTTTCATTTTAAAAAAAATATTTCCTAATATTACTTATACTTTTTTTCTAGAACAATGTTTTTTAAGAAATGCAAGTTGAGCAATTTCGCCTCGGTCCGGGGCGTATTGGATTATCAATGAAATTATAATTTTGATCATGAAATATTATTTAATATTGACAATTCTGGTTTCTATTGAGGTTGAGACGTTTTGTAAGTTCAAGTTGCGACCACTACCGAGAATTGGCGCCTCCTTCTTAACAACCAACATATAGATCCACTTGTCTGTGTGCTCGCCGCCATATGTCTATATTTAATAAAATTCTTTAACATTTTCATGATTTTATACCTAAATAGTTCCATTGTCTCCGAGTCTTCACTGCTATCTCTCTTAGCGCTATTAAGACTGAGTACATGTATTGTTCTTTATAAAAAATTGTAATCACATTGTAAACAGTAGTACATTATATTTTCCAAAATATCGCTTGATTGACAAGTTTATCATTTTCAGTATGCAGTATATATATGCTTCGATTAGTCCCTTTAACTTTCAATGTTTGCTTCAGGCATTTCTCTTTGAGGTTATAAATCACATATTTATTCGATAGGATACAGCGATATATTGATTACACTGTCCAAAGTCAAGAGGAGTCGGAACTGTCTGTGTTTGGCGAAGGTGATTAGACCTTCTCTCGTGAAACTAACATTGGAACCGAAATGTTTGCGCTCCCTCAGCTTTGGATCAGACGGGGGATGACAGTGATGAATGAGAGTTTGCTATTTAATAGACTGATCGATGTTGTGTGTTGCTTTGAGAATAATATAAAGGAAAAGGACATGAGACGATTGAACCAGCTGTAAACTGTCATTCACAACTATATACATATACATTATACATAACTATACAATTCTTTCATCGATCTGCCATCATCATATGATCCCTTCATAAATTATATTACAACTTTATGGTTCTTTGATGCGCATTAAAATATTGAAACGTTAAATATATAAGATAATTATCTTTAACACTTCTTTAAAGCAATAGACCCCGCAGAAAATATAGTTTTGCTTTAAATTCTTTTATCAGTTTTCTTCAGGCTGAATACAAAACATAAAATTCAAAATTTTTTGAAAATGGACAAAGCACTCTTAATGTATTTTAAGCGGGGAAATATTATTTATGTAAATATTAAGATTCTATATTTTAAGAATGAAATAGTAATCGCGAGGAATTTTCGCATTTATCTTTATATATAACTCGAGAAACATAAATGTTTGATGATTAATCTTTCATTTTCCTTCTTAATTGAGAAGATAAATAGGGAGTGGCTGAAGTTTATGAAATGTTAATTGACACGTAACTCATTCTCTTCTCCGAAGGGGAACTGGTTTGAATCGTTATAAGCTCGAGCAAGCAGATATTTTACGATCAACAAAAGTTGCGAATTATGACTTCGACTTAAAGACAATAGGCCCACGCTTCTTGAACATTTGAATCCTCCAGAGCAACGACTTTTCTCACGTTATAAATTATTCCAAGGAGAAGTTGTCATCCTTAAGTGTAAAATTATTTCTTGCATATTTATATGAACAACCCACCAGAAATAAGAGACTGGTTTTTTTCTTCCAATTACAGTCGAGAGTGTTAACATCCATGACTGTACATTAGGTTCACCTCTGGAAAAAATTTCCAAGAGTAAGTGCAGGAGTTGGAAGAATCTTCTGTTTTATTCAACAGTTTTGATTTTTACAATATACCAAAATTGTTCCCAGCGCTCTTTCTCCACTGCGAGAGTTAACAAATCTTCGGAGCAAAATATTTCCTGGAATAAACAACGAACCTATTTTCTTCTCTGACATTCTGAAATCATCAACTATTTATTTTCTATAGTCATGAATTAGATTTTTCATTCCAATAATTTTTCCCACAATTTGAAATGATGCATGGAAGTTGATTTTTGAATATTGCATTTTTTTTAAATGTGGAACATTTTTTGCTGTTAATTAAATTTTTCGAATTAAGCGCACGAATAAAAAATTAAATAATAAATCGCAATAAAAAATTTGTTTGCTGGAGAAATAAATTATTAACTATATTGGCACTAATCTTATGACTCCTCAGCAAAGTTGGATTTAACGTTCATTAGGTGAAGCAAAACAACTAACAGTCGACTCATTAAATTCTCTTATCGTCTGCACGATCGTATAAGTGTCTCAAGCGAATCGGCCTCACGTGCTTCACGTTCAGCTAAGATTCGACACGGTCAGAAGTTTATGTGCAAAAAAATTCAATTGCCAAACCCTCGTCAGCCAATCTTCTTTGAATCTTCCCTCCGTTGAAGCACGCGATCGTTTTCAAAGACTCTTTTCTTCTTGACATTATCGTCTTATTCATAATTATTGTGAACGAATTGTCAGTAATTTTTGAAAAAGATTTCAAATTCCATCTATATATTTCTAAAATTAGTAAAAACGTTTACTAATTTGAATTAGTACTCTGGTAAGAACTAACGCCGTGTTCAGCTTTTCTAGAAACTTAGATGAGGCTTGGTCAAGATTGACTGAGCCTCGGTGACATGGTGGAAACAAGGTTGCTTTTAATCATAATGTAACACTTATTTAAGTCTGACGCTCCAGTCCAGAACACAGATTTTTAATATTATGTATTTACAAACATGTTTACTAGAGTGACCGTTATTTTGCAAAAGTTGGAATTTCTTAGGTCTCCAGGCAGTATTTGATTAAAAATGTGAAAAAAATGAGCTATGCACAAGAAAAGCCCAATCAATCAATATTAACCCGTGCCACCGAAGGGTTAAAATTTAATTCGGGTTTAACATGCGATTAGTGCACTTTTTTACATTTTGTATGAGAACTTTTTTTTAATTAATGCCTTGGCGACATTCATATTTATGGTTTTTGATGTGCTGAACACGAATCCGATGTCAAAAATAAGTTTTGACAGCTTCCAGCTGTTAAAAAAGCTGTCAATCTTTTTAAAACGACAGTTTCTGTTTGAGTTTAGACAGTTTTTGTGTTTAATTTAGTAAATAAAACCAAATTTTTTCTCATATAAAAATATTTTAAGAACAACAAGGTCAAACTAAATAGAAATATGTAATATTGACAGCTTGCAATGAAACTGTCAAACGTTTAAAAACAAGTTTTTGACAGTTTTTACATTAAATTACTCAGATAAAAATATTTTCAGGGTATTGAGATAAACGTGAATAGAATTATGTAATAAATTAAACACAAAAACTGTCTAAATTCCCACAGAAACTATCGTTTTAAAAGGATTGACAGCTTTTTTGACAGCTGGAAGCTGTCAAAACTTATTTTTGACATCGGATTCGTGTTCAGCACATCAAAAACCATAAATATGAATGTAAAAAAATGCATTTATCCTATGTTAAACCCCATTTAAACTTTAATTCTTCGGTGGCACGGGTTAATATTGATCGATTGGGCTTTTATTGTGCATAGCTTATTTTTTTCACATTCTGAAGCAAATTCTGCCCGGCGACCTAAGAAATTCCAACTTTTGTAAAATAGCGGTCACCCTAATGTTTACAGTTTTTGTTCACAACACTTATACAGATTAATTAGTAATATTATTATTTTATATAACGTTTCGAATGAAAAATATTCTTTCGCATGTGAGATCGAACTTACGTCCCCTAGCCCCTGCAAAATACCATTAGTCTATAACTGCACCTATTAAAACCGCACAGCCACTGAACGTTGGATGGGAACTCTCCTAATCTACAACATTCAACGGCAGTGCCGTATATTCTGAAGTTCTGAAATTTCCAGGAAATACAATAATGTCCGCCGGTTGGAAGCTTCCCATAGAAACTTCCCTTGAAAGTTTATAGGAAATTGACAGTGGAAACTTCTCGGAAGCTGTCAAAGTAAGTTTCTTGAAAGGTTCCAAAAATTATTAAAAAATTTTTTAGTGAAATTATTATTTAAAAATGTTTAAAAAAATTTAAACGATTCAAATTTTATATTCTTTTAAAATAAAAAAGTGGGTCTAATTAAAAAAAATTATCTTCACAACTACAACACGCATGAGAGTAAGACGAACTCGAACCTCCATAGACCTCAAAAGTGTGCTGCTGGGATAGCGCATTATGCGCTCAACTAAATCGACACTTGACTTTACAGTGTTAATTTATATATTATATATTTCATTATATCTTTGATATAATGTTCTATTTCTACTTAAGATAAATTCTTTTGAATTAAATTTTACGATATTTGGATAATTCGAACATTTTTCAATTAAATAGCAAATTCAAAAATTGAATTAATATTTGAGTCAAAATACGTGGAGTGTACCAGCGAATTTTGAAATTTACTGGATTGTATTGAAGTAGTATATTTCGTAACTTGTGCGAGCAGTTGCCAATTTTTGAATGAGTACTTTACTTGGAGTACTCGAGTTGAAGTGCTCGTTCAAAAATTGGCAACTGCTAGCACAAGTTACGAACGATATTTTTCATAACAAGGTGCAAAAAAGTGCCCTTTTTTGCACCGCGTTATGAAAACACATAAAATGCAAGCTTCATTATGAGTTTATTAAACAGTTCAAAGGATTTTTAAAAAAATTAAAATTTCTCTGAGTTATAAACAATTAAAGTTTTTTACAATGCTTAATTAAAAAATTCATATCTCGTGATAGAATTAATGGGTTTTAATGAACGTTGCATTTTTGTAAACTTTAAATATTATAGATTTATTTGAAAAAATAAAAAAAACTTATTGTTAAAATTTACTAAATGTTATTGCAAAATTAATTGTTTCATTGCAAAATAAACAATGTTCTCAACGTTTTAGAAAGTTCGTTCAAATTCTATTGGAAAGAGAATTTTATAAAGATTCAATAACCATTTCCAAATTTTGTGAGCTGTAATTAGGAAAGAAGTAATTACATTTTTTTTAATTGTATTAATTTGTTAACTTTGATTAAATAAAAAATTATAAACAATTAAAAACTAAAAAATTGCTCGCATGAAATTTGGAAACGGGTATTGAATATTTATAAAATTCTCTTTCCAATAGAATTTGAAAGAACTTTCTAAACCGTTGAGAACATTGTTTATTTTGTGCTGGTACACTTCACGTATTTTGACTCATTTTATTTCACCTAAAGTGGTTGCGGCCTACTTTTAGACAAATCTCATAATTTGTACAAATAATGTTTAAGGGGAGATTCCACTGATTTTTTTTTTGAATACCGAAATTATTTTTTTTTAATTTTTGGTTAGTATGATTATCTAAAAATACGGGAAAAATAGTCTGAAGCGATAAGAATAGACTCGCTAGCAGGAGAGTAGGAATAACATCACCTTTCCACCTCGAAAATTCATGTTTTTTCATTAATTACCTAACTGCAATTTGTTTATTTTTAAATTTACATTTTTTCTTTTCGCACCGCTTGAAAGAGTAGTTCTTAAGTATTAAGAAATGTGTACTGTTACATATCAAAGGTTATGTATATAACTTTAAGTTAAATTTTTGTATATTTGGTCCTTCAAACTTTAAACGCGTTTTTCTCGAAACTTCACATTTTCAACTTGTTTACACTCTCATTTTTACAATTTTCAACGAAATAACTTGCAATTTGGACAGCATGCTCCTTGAATGTGTAGTTTTCGTGTAAACTAGGATATTTAAGATCCATTAATATTTATAAAAGTTATAAACAATTTAAGTTGCAAAATTATGGTCGAAAAATTAAAAAGTTTGCCATTTGGTTATTTTTCAATCAATTTTTTTTGTTCTAGTTTACACGATAGCCATAATGGTATAGATTAAGAAAATTTTTGACTTTTTTAGTTTAGATTAATTGTCGCAGAGAAAAAATGTAAACAACTTTTAGAGGGGACCACTTTCGGCAGCCATTTTCTAAGACTCCATTAAAAAAATAAATAAATAAATAATGATTGTTATTACTGTAACACAAGTATTTTATTGTAAAAAAAGTTTAACTAAGAAATATTTATTTTACTACCTATAAAAAAATTTTTTAAAAAAACCTTAATTTCTGTGGAATCTCCCCTTAATGTCTATATAATTCACTTTGGATAATTGTATTCAAAAAATTTTTTAATTAAAATTATAATTTTTAAATTAAGTTGCACAGAAAAAAGGTTAGTTTGACAGCTATGAAAATTTAATAAAAAAGCATGTAAATAATTTAGATAAAACAAATTTCTTGATTGATATTTGTTAAAAATGTGTTAATTTACTTCTATAAATAGATTATTACGTGAACATATCAAAAAAAAAGATAAAAATTAATTTCAAAACTTACCTATGACATGTCGAAAGTCATCATATTTCAATTAAATTTTTCTAAAAACTTTAAAAATATTAAAAAATGTATTACTGATTAATAATTAATACATTCAATGTACTTTCACATTATGTGCTGATTTTTTCGTTTTATAGTATAGAAATGTAAAAAAAATTTACCTTTAATATTGCGTCTTTTATGATTTTTCGTGATTTCAATCACTTATATGTTCTCTGGCACTTAACAAAAAAATCCAATTTTGATTTTAATATTTAATTCTATAAACATTAAACATTATTTGTACAAATTATGAGATTTTTCTAAAATTAGGCCGCAACGACTTTAGGAAGTTACCAAGAGTAACTTCCGAAGGTTGCCACGGGATACTTCCAGGAAGTTTCCTAGAAGTTTTTGTGCTATGTGGGTAAGAATTTGACTCAATTTGAAAAGCATAAAAAATCAGTCGGAGAAGCAGGCGCAATGCGCCTACATCATAGGGTTTCGTGGCGTAAAATGATATATAAATAATAATTTATTAATTACCATAGCAACGGTTGCCATGGCGATGGTTGTTATGACAACCGTTACCATAGCAACGGTTGTTATGGCAACCATTACGTAAGGCGTAAGGCCTTAAGACATAAAATATAAGACATAAGACTTAAGCCTTAAGACATAAGCCTTAAGACATAAGACATAAGACTTAAGACTTAAGCCTTAAGACTTAAAAACTACGGACGGACACCGAAGTCTCGCTATAAGGGTTTTGGCCCTTGGCCACGAAACCCTAAAAATGAGTAAGGCAGATGGCGCCACGTTCTATGTTATTTAAAACAGACTCATTTTGATATGCAACAAGAATGAGTCAAAGTTTTTTCTGTGTAAGTTCGAAGTGGGAAAAACCAAACTCAAAACACGACTATTATAAGTTATAATTATAATTAGCTTAGTTTTATAAATCATTAACTCAGAACTTCACATTTAATTTATTTATTCATGGAACATATTATTTATAAATATTTACATAATCAACTAATGTTTGCAATTTTCTTATTTTTCCTTAAATGGGAACCCAAACTGTCGTTTGTGAAAATTTCCATACAGAATATTAATATAGTATCAACATAACTATAACTCAAGTTTTATTTTTCATATTTTTTCTCAAAATTTTTATTGATTTATAACAGAAAATTCAAGTAAATTTTAGTTTGGGAACACTTTGGGAAATCTCAGTTGAGGCTAAGTTGGGTTGACCCAAACTTTGTTTAAGTACACTAGAGAAAACCTTTTTTTTGGTTCTTTTTACAGTTGCGTTGTTTTATTTATTTGTCCCGCATGTTATTGAAATAGTAATTCAATTAACTAAATTATTTTGATTTCTTATTTTTTGAACTTTGGGAAGCCCAGTTGGGCCCACATTGGCGCCCAATCTTAGTTAGGGCGACTTTGGGTATCCCATGTGCACTTCCAAAATTTATATTACATAGATCATGAAATTTCTTTACGTTTTGATTCTGTTCTTGAATATTTTCTAAATATTTAAATCTAAATGAAAAATTATAATTGTGTTAATTTAATAAGTGAATTTTACAACATTACTAATTAGATTTTTTCCTTTCGGGACAAAAATAGTCTTTAGATAATATTTTATTTCACTATTATTTATAAAATTGCACAAAATTGCAGTAAAACTACTTTACCTTTCTAATTTGTGAAATATACCATAAGAAACATCAGGGGAAAAATCTTAACTTCTTTTCAATGTGTAGAAAACCGGGATTTAAACAAATAAAATAACTAATAAACTAATTGAAGGCTTATTATCTTCTATTTGTCAATGTAATTAAACAAAACTGACAGTCGATGATGTTAAATTGCATTAGCTAGAATCTGTCCGTTACGAGACTCGATATATTATTACAACAATTTATTCTCATAAACTTTTCCCTTATCATGACGTAATAAATTTGTCGAACAGATTTGTTTTATCTAAAATTTACTTTCTCCAACTTTCCTTCATATATCAAAGGTTTACAGATCCGTTCTGGGATACTGTAGATTTAACTGTTTTGTTAGAAGTGTTACCCGTGGGTACAATTATCGAGGAGAGAGACGAGGCGATGAGGCAGTCTCACCACGTGCAATTACTCCTCGTAAATCAGGAAAGAGAGAGAGATAGATAGAGAGAGAGAGAGACGAGGAGAATGAAAGGTGGTTTACCTATGGCTGTAGAGAGAGCAATGTTGTGGGGTTACCACGTAAGTGATGAATGACCGCGGACTGACGAGGTGTCGAGCCACGAGATGGCAGCAAATGCAACCACCAATTACCCCTCGTAATTCTACTTGCCTGCATGTCCGTCGACCTGCCAGGCTACCCGTTTATGTCTGAAGGATCTACATTTTTCCCGCTCAAGAACGTGACGAGCGAGAGTTAAGTTCACGGTCAAGGAAGGTCGATACTCGAAGGTCTGACCAAATCATCAGAATTTCTTTAGAATCCCCTCCCTTTACACTCACCCGTAACGGACCCATAAATATTTACCACTACATTAACTAATTTAGACATTTAATATTTTTCAGCTTGATCAGTTTTGATATTGTTTGACAATATCAAGGAAAAGGGGTTCCGTGCGGTTTTGAATAAAATTCTCAGGTTTCAGGGCTGAGCGCGTTATTTGCAAATTAGAGGGAGAGAACTGTTTCTGCTTTGCGATTCGATCACGAAATTATAGCCTCCGGTATTCCAGTGCGGTCTTTTCATGAAGAGAAAAAAAGAACCTCAAAGTGTAATTGTTTCCAATGGCCCCATGATTTACTCTCTAAATACTGTATATTATTTTTGGTTAAAATTCTAGATGCTGTGAAATAGAAAACCTTTATTCTCATCTTAGGATCCAATTAACACTGGCAGCGTAGCGTGAATTGTGTATTTTCACTTTTTATGACCAACAATAAAGGTATAAAAGTAGTTACAAACAAGAGTGAGTTGATGTTAGTGCGGTGTCGTGAGAGCTCTTAAGAATACAGGCTTAGAGGTTATTCTTATAGTTCAGGAGCGAGGTTAAAAGAGGTTCGAAGCACATGGTACGGAAGATAGTAAGGTTCTTGAGTAAATGAGGTTGGTTGCTTGTCTCACTAGGTGATATGCTGGACACGCACTGTATAATGTGCGAAGATAAAGAGGCAACCAACGCTGGAAATGTTGAACTTTATAGGATCAGATATAGAGGGTTTCTCTTTCATGGCGAAGGGAAGGAGAGAGGTTGTCTCTCCAAGTGTGTTAGAGACACTGCTACCATTGCTCGCTAAGTTATACTCCCAATGGAGTCGGTGACGGTGCTGGAGTAGCATTGGTTTAAAGGCGCAACAATAACTCGACAAGTCGATACGAGGCATAGATAGTGGTGCATTATCATAATACCTGACTGGTCCATGCATTCGCGAGTATTCGTTCTGCTGTAGCCATGAGATACGACGGGGATAGTCGCTTGCCACCCAGGGCGATCAGACAGACTCGAAGGGGCCGCCCACGCGGATGCTGTTTTCATGCATGCCCTCTCATCCCTCCAGTCCTTGCAAGTGCTCACCAAGTGCTCCTGGTGCAAGATAGATCGGAATGGAAGCTGTTAAATTCAACCAGTTGGATGTTAGATTCAAATCAAGATTTCAGGAACATAATTTTTAAATAATAAATCCCATAGATATAATGAACCTCATCATTCAAATTCAGCTTTACCCAAAAGCAGGAAATTACGTAGGCCAATGATCATCAGAATCTTCAATTAATCCTTTAGCAGTGTATATCGTCAAAGTAAGGTTTTTAAATGTGTTAAATTTTTTTTCTTTTTCAGGGTTCCGTACATCTAAAGTGTACCGACGGAACCCTATTGGCGAGACTCTGGCGTCCGTAACCAAGTCGTGTCCCCCTTAGTTTAGAACTTGATATTGTTATATTTTACGTTTTTATGATCGCTGAAACAAATGTTCAGTCAAAATTAAAAAATTCAAAATGGTTCGATCTACAAATTTTAAAGTTTACGGGTTTAAAATTTTTGCAGTCGCTATTTTGACGCCGCCATTTTCATTTTTTTATTTTGATCAACGATGCTGATTCAGCGACCCAAAAACTTTAAAATAGTCCTTGATCTAAATATCTTATTAATTACAGTGATTTTCCTTTAAAATGCAATTATAGCGTTCGTGCACATTGCGGCGGCACGAATTATCTGCCTCTATAAACGTCAAACACTGTGAGGGGGCAACCGAAATATTCGGTATGTTTCGTGTAAAAGCAAATCAGGATTCTGATTCTATTCATAAATTACGTAAGATAGTGAGGAAAATATACCCCTGATGCATGAAACAGTTTTTACAAAGACCCCCAGGAGGGTTAAAATTTCCAAAAAGATGTCTTACGTAATTAGCACCCCAAATATATAATATAAGAGAGGCATATTTATATAAGTAAATAATCGATATATTGTCTACTATTGAATTGAATTTTAAAGTCCTCATCTCAATTTCCAATTTAAAAAGTATAATGGAAACGAACGCATTGCAAAATAGACAGTGGCTGTCGCGAGCAGAAACTCATCAGCTGTCTTCGACGCGTGCTCCTTGCTTCTTGGCACGTGGTGAATGAATTGAATAAAATTCAATTTAGAAGTCGACCAACAAAGACAACTTTCTTGAAAGACATAGAGTTTGCGTTAGAGCGACAGTAGTCGCGAAGATGCTCGAGAGATTTGTTGCCTGTAATTAAGGCATGCTGTCGGCGCACTCCAATGACATTTTTCCTCAGCGCGCCAAAAGGAGAGAGTACAAAAGGTGCATTTTTCTCTCTCCCCTTAAAACAAGACATTTCCATTTTCATGGACGAGTTTATATGAATTTTTAATGATTTGGAAAATATTTCAATTATTATAAGAGTTTTACGTAATTTCTTTTTTCTTCTCGTTGTCTTTTAAGGGTGTTGTCCTATGTTCAAGAGAACTTTTTTTACATTTTTTCATTTATATTTTCAACTATATAGAAAAAATGTTTTGACACTTTTTCAATTTAATTTGTCTATAATATTATAAATTAAAAATGGCAGCTTTGAAGTGAGGTAGGTGGTTGGTGGGGTTCTAGCTCCCCTGAATGTCCTCTAAAACAAAAAAAATCCAGTAGATTATTGTTTTGTAAGCTTGTGGTTATGGTCCCTACTAGAATAAAACATTTTTAATAATAAATAACAAAATGGCTGACTTGTAAACAAAAACGTTGAAAAATCGTGTTTTTTTAATGAACAAAAAATTGGATAAAAAAAATTATTATTAAAATTGAATAATTCTAGTAGGGATCAGAGCCATGGTTGTACAGAATAATATATCAAAAGATTAAAGCAATCGGATCGATAGTTTTTTTTCAATCACTCCCACCGTTTTTAAAAATGTCATTTTGAGAAAAACGCGTAAAGTTGAACAATAATATTCAAGTATGCTCTGCATTAAAAAATATTTGAAATGGCTCAAAAATGTATGAAATGGTTTGAAAAACGATTACTCTGGGGTTTTTTGGGTCGCTGATCACAAATCTGAAATTATTTTTAAAAATTCAAAATGGCGGATCCAATATGGCGGACTCGGTTAGCAGCGGGCGGTCCTGACCTGTTCTCGGCAACAGGCTATATCTCGGTAATTATTTTGTATTTATGTCTACAATTTACACAGTACACTCTCAATAATGTGTACTTTCGAAATATGTAAGAAAAAAATCGATTTTTTGGAGCCCGAACATGAGACTACACCCTTAAAACGGGTAAATAATATATGAAGTAAAAATCGTATTTTAGGAGTTAATTATAATAATACATAATTTCATTATGTATCATCTAGGGTAAAGTGCGGGTAGATACCTCCCAATTCAAAAATTACATCTAAATTTAATAAATATTGATATTTTTAAAGGACTATTCGATTTTTCTACACTATTACTATTTATCATTAACATATGTAAGGACGCCTCCTGCTGTAAATTATTACTATTTATTCAAACAATTATTATAAAAAATGTAAAACGTGGGACTAATATGTGAGGAAGGGGGGGGGGTCAAAATTAATCTGAAAAGCGTGAAGTACACTCAGAAAAAGAGTTAGCTGCTATAGCCAATTAAACAGTTGCTATAGCGCGATCCAATTAATTGAATGCGGTAACTATTTCTTGGTTGACACATCCAACATTTTAGCTGCATTACATACATAGCTGGGGTACCTTTTCGCATGGAAACAGTATCCAACGGTTGGATGTGCTAACCAATTAATTGGATGACGCTATAGCAACTATTTAATTGGTTATGGCAGCCAACTCTTTTTCTGAGTGTAGTTTGTGAATGGCCCCTTTCGGGCCAGGTCGGGTTGAGCTTAGTCAGTTCGGGTTCGGTTCTGAATTCGATGGAATTCAGGTTCTCGAAACTTTGGAGAACCCGAATGCATTTGGTACCCGAAAATGTAAAATACTTTTTTTAATGTACCAGATGAAATTTCAATTCATTAACATAATGTTACAAAAAATTGTTACCATAGAAACTTTTTATATTGCAACGGTTGCTATAACAATAGTAATCGTAAAGAAATAACTTAATAATTTCCTAAACTTGCAGTTTTTATGGAAATATTCCTTAAAAATTATAGGGACTTTCTCAAGAGTTCTTTATTTATTTTAGTCTTGTATGCCACGAAACCCGAAGCTGCAGATGCCCTTACTGATTTTTGAACAGCGTTAATTACAATGGTCGACAAAATTAAGGTTTTTTCTTGCTACAAGAATAAACGAAGGGAAGTTATCCCATTACGTCTCAATTTTAAGAAAAACTGGGTCAAAATTTCCTAAAATGGCATAATTGGCACTTTTTGAACTTCTATAAAAAAGAACGCGACGTGATAAAAGGTTCAAATGTGGCTTAAATGAGAGCTTAAACCCTCAACTTTAACATTCAAGAGCAAAAAACCATGTAGAAATAACTCAAAATTGTTGGGAACATCTTTTTACCACATATACCCTATAGGGGAGACCATGGCGTAATGGATCACTTTTCACTTTTTGTTGCTTAACTTCGTCATTCTTGCTTTAATAAAAATTTCATCATGTGGAAAACTTAGCTTAACATCTCAGCTTTTAATTAAAAAAAATATTCCCTATTATTACTTATACTTTTTTTCTAGAACAATATTTTTAGAGAAATGCAAGGTGAGCAATTTCGCCTCGGGCCGGGGCGTAATGGATCACTACCCAAGATGTATTGAATCAGCAATGAAATTATAATTTAATTTATGTCAAGGCAGGAACTAATGTCTAAAAATTAAAGGAAAAAGCCCGAAAAGGAACTGAAGTGTCAAGGGTATAAGAAGACGTTTTCGTTTCCTCAAACTTTCAAAAAAGGAGTGCAAAAATTCCAAGTAGGGGAAAATTTGTGGAAACTAGGTGGTTGATTGGATTCGGTGGAAAACAGCAAAAAAAATGTTCAACGCCCTAGACTAACAAACTATGAGTCACAGACCAGCGCGGCGGTCCAGGTACCAACTGGGTTAATTGCAATAAAACATTTAGCTAACAGTCGTTTGTTGAACGTGCATAGTTGAATTTTCTCAGTTGCGATGTTCTGTGTCAAAAGATAGAGTATAAAAACAGAGCACGAAATTGTCAATTATGAGTTTTAGCCAATCAAAATCCACGATTGACTGATATGACAATTATGGAGACATTGTGCGATTCTGCCAGAATCTTGTGTGATATTCAGCATGACGAAAGTAATGTTAGAAGGGGATTAATCTTATCAAATTATCATTCGCCCCTCAAGGAAGCATTAGCTAACATCCCGGCAGACGAATTCTTGTTCGACAAAAAACTCATCACAATTCTGAAGAATGTAAAATTTTTGGAATGATCAGGAAAAGATCCAAAAAACCTGAAAAAAACTCGAAGGGCCTGCCTCGTTGCCCAACCAGGAATCAAACGGAGTAAGGCAATCAGAATTACAAGAATTCTTACCGAGACACACAAACTCTATCGAAACTATTCAAGAGGAACTACAAGATAACTCCTGGAAAGAAGAAATAAATGGCCACGTTAGTCAAATTGCTGGCAGGCTAAAATATTTCACCAGCGAGTGGGAAAAACTACCTCTGATAGAGCTATTCTATCATAAATTAAAGGTTATAAAATTCCTTTCAATACTATTCCTCAGCAAGAACACTTACGCCAACATAACCCTTTAGACACAGAAGAAATTCAATTCTTCTCATCCATATCCGAACTTATTACAAAAGATATTATAGTTAGATGCAAATATGACAAAGATCAATTTCTTTCCAGTATTTTCTTCGCTTCTAAACCAGATGGCACTTTCAGATTTATTTTAAATCTAAAAAACCTGAATAATTTTATCACAGCTTAACATTTTAAGATTGAAGATAACAAAGCAGCCATAAAATTAGATCAAAAAAATTGTTTTATGGTAACATTCGACTTGCAGGATGCCTTCAATTTAGTTCTTGTTGATAAAAGTTATAAAAAATACTTATGGTTCGAATTTCAAAATAACTCTTACGAATTCACTTGCATCCCATTTGGGGTATGCACGGCACCCCTTATTTTCACAAAACTCATGAGACCTGTAGTTTGTTATTTGCGTAGATTGTGATTTTTGTCAGCTGTTAACTTGGACGATTTCCTATTGATAGGAAAAACTTACTCGGATTGTTTAACAAATTGAAACATAACAAAAACTTTTTTACAAAAGTTAGAATGTTTAATTAACTTTAAAAAATCTCAACCAACTCCAAGTAAAACATAGAAATTTTTAGGTTTTTTCCCTGAGTCCAAAAGAATATCGATTTTAGATATGCTTTTTAAGTTCGAGAATCTTAACAAATTAAGAATTATGGATTTTGCAGTCTTCATCGGTACCCTAACATCTGCTTGTCCAGCTCTCGCTTATAGTTGGTCACACGTAAAAGATTTCGATCGTAAGAAATATTTAGCGTTATTAAATAATGGGAAAAATTACGACGCAAAAATGGATCAAAAGCCAAATGCTAGAGATTTTTTCTGGTGAAAAAATAATATTTTGTAAGGTCATTTATACAAAATGTAGAATATGTGGACGTCCGCATGAAAAGGGACCACTTTGTCGGTTCTAGATTTCGAGATAATCGCAATAAATTAATTTTGAAAAAAACTATCAAAAATTTTTTTAATTCTTTTTTCTTAATCTACAGGGTCTAATACATCCAATTATGCATTTTTAATTAATTTATTGATACTTTAAGCAATTTATTTCATTGTTAGACAAAAAAATAAAAAGGGATCACTTTGTCGATCTGTTGCAAAAATTGTTTCTGTTTCAAAACGGAGGGGGTGGCAAAATTTAAATCCTTCTTATTTTTTATCTTCAGGGTGTACTAGACTTAAAACAACTCACATATGAATAATTTTCTAGAAGAACCAAAGAAATTCACATAACAATTTTTAATTTCGTTTTTTAAAATGAAAATTTCGATATTTCATAAGATTATTCACAATAAAGTCTCTCAGAAATTTTTTTATGTCTACTTTCTCTTTTTTCAAATAACTTAATAAAATAACATCCAAACAGTAACTTCCCAAAAAATCAAGTTTATTAATTAAAAAACACATTTTTAGAAAAGGGATCACTTTGTCGGTCTGTTGCAAAAGTTGTTTTTGTTTCTAAATATTGTGGAAGAAAAATTCAAAACCTTTTGATTTTTCATCTTAAGGATGTGCTAGACTTAAAACAATTCTTATTTGAAGAACTTCCTAGAAGAACTGAAGGTATTCGCATAGCTTAAAATATTTTTTTAGGCTTCCTTTCTTTTCTTTTTGTTCATTTCGTAGTTAGAAATAGTGTATTAATTCTGAAAATCATCAAAATCGCATCTCCGTTCAATATTATTTCCATTATTTATTTATTTATTTATTTACATACGGGTCAAGCCCTATAAATTAAATCTAAGTTACAACCAGCAACTAATTATACAAAATTGGCATTATGAAAGTTAGGCGTGCGTTAGGGGAGACCGGGGCGTAATGGCTAAGGGGCGTAATGGATAATTGTAATTTATTTAAAATTGGTAAATCGAAATAATTTCGTTCTATAGACAAGTTATTGTACTTGGTATACTGCAACTTTGTACGAAGTTTCAATAATATTTGTTCACTATTGTAAGAAATATAGTAGAAAAACTTTTTTTGACATACGAAAGTAACTTTTCAAAATTTTCATTTTTCCGTTCTCATTTTTTCAAAAATAGCTTTAAAAATAAAAATCAAATTGGGTTTTGAGCTTGATACATTTGTTTTTAAGGGCCAATTGGAGATTTTTCATTTACACTTTCTGTATTGATAGAAAATTACAAAATATTGGCTAAGTACCCCTGGGGCGTAATGGCTAGTTTTTCCCGGGGCGCGATGGATAATGCAGCGTAGGTTCGTTTTCGCGGTTACTTGTTACTTAGTTGCAGTATGTTCGTGTGTTTATCAACTTATTTATTTGTTTTGATCTAAAATCGATAAATAGTAGATTTTAAACGATTGAAATGAGAAATTACAAACCAAAAAAACAGCGTTTCAGGAGAAGAGTGGGTTCAGTGCACATCGTGTCAGCTTTGGGCCCACGACGCTTGTGCTGACGATAACCGATTTTTTATCTGTGATTATTGTAAAAGCAAATAATTTTGCTAGTTTACTAGACAAGAAAAGTATTTCGAAAATTATTATTTAATTGTTATCATTTTATAAATTAAAATAAATTTACTATACAGTTACTTACTTTTTTAAAGATTACTAAAAAAGTTAAACTTCCGATTTGTAATTTTGCTATATTAAATTTAAAAAATAACCAAAAAATATTTTTTTTCATTTGTGAGTAATGTAAAAGCAAATAATTTTGCTTGTTTATTTAAGACAGGAAAAGTATTTTAAAAATCCTTATTTAATTGTCATCGTTTTATGAATCAAATTAAATTTACTATAAAGTTACTTACTTTTATTAAAGATAAATGAGAAAGTGAAACTTCAGATTTGTAATTTTGTAATATTAATTTTAATAAAAAAACCGAAGAATATGTCTTTACACTGAAAGAAATTTTCCGACATTACTGCCATAATTATGGCTGATTCTGCCAGAATGAATCACTGTATTATAATGAAATACAACTGCCAAAACAGTTTGGTTAATCCAGCCATACGAATGACAGAAACAGAGGACAGTAAGTGTGAATCATCCTTCACATGTCTAACATAACCTCACTTATGTGCTAATCTGACAGATTGTATGACTACTTCAACCAAAATCCTTAACCAGAAGTTTATGGATGAATTCTCGAAAGTATTTCTTTCAGTGTAGAAAATAATTGTAGTTATATTTTTTGATCTTATCTTCTATACAATAATTATATTTACAATATTTTTTACATAAAATTTAATTCACAAACCTTAATTTACAATATATAATAAAATTTGAGGCCGTAAATATTAATTTTCACTCATTATTCATTACGCCCCGGGAGTTATCCATTACGCCCCGGCCTGGGGCGTTTTGGATAGCTTTGCATTGCTCCAGAAAAATTATTGTAGAAAAAAAAGTAAGAGTCATATCGGGATGTTTTTTTTTTTAAAAGAAAGCTGAGATACCAGAGTAACTTTTCCAGAAGAAAAACATTTAATTAAAACAAAAATGGCCGAGAAAAAGCACAAAGAGTGAAAAGTTAGCCATTACGCCCCGGTCTCCCCTACAAATTTAAGTACAATTGATTTTATAACTTTTAAAATAATTGTCGCTCACAAATTTTCTCAATGGAGTTTGATTTCTTACAGTTTTAAGTTTATGTTAATATTTCTTAAACATTTTTGAAAGGCGCAGAACATTAAAAAAATTAATTTTTTATGAAAAATTTATTAAATAATTATTAAAATATAAACTTTTAAAAAATTTTCTAATTCTAAACGAAAGAATATTTCATCCTCTTTATATTCCCGCTTGGTTCACTTAAATCGGTTCATTCATTTAGGAGAAATAACATTTTGTTTAAAAAGTTGCAAAATAATTAATTTTTCAATAACTTTCTAAAAAAAATTTTTTTTTTGCTTCTTGGTGGACACATTCCTAAGACCAAATAGAAATGTTTTTTCATCATTTTGATTTTTAAAAAATCATTTTTGGTTTCTGTGAAAATTTCACAAATTCTGACCCTAATTCAATCAAAATAAAAATTTATCTGTGTAATTTTGCAAATTTATTTTAACAATTTTGTACATCCTGCGTCATGATTATTAATTTATTATTAACTCAGGTTTGAATTGAGAAGAGTATTTTAAAGTTTAATTCTCGAGTGTTAAATAATTTGTGAACATTTTACTCTTCTTTTTGTCAATAAACTCAAAATATAAACAAGAAATATTTTAACTACTCAAAATGAGACGATCATACCAAACCGTTGAAACCCCAATTGTCCGTATGTTTGACGAAATTTTTTGAATTATTATTTATCAAAATTTTGTAAAATTCCGAGAGGATCGTTAGTCTTAGAGCGTTCATCTATATTTAGCAACAAATCCCGACTCCAAATATTGTGTTCTTTTTAAATAAGACGTCAATCACGAATCCACTACTTTTGCCTGGATGCTTATTATCTATATTTTTTTGTAAAATATTTTAGAAAGTATATGAAAAATGCTTTAAATTCATTACAGATACTAAACAATGCACTAATAATATTAGTAATGTCTCACAATGATTGTATTAGAATTTAGTCTTTGGTGTATGGGCCAAAAGCAAATTAACAATAAAATACAATATAAGGTTTTTTTTGAACAGAAGACACGATTTCAGTAAACATAGTTCATTGAAAAATAATAAATAACATACTCCACAATATTTTACAATAATAATACAAATTAAATTTAACTATATTCACACACAATTACAATATAAAGACAAATCTATTGTCAAAACGAAGTATCTATCGCTCGCACGCTAAACGAGTACTGATTAAATTCAACAATTTTACGATTTTTTTCGTCAGTCGGTTTATTTCGAAAATCATCGTCGTTACCCTATTCTACTCATCGACATTCTGCCCCCTTTTGAACGATTACGTTCAATAAGTGCATTTCATATATCTATCGGGAGCGGTGATATTTTTGTACACCTCTGTTTAATTCACCATTTTAAGTCTTCTCTTTTACCACTCGTACTACATCGTCATCTCCTGGTCGAACTTGAGATACTCTACCCAAACTCCATTTCAATGGAGGGAGATTATCATCCCTCAAAACAACAAACGTACCCTCCTTTATCACTTCCGTTGATCTCGTATGCCATTTTGATCAAATGTTAAGTTTATTTAAATATTCTCTGGACCAGCGTTTCCATAAGTCACATTTAATTTTTTGTAAACATTCTTATAGCGATAATCTATTTATAGGAGTTTGAGTATAGTTCCAAGAAGGAATTGTTGTCAAAGGCTCTCCTATTAAAAAATGACCCGGAGTTAACATGCGTATATCATTAGGATCGGTAGTCATCGGAGTAAGAGGTCTCGAGTTTAGAATTGCTTCGATTTCGTACATATATGTTTCTAGCTCTTCGTGTGTTAACAGTGTTTCGCCAATCGTTTGCCGTAAATGATGTTTGAGCGACTTCACCGACACCTCCCAGATGCCACCAAAATAAGCAGTTAGCAATGGTGAAAAATACCACTCAATATTTTGATCCGCTAATTTTTGATATACAATTTTATTGTGTTCATCTGTATTGAGGAGATGGTAAAGGTCGCTCAACTCATTTTTTGCGCCTATAAAATTAGAGAGATTTTCAGAGTGTAATGCTCTAAATTTTCCACTCCTTGCGAAAAATCGTCGTAGACTTGATAAAAAACATTCCTTCGACAAATCGCTCACCAATTCTATGTGCATAGCTTTAGTGCTCATACAAACGAATACAGCCGCATACAACTTTATTTTATTTCGATTCCTAAATTTCGTTTTCTTTATGTAAAACGGACGGCAGTAATCCATACCAGTATTTTTAAAAATACGAGCGGCAGTTACGCGTACAGTTGGTAAATTGCCTATTTGATATGACGTTTCTTTAGGATGAACTTGGAAACATTTTATGCATTTATTTATAATTTTAGGTCCACCCCTAGGGATCGTAGGACCTTGCAGCTGGTGGGGTGGCTTAAAGGCCTAATCGGAGAGTACCCCTGGACCCCGTTCTAGCCCCCGTTGGTTGTTGTCGGCGGCCTGCTCCTCAGAAGGGAGGGACCGCCCAATAGACCAGCTCCACGGAGTAGAGGGATGAGAATGGTGAGGAAGCAACCTTTGGGCGATCAGAAATGATCACCACTGGAAGCGGAGGGGCGTACTGTCTGCGGGGTCCAACTAAGAAACAGTCCCCCCATCCAAGATGTTTCTGCCGTGTCAATGGATGACTGGCACTAGGGTTACCAAATCTGTCGTTCACAACGGACTGGCTGCCCGTCCGTTTGTCGGAATTGTACTGGTCAGTTAGTGATCCCGTAAGGTTCGGGGGAGCGATCTGGCTGGTTTTCCGGCGGGCGGCTGGTCTTGGCGTGATGTGAACAGAGGTGTCTTAAACGGCGGCTCCGGAACACCGGGCCACCTTCCGGTGGTACTAGCCTTACTTCTGCAAGCGGGGCTCTGCAGTAGCGGACTTTCTTTTCCCTTGCTACCCGTGGGTCTTCAAATGGATAATCAATTCAACAAATTAAATTTGGGTGACCAAAGGGTCTCAGTGGCTGCGTCTACAATCTCCTCGGAGGCTGTGGATATGACGGTCTCGAACTCTAAGGACGTGGATCAGTCCTCCCTTTCCTCTTTGGCTGTTCCTTCGGGTCCTTCAAGATCTGATGGTAATGTGGTCTTAGGTGAGGGTGGAGGCTCAGGGGCTGCAGAAAGGCCCCTAACCAAAAGAAAGCGCCTTAACGGTTCTGAGAAGAAACGGTTAAGGAAAGAACGGCTTAAAGCCGGTGTAACCAACTCTGTTTCTTTGGATGTTGCTACTGGCTCGAAGAGAAAGAGTGGTCAGGATGCGTCACCCCTGGAAATGGAGGGGGTAAAGAAACCAAAGTCGGTCCAGCAGAGTACCAGGAGAGAGGGGTAAAAAACATTTTTTAGGTTTTTTTCCCTGAGTCCAAAAGAATATCGATTTCAGATATGCTTTTTAAGTTCGAGAATCTTTTGAATTTGAGAATTTTTTGCATAAAAATTAAAAAAGTTATGATTTTTTTTAAAAAGCGCATTTTCCCATGTATTTTCAATGGGAAATTTCGATCGGTTCCTGGCACGTGTTAATATTAATCAATCGACTTCAAATTTTGGGAAATTTTTTTTTATTTTATTGGAACCAAAGTAGGGGGTGGCGTAAACAAAATTCGAAAAAATAAATTTCCCTCATATTTTACGGACACCCTAATGGAGAGTTTCTAATGAACCTTCACTTTCTGACCATTCACAGATAGTCTTCGAGGTGGAGTCTGCAGTCCGATCCGAATCTAAGTGGATTCGTAATCCCAGAAAGACGGATTGGGCTAGATACAACTCAGAACTTCGAAGGACACTTTCTGGTTTACCGGGTAAGATTAAAGATTGTCAAACCCTAGATAAGGCGGCCAATGATTTTACAAACGCTATTATGGCAGCTTATGAAGGTAGCTGCAAACTGACAAAAGTATTTTCGGGAAAAGAGGTGTACTGGTGGAATGAGAGATTAGAATATCTCAGGAAAGAAACTAGGAGACTCTTTAAGCGTGCCAAGAAAAGGCGCACGACTAATGGTTGGTCTGACTTTACAAAAATGAGAGACGACTATAGAAATGAAATAAGGAAAGCAAAACAATTTAGTTGGAATGCTTTCTCTTCCAGCATCGAAAAAGGGAAAGAGGCAGCCAGATTGGATAAGCTGCTTGCCAAGAACCCTGATGCAATTTTGGGCACTTTATTATTGCCGGATGGGACTTTCTCTGAGTCGGACGATGAGACCTTGGCTTATCTGCTCCAGATACACTTTCCGGGAGTTTTAAGGTCGCGGGAGGGCGGACATGACCCTGGGTCGCTAACAAACCTTCCACAGGCTGATTATCGGCCGCGAAGGCAGCTGGCTAACAGGATCGTGAATGCCGAGAGGATCAGATGGGCCGCGGAATCTTTTAGTCTGGCCTCTCCGGAATCCATAAGTAGAGCTATGACAGCTTTTAATTATTACCACTACAGAAGTGGTTGATTGAACCTGTCACATGTTAAAAAACAGAAACCTCGTATCAACTAAAGGAGACTCAGTCCTGAAAGGGACAGTTAACTCTAGATGCCCCCAAGGACCCTTGCTCTGGTACTTGGTGGTGGATGAATTACTGAGAACTCTGACCGAAGAAGGATACCATGTGATTGGGTATGCGGATGACATTTTGTTAATCGTCCGCGGTCCCCATCTCGATGATGTACTCGAAGTGCCCCAAAAGGCTTTAAACCAGGTAGACGAATGATGTAAGAGGGTGGGTTTATCTGTAAATCCGGGGAAAACGGAAGCGGTTATCTTTACCAGACGGTATAAGTAGAAAGCCTCGTGCTCACTTACGCTGTCCGTAAAAGAGATCCAATATACAGAGCAGGCAAAATATTTAGGACCCTTATACCTTACAATTAAAGCAGCGGCGGTTAAGGCTGCCCTGAGGTTGAGCGGTCCTGTGGGCTGCAGGGAGGTGGGTAGATGGCGTCTCCTAAAGAAATTGGTGAGAAGACCCCTCCTAAGTATGATTAGGGACAGGACTGTCCTTTTGTACCTCTTCGACAAAAAGTATAAGATTAATATACCTAGTAGAGAAGATTGGATAAATGGACTGACAAATATTCCAGATGACTGTGAAGTATGGTACACATATAGATCAAAAGGCGGGAATGGAGTTGGTGCAGGAATCTATCATGTAACCTCTCAAGTGGGATCAAGGCTGGTCCGTGACTGTCATGAGGCACTTAACAAACTAGCTGAAACTAACCGCGTTACCCTTCTCTGGAACCCTGGTCACAGTGGATTCGGGGGAAACGATAGGGCGGATGAGCTAGCCAAAGAAGGGGCTAGAAAACAACTTATTGGGCCCGAACCGCCCATTGGTGTTTCCAATCAATGCCTGACACTGGGAATAAAACAGTGGATAACTGCGGAACACCAAAGGGAGTGGCGGGCAACTAAGGGCTGTCGACAAGCCAAGGTACTCATGGGAACTAGTATTAACCCTTTGAAGAAACCTGGCCGAAGTCCTTCTGCTGTGGAAAGGTCTTTGGATATAAGGGCTGTTATGGGGAACGTACCCTCATTTCTTAATAATAATAATAATATAATTTTACCTACTGCTAACCTACCGTCGATTAAACAAAATCTCATGCGTACTACATACAACGTGGCATTATTACCGGCATGCATATTTTGTTCATGAGTATCGCGGATGATTAATTCGGTAAGAGGATGATTTTTTGGTAGCAGCATCGGATGGCGTTGATCGTAGGACAATTCTGCTCTCTTTATTCTTCCCCTCAGTCTTAAAATTACCTCGTGCATTACAGGATTCAGGCGAAGTATCTTTGATCGATTCGATAGACATTCATTCCTTAATATTTGATTAATCTCGCTGTTGAACTCTTCCATCTGGATCAATGAAATAATTCGATTCTGGCAATTCCGTTTGAACGAAATGACCACCAGGCCAGGTTTCTTCCAAAGATTCCAACCACGAAGGTCCATTGTTCCATAGTTTGTTGGATATAAATTCTGCGGGCATTTGACCCCTAGTTACAAAATCTGCAGGGTTTTCCTGTGAGATGACGTATTTCCAACATGCAGGTGCAGTCAGCTTTTGTATTTCGGCGATACGGTTGGCTATGAACATGTTGAATTCATAAGGAGAAGCTGCAATCCAGTTTAACACTATGGTTGAATCTGACCAAAGATGTACTGCGTTTTTTTAATTTTATAGCGTTCTTAACAGTTTTTATTAATTTTCCCAAAAAAAACTGCTGCGCAAAGTTCAAGTCGTGGCAATGTTACTGTCTTTAATGGTGCAACTCTCGATTTTGCACATAATAATTTTGTACGATGTTTTCCGTCATTCGAACACCTGATGTAGACGCAGGCGCCGTATGCTTTTGGCTAGCGTCTGAAAAACCGTGGAATTAAGTTTCGTCTGAAGGATGACTTCTGACCGCTCTATCGATTTCCCAATTGCTCAATTCCACCAATTGACCTCAAAATTGCTCGAATTCTAATAATAATGTAGTTAGTATCGAATCGTCCGATGAATTATTTGTTTTCCAAAGTTCTTGCATTTTTATTTTTGCAATAACTGTAACTGGTACAATCAATCCCAACGGATTATAAAGCATCTTTCCAATTTGAGAAAGCATGATTCTTTTTTTAGTAGGTTTTTTATCCATCGTCGGTTTCACGTCAAAATGAAATGCATTGTTACGAGAATTCCACATCACACTGAGAGTTTTTTAACTTTGATCTACGTCTCTTGACCACATTTCTGAGTCTTCTGAATTATGAGCAATTTCGTGATTATTTGACCTCCATTTACAAATATGAAGACCTGCTTTTTTTGTCAACTCGATTAACTCTTCTTCGATTCGTTTTACTTTCTCTATAGTATCGGCTCCCGTGAGACAGTCATCTACATAAAAAGCGTTTTTTAACACCTCGGCAGCGATTGGAAATGCATGTCCCTCATCGTCAGACAATTCTTACAAACAACGAATTGACAAAAACGGCGCTGCTGAAGTTCCATATGTCACGGTGTTTCGATCTTGAGAATGTATTAAAAACTGACGATACATTAATATCTCCGCTCAAAGCAATTATGTGATGTCGAAATCGTAACATTAATGATATCATGCTGTCCTGGATAGTTGGTCCGGTCAACAAAACGTCATTCAAGGATGTTCCAGTATCTGTTTGGCATGATGCATCGAAAACAACTCGAAATTTAATAATATCGTCTGTACTTTTCAGAACTGCCTGGTGTCGTAAATAGTGTCGCTCGAACTTATCTGCAATTATTTGTTTCATGTTCCTCGCAAGCCTTTTCTTTCTTACTTAAGAATTTTTTCTGAGCTTCCCAACCACTATCAATCCCAATTTTGAACTTAGTAGAGGCGTATGTGGAAGTGTAAGAGTAATTTTATTGTATCCTAAGATTTCATAAAATAAATCCGCTCTACTTAAAGCATAAACAGTTGCTGGTTGGTGAAATTGAAGATCAGCAAGTTTAATATAGGAAGGGATTTTTAAATGATTTTTATTTATAGGATTCGATGGAAGTACGCCTGTTATGTTAGGAAGGATAAGGAAGGATACATCTACAGCATAATTTGAGACTTGCGATTCCATTTTTGTCTCCACCCAATCACCGCTATGCACCTCGTTGCTATTTAACACCTCAATCGCCGAGCGCAATCGTCGTCTTTTTAAATTTTAAATTTTTGCAAAATTGTACGTCATAATATTCGGTTGTGAGCCGCTGTCTAAAAGAACTCTACAATTTACTCTATTACCTTTATCATTTACTAAATTAACAATAGCGGTTGATAGGACAACCTTTGCTGAATCAGTCAAATGCATATTTACTCCTTGATTATTGTTTACAATTTCCCTATCAGAATTTTGACTTGTAGGGGAGACCGGGGCTAAACCGGACGGATTTGGTCTTTGACCAGAAAACACATACAAAAACATATTTTTTGCTAAAGAGTAATATACCGTTTTGAAGCTTGTACCTTTACCTACAAATCGCACTTGTTCGATTTAAAAAAACTACAGTAGCTTTGGAGATATATTGCTTTAAAGGTGACTACATCGAAAACGAAAATACCAAAATTGGTGGGGCTAAACCGGACACCCCATGGGGCTAAATCGGACACGGCTAGTTAATTAAAGAATGAGGCACAAATTTTCGTTTTTTTGTAGAAAAGTCAAATCAATTCTTCTTTTATTTATTTGCAGATACTTCTATACAAAGAATATAATATAAACTGTAAAATCGGTAATTAATATAATATAAAATGAATTACAGTTTTCAGACTTGTCTGTTTGTAGCAACTCGCTTGCGAATTCGAGTTTTAATATAAATTATTTATTTATAAAATGGTTCTATGCAAAGAATATAATATAAAATAGTTAATTAGTATAAAATAAATTAAAATATTCAAAGATTTGGTTGTTTTTTACCACGATGTCCGATTCAGCCTCACACCGTCAACTTATAATTAACCTGCAATATATTTTTTCTTAACGTTTTTCATTAAACTTTTTTTCTACTAAACTCAGTACACCTTGAGCTAAAAGAAAAATAGCAGTATGATATTTGCACTTTAACTTTAACGATAAAAACCTAAAAAAAATGAGAAAATTTTTTTTTACTTTTACTTCAAAAAATGACATTTTCATATATTAACGGCAACTATTATTACAAAAAAATGACACATCCCTAAAACCTCATGCAGTATATGCATCACGAAATTGCGCGTTCATAGCTTATTTACATGATTTGAAATTCTTCACGGTTTCGGAAATATTTGACTTGTCCGATTTAGCCCCGGTCTCCCCTACCTATTTTATGTTGCATGTGCAAAAGCGTATGACGTCTTTTATTACAATTATTACAGTTTCCCGAATTACATTCACTTATCATGTGATTTCCACGCAAACAATTAAAGCAAAGACCCTTCTCTTTTACCATTTGTAGTTTCGGAATCTCGCTACCTTTAACAGACCGTTCCCACTCCTTTCTGGTTTCTCTATCAAGCTTTAACACAAGAAAACACAAAAGAGGGGTATTCCAGCTCTCTGTCGGCTCGCCTAACATTTTCAAAGCGCAAATGTGTCGTAAAATTGTATCTAATAAATTTCTTAATTTGTTTGGTGTTGGTAACTCGAGGAGAGCCGTCATATGGTTTTGTATAATTACTCATTTATTGTTATATATTTCAATATTTTCTATTATTCGCAAAGCATTTTCCCTTAAATAAGACTTTAAATATCTGAATTTTTGCACTTTAGGAATATTATTGTCATTATGAATAACAGCTGTAAACAAATCTTTAAACCCAAGCCACTCTTCATACCCCCCAAAAAACGTAGGAAGGTCGAGTTTAGGTAACGGATATCGCATTCCACTATAAGAATTTTCATTTTCCGTAAAAATTGATCGCGAAGATGCTAAACTTCTCAAATGTGTTAACTCAGCTTCGCGCTGCGCACTAAATTCTGCTTGTAATTGACTAAGAAGTACTCGCTGTTGTGTCAACTCGCAATTCTCCGTAACCGTACCGTGATCCATGCATTTTTTAATCATTTTCGTGGCTTTCGATACATATTTAAAATAACAATTTTCAAACTCTGTTCGATCTATATCACGATTTGGCGCCGGAGCCAATATTGCTAGTGTAAGTTGAGCTTTTTCAAATTCGTCCCATACTTCTTCAATTTTTTGTAGCCTCAGTTTAATCTCTTCGACAGAACCAGCAATTTCATCATTAACACATTTTTCAAAATGTATTAAATTTCGTTAATTTTATTTTGCAATTAGTACGGCTCTCTCGAGCAGTATCAACATCGACTACAGATATTATATAATCAAACAATTACAAATCAATATAAAACAAATATATACAACGTTCTTACTTGAAGTCGATGAGTCACATTAAAAACAATAGCTGACAATTTCTAAAGTACTGTCGATTTAAATATTCTCTCTGCAATTCATACGAAGTTGAAGATGAGACCCATGTATGCACTGCTTTTCCAAAGTATGTCCTGTGCGAGCGATCCGGCTCGAAGAACCATGATTAGGGAAGACCGGGGCGTAATGGCTAAGGGGTGTAATGGAAAATTGTAATTTATTTAAAATTGGTAAATCGAAATAATTTCGTTCTGTAGACAAGTTATTGTACTTGGTATACTGCAACTTTGTACGAAGTTTCGTTAATATTCATTTACTATTGTAAGAAATATAGTAGAAAAACTTTTTTAGATATACGAAAGTAACTTATCAAAATTTTCATATTTACGTTCTCATTTTTTCAAAAATAGCTTTAAAAACTAAAATAAAATTGGGTCTTGAGCTAGATACATTTGTTTTTAAGGGCCAATTGGAGATTTTTCATTTACACTTTCTGTATTGATAGATAATTAAAAATATTGGCCAAGTACCCCTGGGGCGTAATGGCTAGTTTTTCCCGGGGCGCGATGGATAATGCACCGCGCTCTGTATAAGTAGAAACCTTTCTTTATCCGCGATGCGTAGGTTCGTTTTCGCGGTTACTTGTCACTTAGTTGCAGCATGTTCGTGTGTTTATCAACGTATTTATTTGTTTTGATCGAATATCGATAGACAGTAGATTTTAAACGACGATTGAAATGAGGAATTACAAACCAAAAAAACAGCGTTTCAGGAGAAGAGTGGGTTCAGTGCACATCATGTCAGCTTTGGGCCCACGACGCTTGCGCTGACGATAACCGATTTTTTATCTGTAATTATTGTAAAAGCAAATAATTTTGCTAGTTTACTAGACAAGAAAAGTACTTCAAAAATACTTATTTAATTGTTATCATTTTATAAATTAAAATAAATTTACTATACAGTTACTTACTTTTCGTAAAGATTACTAAAAAAGTTAAACTTCTGATTTGTAATTTTTTTATATTAATTTTAAAAAAATAACCAAAGAAGATTTTTTTTATTTGTGAGTATTGCTCCAGAAAAATTATTGTAGAAAAAAAGTAAGAGTCATATCGGGACGTTTTTTTTAAAGAAAGCTGAGATACCAGAGTAACTTTTCCAGAAAAAAAATAATTAATTAAAACAAAAATGTCCGAGAAAAAGCACAAAGAGTGAAAAGTTACCCGCGGAGGAAGAGGAAGTTTAGGCGACATCCAGCAAAGTATGGGAAAGCTTGGCAAAATTCGGCAAAGTGTGGCTAATGAGCGTTTCCCACACTTTGGAATGTACGTGATTAATAACTGTAATTAAAAAACGCGGACACTTAGGAAAAGTATAGGAACAAGAAAATAGGTATAGGAGAATTAAAAATTTATTATTTTTAATATTTTTGTCAAAAATGAAAAATTTTAATTTCTGGAATTTGTCAAAAGATGCGAAAAGTCGGCAAAGTATGGTAGAATGAAAAAACTTTTTTTTCATATTTTTTTGGAAAATTAAAAATCTTAATTTCTGGAGCTTGTCAAATTTCGGCAAAAGTCGGTTAATTATGGTAGAATGAAAAATTTATTATTTTTTTATATTTTTATGAAAAATTAGAAATCTGAATTTCTGAAGCTTGGCAAAGTTCGGCAAAAGTCGTCAAAGTGTGGGAGAATGAAAAATTTATTATTTTTTTCATATTTTTATGGAAAATTAAAAATCTCATTTTCTGGAGTTTGGCAAAGTTAGGCAAAAGTCGGCAAAGTGTGGGAGAATGAAAATTTTATTATTTTTTAATATTTTTTGGAAAGTTAAAAATCTCAATTTCTGGAGCTTAGCAAAGTTCGGCAAAAGTCGGTAAAGTATGGGAAAATAAAAAAAATTTTTTTCTCACACGCACCGAAAGTACGTTACGTAATTTACGTAACTTACACAATTAACTTTTTTACATACAACAATTACGTAAGTTACGCAATTTACGTAAGTTACGTAACTAACTTTTTCATTTGCATTTAACAGTTACGTAACAAACTTTATTATTTGTATTCAACCGTTGCGTAGATGTATTCAATGTTTGATCAGATATTTGTACTTTCGGTATACGTGTGTTAGAAAAAATAGTATGTGCAACTCAGGAGAAAAAATGATTTCCAACTCGTGTGTTTACAGTTCTCGGCTTCGCTCGCAAGCCCCATTTTTCTCCCTAGATACACAATATACTATTTTTCATTCTCTTATATTTTGCCGACTTTTGCCGAACTTTGCAAAGCTCCAGAAATTAAGATTTTTAATTTTTTCATAAAAATATAAAAAAAATTATAAATTTTTCATTCTTCTATACTTTGCCAAGCTTTGCTGAACTTTGCCAAGCTCCAGAAATTGAGATTTTTAATTTTCCAAAAAAATATGAAAACAATTATAAATTTTTCATTCCCCCATACTTTGTCGACTTTTGCCAAACTTTGCCAAGCTTCAGAAATTAAGATTTTTAATTTTCCAAAAAAATATTAAAAAATAATAAATTTATTATTCTCCGATACCTTGCCAAGCTTTGCCGAACTTTGCCAAGCTTCAGAAATTGAGATTTTTAATTTTTTATAAAAATATAAAAACAATTATAAATTTTTCATTCTCCCATACTTTGCCAAGCTTTGCTGAACTTTGCCAAGCTCCAGAAATTGAGATTTTCAATTTTCCAAAAAAAATATGAAAAAATAATAAATTTTTCATTCTCCCACACTTTGTCGACTTTTGCCGAACTTTGCCAAGCTTCCAAAAAAATATGAAAAAAATTATAAATTTTTCACTCCCCCATACTTTGTCGACTTTTGCCAAACTTTGCCAAGCTTCAGAAATTGAGATTTTTAATTTTCCAAAAAAATATTAAAAAATAATAAATTTATCATTCTCCGATACCTTGCCAAGCTTTGCCGAACTTTGCCAAGCTCCAAAAATTGAGATTTTTAATTTTTTATAAAAATATAAAAACAATTATAAATTTTTCATTCTCCCATACTTTGCCAAGCTTTCCCGAACTTTGCCAAGCTCCAGAAATTGAGATTTTTAATTTTCCAAAAAAATATGAAATAAATAATAAATTTTTCATTCTCCCACACTTTGCCGACTTTTGCCGAACTTTGTCAAGCTTTAGAAATTCAGATATCTAATTTTTTATAAAAATATGAAAAAAATAATAAATTTTTCATTTTCATATGCTTTGCCGACTTTTGCCGAACTTTGCCAAACTCCAGAAATTGAGATTTTTAACTTTTCAAAAAAATATGAAAAAAATTATAAATTTTTCATTCTCCCATACTTTGCCAAGCTTTGCTGAACTTTGCCAAGCTCCAGGAATTGAGATTTTTAATTTTCCAAAAAAATATGAAAAAAAAGTTTTTTGATTCTACCATACTTTGCCGACTTTTCGCATCTTTTGACAAACTCCAGAAATTAAAATTTTTCATCTTTGACAAAAATACTAAAAATATTAAATTTTTAATTCTCCTATACCTATTTTCTTGTTCCTATACTTTTCCTAAGTGTCCGCGTTCTTTAATTACCGTTATTGGTCATGTACATTCCGAAGTGTGGGAAAGCTCATTTGCCACACTTTGTCAAGCTTTGCCGAATTTTGCCAAGCTTTCCCATACTTTGCTGGTTTTTGCCTAAACTTTCATTTCCACGCGGGTAGCCATTACGCCCCGGTCTCCCCTATTTCGGAAATCATCGTCGTTACCCTATTCTACTCATCGACAGATACATTAAAATCATTAAAGTTTTATAAAAGTTATATATATGGTTTTGAAAATAGCAGTGTTACTTGAAATGGCGAAACTTTAGCTCCACTACTTTTTACAATTTTTTTGTTAGAATTATTATGGGAATTTAGAGTAAAATAATGGAAAGGTTAAATAAATGATAAGTAATATCTTAAGTTAAAACACACTTGTATAATTGTTTATTAATGAACGAAACTGAACAATTAAATTGAAATACAAAGTATAATGACAGTGTTAAACAATGACAAAAAATAAGTATGACATCTTTCTGTCATCGAGTCTGGCGAGTTACTAAATTGACAATGTACTGCAAACAATGTCCTAGGTCTGGGTCTAATTCTACCTAGGACGACCGTCATAAAAATTGCCTGAAGTTGCCTCCATTTTCCGGACAGTTGGTTATATCGTTGCAATACCAACACGCCTCCTCAACGATATCTTATGGACCCATTGTGTAGTCTATCAGTCCGCACACCTGTAACATAGATTTTAATTTTACCTCTTTAAGTGGTTTGGTCATCATGTCTGCCAGCATGTTTTCAGTTTCGCAGTAGTGGAACTTCATGATGTCATCTTCATATAATTTGCTTATGAAATGATAACGAGTATCAATATGCTTGGTCCTGTTGCTGAATTTTTTGTTGGTTATCATCTTGAGACAACTTTGATTATCCTCAAAGATTGCGATTGGTAATTTGTTCTGGTGCTGGAAATCTTCGAGTAAGCGTAGAATCCTTATCCCTTCCTGATATGCTTCAGCTAACGCCACGTATTCAGCTTCCGTTGATGAAAGAGAGATACAATTTTGTTTTCTGCATCCCCAAGATATTGGTCCTCCGTATAATTGAAAAATGTAACCGCTATTTGATTTACGGTCAAGTGTGTTTTCAGCCCAACTTGCATCTGCGTATCCCACAAGTTGATTCATGTTGTTGTTGCCATTAAGTTTCAACCTTTTTCCTTTTGTTCCCTTCAGGTACCTTAACACCCTTTTTGCCTCTGTCCTGTCGGTCGCAGATGGTTGATTATTAAATTGACTGAGTATTGCTATACTTGCTGAAATGTCAGGTCTTGTGTTAACTGCAATGTATAGCCAAGCACCGATTAATTTTTGGTATCTCCCGCTGTCAGTAATTGTGTCTTGCTTTGTTCTTGATTTTAAATATCCAGGGTCTAGTGGTATTTTTGATATTTTTGCATCAAGTCCAACTTCTTTCAAGATTTTTTCAATGTACTTTTCTTGACGAAGAAAGAAACTATTATTTTTTCTTTCTATTTGTATCCCTAAGTAACATTTCAAAAAACCTAAATCAGTTAAATGAAAATGTTCGTTAAGACTTTTTGCGATTAACTGGATTTCATTTTCTGTTTCTCCAGTTATAAGCAAATCATCCACGTAAACAACAATGTAAATTGTTTTGTTGTTTTCTTTCTTGAAATATAAACATGGATCAGCTTCACTACGGATAAAACAATGTTCCTTTAATGTTTTGTCAAGCCGTTCATTCCAAACATTCGCAGCTTGTTTTAATCCATAAATAGATTTTGTCAATCGACAAACCATATCTTCTTTCCCTTTTATTTTGTATCCTTCTGGTTGTTTCATAAAAATTGTTTCCTTGAGTATTCCGTTTAAGAAAGCAGTTTTTGCATCATAATGTTTTACAATCATATTGTGTTGACCTGCGATTGTCAACAGTGTCCTAAAGGTGGTTTGTTTTACTACAGGTGCAAATACCTGATCGTAATCTGTCCCAAATTTTTGTGAAAAACCTCTTGCCACAAGTCTCGCCTTAAATTTTTGTCCTTCAGGATTGTCCTTTATTTTAAATACCCATTTGTTGCTTACAAGATCTCTATTTTCAGGTAATTTTACTAATTCCCACGTCTTGTTATTTAAAAGTGAGGTTATTTCTTCGTCCATTGCCCTTTTCCAATCCCTTTTATTCGGCCCTGATAGCGCTTCTTCTCGAGTTGTTGGTTCTTCCGTTGCCATCTTAGCCCTTGCGATATACATATCTGGAGGTACACCTTTGTTTGATCTTTCAGATCGCCTGACATTTGGTTCACTTGCTGTTGGCTTGTCTTCTGTTACGGTAATAACTCCTAATTTATTAATATCATTTTTGTTGGATTGACTTTTGTCATCTTGCATTGGGTTAAGAATAACTTCCACACATGTTGAATCCTTCCTGCTATTTTCTTGATATTTTGTTTTTCTTTTGTCTTCAAATCCTGAATCTGTAGTCTTCTTTTCCATTCCTTGTTAAGAATCTTCATCTTGAATTGTTGAATCTTCAGAGTTCTGGTCTAGAAATGTGACGTCACGACTGATTGTAATTTTATTGGTTTTCTTGTCGAGTAAACGATAAGCTTTGGATTCTTCAGAATACCCGATAAATATTAATTTTCTTGCCTTTTGATCCAATTTTCTTCTTTGTTCCTTGGGTATGTGTGCGTAAGCCTCACATCCAAATAACTTTAGGTTTGAAACATCCGGTTTCTTTGAGTACCACAATTCAAATTGTGTCCTTGTTGTCTCTTTAGTTGGTAATCTGTTTTGTAAATAGTTGGCTGTACAAATTGCTTCACCCAGCATTTTCTTTCTAAACTTCCATCGATCAGCATGCATCTTGTCATCTCTATTAAAGATCTATTCTTCCTTTCTGCAACTCCGTTCTGCTGTGGAGAGTAAGTAGCCGTAAACTGTGATTTTATTCCTCCTCTTCTTAGATAATCTTGAAGTTGATTGTTAACATATTCTTTTCCTCTATCAGAACGAATTATTTTTGGTTTTTTAGAAAACTGAGTTTTTACCATTTTAATAAAATCTTTAATGTACTCATATACTTGGTCTTTTCTTTCCAGCAGGTAAATTTTCGTGAATCTACTGTAATCATCTATAATGGTTAAAATGTACCTCTTTTTACCTGGAGTAATTGTTTGCATGGATCCGCAAACATCCGTGTGAATTAAGTCCAAAGGTTCCTCGGTGTTGGTGTTGGATTCTTTTAAAAACGGTTTCCTTGTCATTTTTCCTTTAACACAAGATTCGAAGTAAGCCGAGAAACAAACAGAACGTTTTCAAGTACAATTTCTTTAATATCTTGAAGGCCTAAAAAATACTTTAAAACACATTTTCCAATCCCTTTTACTTCCAAGGTTACTTCCTCATCTGCTAAACTCACGTTTCCTCCTCTTGTTGTATCCAGTGTCATAAAATCTTCTCTTCTGCACGACATATGGCTAGTTGCTCCGGAATCCAAATACCATGTCGAATTTTTCTTCACTTTTTTAGCCTTTAAATACATATCCGTAATTGACATTCCCGTATGTTCTGCAGTCATCAAACAACTATCTTCTTTATTTTCCGTTATTTTGTTTGCTTTAGATTTATCCTGTTTTTCTTTCCACGCCTTATAACCGTAGCAATCCTTTTTTAAGTGTCCCTTCTTCTTACAAAAATAACACTCGCTTGTTGTTTTTCCCTTTTTTAATTGTGTCTTCATTGCCGCTTAATTATTTTCTGGATTTCTATCTCCATTGCTCTTACGCCTCTTGTACTCATCGATTACTTTACTTTTTACAAGATTTAGCGTAAGATCATTTTCGTCTCTGCTTTCTAATCCCGTGATTAGTGCACCGTATGAATCTGGCAAACTGCTTAGTAACATTGCTGCTACTAAATTATCTTTCAGAACTTCTCCAAGTCCAGTTAATTTATTTACTAAATCTAGCATTTGCGTTACATGATCCTCGGCATCACCACCTTCCGCTAATGTCATTCGACAAATTCGTTTTAATATAAAAACCTTACTTGATAATGTAGCTCTGGTGGTAACTTTTGAGCGCATCCCAAGCTTCCCTAGCAGTTGCTGCATTCCGAATGTGTACTAATTGGTTATCTTCAACTAAGAGCCCAATTGTAGCACGAGCTTGATCATCACTCCTCTTCCACGCCGCATTTGGTTCCTGTGGTGTATCTTCTTTGATAACATTCCACAATCCATATTTAATCATCAGTAACTCGATTTTATATTTCCAAGTCTCATAGTTATCACTGTTTAGTCTATCCACTGAAAAACGCATTCTAGAACTGTCCGTCATTTCACTTCACTTATGAGTAGCTCCATGCCTTAAAAATCAAAGTTGTACACTAGTTCTTCGATTTTGTTGAAACTTCGAAATTTTAAAGTAGAATACATGCCAGTAAAAAGCCTGAAATCGATTTTGAAAATTTTTGAAAAATTTTGGATTTACGAGGTTTTTAAATTTTTTTTTGAAATTTTGAAAATGGTATATCTTTAAGGAAAATGAATGAAATTTTATAAAAGTTTCAGGGATTGCTTATTGTTTATAGACAATTTAAGAAAAATTTTTAGAAAAAAAAAAAATTTTTTTTTAAACAAATTATTTAAAAAATAATTTTTAAATAAACAATTTTTTGAAAAGTGACATTTCTATTTTTTTAATTATAATGATTAGATTCACAATTATTTCACGAGTATTTTCCAAAAAGAAAATTAATGGAGGGTCTGAAACTTTAGGAGATATTGAATTTTTTGTCCTTGCGCGCAACCGAAAAAAGCGCATTTTTCGGCTATACTCTACATACAAACTAACGTTCAAAGTCACCTCTAAGTCGTAAATTTAAACCGAATTCCATTTTTCTTTTAGGAGAATGTTAGGCTATAAATTGGCAAGAATACTGTGTATTCTTTAAATTTATATTTGTTTAAACAAATTATTATTATTATTGTTAATTACTAACTTTTTACATATTGTACCTAGAGAGGTGTATTTTTTTCTAATTTTGCAATTTACCGGACCTAATATAAATGCAGATGCAAATTTAAAACATAATTATTATTGTTTAAACAAAATTTAAACAAATTATTATTGTTAATAACTACCCATTTACAGAATAGTATACTTAAAGGATGCAGTTTTTTCTGATCATGCAAATTTACCTAACTTTTTTGATATGCCGATTTACATTAAATATTAAATCATAATTTAAACAAAAATAATAATAATTTATCTAATTATTAATTAACTTTTAATTAGGGTTGGTTATATTTCCCCTAATTATATTATTTTTCTTTCAAAAATTTTAAATTTTGGTAATTGCCTTCTTTTTTTTAAGTTTTGTAAGAAACATTGTATTTTAAAAATCTGTTTTTCGCAGTTGGTTTGTTTGTTTATTTATATATTTAATTATATAATAATCTTATTTATTGATAGTATTATTAGTTTTAATTTAATTGTGCACTCGTTTGATTAAAATAAATTCAATTCAATTAAAATACACAGCGTTTCGTTGATTTTGAACACATTAGAGCGCATGCGCGATGGGTCACTTGTTTCAGTGGAGACTAACATATGTTCATTTCTTAAAGAGCTTTGGCACAGAGTACATATCTCATGCTCTAAGTATTTTATGATTCCTGTGTTACGTCAATAAACATATTCCGTCTAATACATTATTGTATTCTTAAATTATTATTGTTTAAATTATAGGTATCGTGTTTGAAAATCATTTTCACGTATTTTGTGTTCGAATTAGTTAGGTTAGGTTTTTCTATTTTTCAGAGATTTTTTATATTATTTACATATTTCGTCTAATACATTATTGTATTCTTAAATTATTGTTTAAATTATAGATATCGTGTTTGAAAATTATTTTCACGTATTTTGTGTTCTAATTAGTTAGGTTAGGTTTTTCTATTTTTCAGGGATTTTTTATTTGATTTATTTTTCAGGTTAAGGTTTTTTATGTTACAAGTTTAAGTTAATTTTCTTTACTTTTCAGGTTTATAGTTTTTACTTAGGTTAAGTTTTAATATAATATAGTTGTACTTCAATTTATTATGGGTTTTAAATTTTGTTGTGATCCTTTTAAAAAAGGAAATCATTGCACAAAAAAAATTCCAGAAAAAAATATACGACCTGCTTCTGCTTTACTGCAGAAAATATTAGGCCTAAAGAAAGATAGCCAGATTTGTGATACTTGTAGACTAGATCCAAGAGCTAGAAATGTTCATATAGGGAAACAAGAAACTAATGTTTTGAAAATTTCCTCTGCTTTGCCTATGGAACAACCTTTTGAAACATCAACATCTCAGAGAGCTTCCATTGAGCAAACTAAATTGGATATTGTCGAATCCGTAGTTGAAGATCAAATCGTCAATGAGGATACTAAGGAACATAATGTGAGAAGAAGTATAGAAATAGACGACAATTTGATAAAACTAAATGAAATTCTTTTACTTTTGGGCATTTTTCCTATTTCAAGAAGAAATGATTTTCGATCTTCCGTTGCTCAAAAAAGAAAAGTTAAAGAAATTCAATCTGCTTTAAATGCAGAATTAAGAAAAGTGTTTGATATAACTTTAAATGATTCAAGTGAAGACGATATTCATGAAGTTATTGAAGAAATCAAAGAAATGCTAAAGAAAACCAAAAGTAAAGCTGAAATTGTAAGACTTCTAACTATGGCACCAAAAAACTGGAGTGCTCGTAAATTGGAAAAATATTTTGAAGTGTCATATACATTGGCTCGTAAAGCTTTCATGCTTCACGAAGAAAGGGGTCTTGGTTCTTTTCCAGATCCTCGAAAAGGAACTGTGACCCTTTCTCAGGGGGTAATAGATTTAGTAAAATCATTTTATCATGAGGGCGATATTAGTAGAGTGTTACCTGGAAAAAAAGACTACATTTCTTGTGTAATAAACGGTGTTCGTACTCAAGTACAAAAGCGTTTATTACTAGGAAACCTAAAAGAATTGTATGCTCTTTTTCAGGAGCAATATCCTGATTGTAAAATTGGTTTATCAAAATTCGCCGAATTGAGACCAAAAGAATGTATCTTTGCAGGTAGTAATGGAACTCATGAAGTCTGCGTATGCAAAATTCATCAGAACATTAAATTAATGATTGAAGATGTCCATTTTGATGAATTAACAAAAAATGACAAAGAAGCTTCCTTTTTAACTTCTTACAAAAAAATCCTCGAAGCAATGGTCTGCAATTCTCTAACAGCTTCATGTTTTTTACTCGAATGTCAGAATTGTAACAAAATTGAAAAAATAATTGATATTTTAATAAATGTATTAGACAGCAACTGTATAGATTTGGTTACTTATAGAAGTTGGGTATCAACGGATCGAACTGCGTTACTCAATTGTGTCGATACAGCTGACGACTTTATTGAAAAATTTTTAGCACAGTTACAGATTCTTCTGAAGCATGATTTTATTGCTAAAGAACAAGGTAAGTATCTTTCCGATCTAAGAAAATCTCTTAAACCTGGTGAATTTTTGGTAGAAGGAGATTTTTCCGAAAATTATGCAGTAGTGATTCAGGATGCAATTCAGAGTCAATATTGGTTAAAATACCAAATTACTTTACATCCATTCGTCATTTATTTCATGAATGAAGGTGAACTTAAACATGAAAGTTTTATATTCATTTCGGAAGATCTCAACCACGATGCTGATGCAGTAAATTTGTTCATCAAAAAATTAGTTTGCACATTAAAAACAAAGTATGATGTTAAGAAAATGATTTATTTCACCGACGGGGTTGCAGGGCAGTATAAAAATAGGTATAATTTAATTAACCTTGCTCATCATTTCCATGATTTTCAAGTGCACGCTGAGTGGCATTTTTACGCGACCTCACACGGCAAAGGACTCTGTGATGGCATCGGAGATACAGTAAAAAGAATGGCTACTCGTGTAAGTCTTCAAAAAGTTAAAGAAACAGCAATATTAACAGCTGAAGACTTTTACAAATGGGCTCTAATAGTGTTAGAAACGATTAAGCCATTGTTCTGTACGAAAATTGAGCATGAGAAAAATCGAAAACGGTTAGAAGTACGTTTCTCTAAAGCCAAGCAATTGATTTGAACAAGAAGTTTCCATTGTTTCAAACTAATAAATACACAGCAAATAGAATGCAAATTTTATTCAAATGCTGATGATAGCAACATATTGGAAATTCAATGAATAATGTTTCATAAAATTCACATTCTTACTTGTTTATAACAATAATTGGATAAAAAGTACAATTATTGCATCCTTTAAGTACCCTGTAAAAAAAGTTGTATAGGGAGAATCGAGAAAACGTATTGAAGCTCGATAGGTTGAATACGTTATTTGAATTTTAACGTATTAGAGTGTTTGGTCGAATCCGTTGTCTATAGAAAGTCCAATACGTCCAATAGAAAATATTATTTAAATTAATGAAAAAACGTTTTAATTGTAATAAAAATTGTAGTTTATGATAATAAAGGTTAATGAAATTGTAGACAACCGAAAATTAAGAGAAAAATGTAACTTTTTTAAAATAAGGTTATTTAGTAATTGCAACAAGATATTCATCAGGTATGTTTGCTATCATTTTTATCGACAACTGATGAAAGTTATTTAAATTTAAATTATTTGTCACTTTATAAATCACTTTATTAATCAGTGTTCATATTAAATGCTTTTTATTAATTTATAACAATATTACATACTTACACAATATTATTAGTTCTATACCGACTATAGAAATTCAAATTCAAATAACTTTCATCAGTTGTTGGTAAAAATGATAGCAAACATACCTGATGAATATCTTGTTGCAATTACTAAATAACCTTATTTTAAAAAAGTTACATTTTTCTCTTAATTTTCGGTTGTCTACAATTTCATTAACCTTTATTCTCATAAACTACAATTTTTATTACAATTGAAACGTTTTTTCATTAATTTAAATGATATTTTCTATTGAACGTATTGGACTTTATATAGACAACGGATTCGACCAAACACTCCAATACGTTAAAATTCAAATAACGTATTCAACCTATCGAGTTTCAATACGTTTTCTCGATTCTCCCTATACAACTTTTTTTACAGGGTATACTATTCTGTAAATGGGTAGTTATTAACAATAATAATTTGTTTAAATTTTGTTTAAACAATAATAATTATGTTTTAAATTTGCATCTGTATTTATATTAGGTCCGGTAAATTGCAAAATTAGAAAAAAATACACCTCTCTAGGGACAATATGTAAAAAGTTAGTAATTAACAATAATAATAATTTGTTTAAACAAATATAAATTTAAAAAATACACAGTATTCTTGCCAATTTATAGCCTAACATTCTCCAAAAAGAAAAATGGAATTCGGTTTAAATTTACGACTTAGAGGTGACTTTGAACGTTAGTTTGTATGTAGAGTATAGCCGAAAAATGCGCTTTTTTCGGTTGCGCGCAAGGACAAAAAATTCAATATCTCCTAAAGTTTCAGACCCTCCATCGATTTTTTTTTGGAAAATACTCGTGAAATAAGTGGGAATCGAATCATTGTTATTTAAAAAAAATAAAAATGGTACTTTTCAAAAAATTGTTTATTTAAAAATTATTTTTTAAATAATTTGTTTAATCAAAAATATTTTTTTTTCTTAAAATTTTTCTTAAATTGTCTATAAACAATAAGCAATCCCTGAAAATTTCATTAAAGTTCATTTATTTTCCTTAAAGATATACCATTTTCAAAATTTAAAAAAAAAATTTAAAAACCTCGTAAATCCAAAATTTTTCAAAATCGATTTCAGGCTTTTTACTGGCATGTATTCTACTTTAAAATTTCGAAGTTTCAACAAAATCGAAGAACTAGTGTACAACTTTGATTTTTTAGGCATGGAGCTACCCTTATATAACAATCTTCGTTTGAAAGTACTGAACTGTTTATGCACTATAAAAGGTCTTTCGTTCGTTTCTTAGTTTCTTCACTTGCACTTCGAGTATCCGCACTTATCACTTATTAAAAAACAACTTTACACTCTCTATTATTTAGATCTCTATGGGTCTGGGCCCATAACCTGTTAGAATTATTATGGGAATTTAGAGTAAAATAATGGAAAGGTTGAATAAATGATAAGTAATATCTTAAGTTAAAACACACTTGTATAATTGTTTATTAATAAACGAAATTGAACAATTAAATTGAAATACAAAGTATAATGACAGTGTTAAACAATGACAAAAAATAAGTATGACATCTTTCTGTCATCGAGTCTGGCGTGTTACTAAATTAACAATGTACTGCAAGCAATGTCCTAGGTCTGGGTCTAAATCTACCTAGGACGACCGTCATAAAAATTGCCTGAAGTTGCCTCCATTTTCCAGACAGTTGGTTATATCGTTGATTTCTATAGTGTTGATATCTACATGGAAAAAAAAGTTCACGAATCTCTCGTGAACTAGTATATCACTTTTGGATGGGACACAAAATTCTTCAAAATCTATAAACACAGTTCATCAAAATTTCATCAAAATTTCATCAACTCTTTCACTAGAAACGTAGTACGGTTTCTGAACTTTTCGTCAAAGTTGACGAAAAATTCGTGAACTTTTAAAAAATGTTAAAAACAAAAAAAAATAATTTCTAGACACGACTTTTTTGATAGTATTTTACTTAATTTGATAACTTGATGCCTATACGCACCCAACTACACAGAATACACAATTTTATCGCCATTAAAATTCGCAACTCGCTTCACGGGATTCGAACCTAGTACCCTAAAAATATTCCTAACAACTAACGGACACGGCTAAATCTATATACACTGACAGTACTCCTGCAAACGACACAATTAGCTTTGTCTGCTGTTGTCTGCTACAAAACTCAGGACCGTGCAAAGTATAAAGCGATCCTTGTCGTAACTTCTAATTTATTTTATGAATTATTTGTTTCACAAAAGAAATTAGCACACAAAAATATTCAATGAATAATAAAAACATTGATTCTAAATAATAAATTTAATCAAACAAAGAATTTGTCCGAGTGTAAACACTGATGACACCGACTGAATTATGACAGATGAATTCTTGATCAGCCATATTTGATGCGCATTGCGAACTGCGCATACTACTGAGACTCGCGAGTTCACGACTTTTTCTTTAACTTGTACCTCTACTTTTGACGAACTACTCATCCTTAACACGTTCATCAAAAATTCATTAACTTTGTTTCAGTTTTTCGTTGACGTTCGCCATTTCTAATCAAAAGTGAATGAAAATTTTGAAATTTTGTGTCCCATCCAAAAGTGATATACTAGTTCACGAGAGATTCGTGAACTATTTTTTTCCGTGTAGGTTTTCATGGTGTCTCTCTTTAAAGCCTGAGGAACCGAATGTAAATTATATCGCTTTTTTTCTTTCAAAACCGTGAAAAAGTATAACAAAAATTGTTTAAGATATGTACATATATAGAAAATATAAAACGTTATTAATAATATGGAAATTGATGCATACAGATTAGATTAAAGTAATATTCTGCATCCCTCATCCTGAGATAAATACTTTAAGAAAAACGTGCTCACAAGAGATTTAAAAAAGTTTTTTTGGAGAACTAAAAAAGATTTAAAGTTTTGACTCGGGTATTCTTGTAAAAATTTATTTTTTATAGATTTTCTTCAAATTTTGAGAAAATGTGTTTTCGGGTGCCATTTAAGTGTAGTAAAAATTTCAAAACCCTTTGCGATGGTAGATTTTGAGTTATTCAAGTTTAAACTTTCACTTTTACATGTCTAATTATAATTATGCGAGAATTTCATTTGCAATGTTCAGGAAAGTTTCGCGCAAAACATTCATTTAATCGGGATATTTAAATCATTACACAATTTTCACTATAATTGTTAGTTAAATATGCCGAATATTGCAAGTAAATATTTAATAAATTTTTAGGAAACTTTCGGTGCTGTGGGGGTTAGCAAAGAGTTTTGAAAATTTTACCACATTTTAAGAGCATCCGAAGAAACATTTTCTCAAAACTTGAAGAAAATCTATCGAAAACGAGAAACAAATTTTAAATTAATGATTAAAATTATTTCTTTCAATCAAGTAATTTTTGCTTTAATTTTATTTTTATGAAATTATAATTTAAGGTCTAACGAGATTATTTATGAGCGTTTATTTTTATCGAAAAATTCATTTAAATATTTTATATTCCAAGTATCGAAAAACGGTATATGGAGGATGGTGCAGCTGCATGTAAGGATAAAATGGTGCCCAAGACGCACACTGCTCGTACTCTTATTTACCAGGTGGCGCTCTACTTATATGGAAAGTTTAGTCATATAGCAAGAATACAGGCAGAGGGTTGCTTGAGCATTAAGGTGTACAGTATTAGATATATCAACGCATCCGACAAACACCCCACCACGCCACTTGAGTGTCCCACTGAGAGCTATCAGTCTGATAGAATATGTTCGACGTGGCATCATCTTATCGGCTTTTATTTCCGCGATTACCATATACATACCGCTTTATTTAGAGCAGCTTTTATCGCCCGCTGACTTACCTCTTCAATCCACCCATCTTACTTCCCTTTTCACATCTGTTTTCTCATATAAGTAGAAGATGATAGTAGCATAGTCTATATTGTGTACCCCTATCATCTTTTGTTAAAAATTTCACCTTCGACTAATATTTTTTAGGAAAAAAAGAAAAGAAAAAAAGAGTTTTTGATTTATCATTTTTAGTTTCACTTAGAAAAAATGTCTAATTCACATATACAAATTTTCAAATTCACAATTTTCCACAATATATCCGGTCACTATATTTCTTAAAACGAAAAAGATTTATTTTTTAAATATTACAATTATGAATTATTCCTGTCTTAAGTATGATTTCTTACTTAAATTAATTATGAATTGTATTAACAGTATATATTGGTTTAAAAAATAATAAATATATGTTTCATGAATTAAAAGTATGAATTTAAATAACGTTATATTTTATCAATAGAAAGTGAAATGTTGTTAGAATTTTGGTTTTATTAAGTCACTAGCTGTCGTACCCGTCTTCGACGGGTTTTAGTTTCTACAGATACATTCAATAGTGTGCCTACCAGTCTCGAAAAATAGGAAATAGTTGGCAATTTAATTTGATTGGAGAAACAATAAATAGCTACCATTAACTATTTCATTATAAAAATATTACAATTCTAAAACAGTCATTTACTTTTTATTATCAATTAATTTATTTTTTATTAATTAAAATGCAGAAAACAATGTTTTTCAATTATTTGTAGATATTTAATTATAGTAATATAAGTTAATCCAAAATTTCCACCAGTTTTTGCAGTGATATAGTCAACCCACAAAACACAACATTTCGCAGGAATTTCGCAGGGAGTTCGCAATGCGAAGTTCGAGAGTTCGCATTGCAAACTCCCTGCGAACAAATTTTAGCATAATTTTTCCAAAAAATGGCCCCTTATAAATAGATAATTTTTCCGTTTTTTTTTAATTTTTCGAAAACATTTTTATACTTACATCTGAAATATGGAATAGTATTTTTTGCTAAATTATGCTAAAATGTGACTAAATATCATGTTATACACGGAGAGACTTTTAGTTACAAAAATTACTTTATTGTATTTCGATATTTCTAATAAAACGTAAGAATTTAGGGATAATCGAGGTACGATGATGATAGTTCTTATTATAATAATAAGTAGTGTTATTTTTTATCTACTATTGTAAATTTTAGGGAACAGAAGTTAGTATAAAAGTTTAGAAAGAATATCATTTGATGTTAAGACAATTGCAAATACGAGAATATGGAACATATTTATAATACAATCTGATATTTTTATTTGTAAACCCACTATTTTGAAAACTATTAAATGTAAAAAAATTTTAGATACTGTATTATTTTTAATATTAACACGCTCTGAAATGGTAAGCAGTTTGAATTTTTACAAAATTTTATTAGAATATTTTCACGAAGGTTTCCGAACAGTTCCGTCCACAACCGAAGACGGTTAATGTTAGGCGAACACTCAGCAAACAACCGAGCGTCATCATCGTCTTGAAAGTATTTTGTTAAAAACGTTTCAAAAGTTATTAGCTATTAAACAATTGAATTGTGTAATAATATTATGATAAATCATATATTTATTTATATACATATGTATTATATAAGTATACACGTGCCTAGTAACACATTTTGTATACCCCCACATATATATGTATATGCTATATATATGAAGCGTCACCTAATCTTCACTTTTAGTATAAAGCTTTAGAAAAGATTCAAAAAACTTTAAGACTTATTACCAAAAGTGACGTTGACTATGTCTTTTCATAATCTTTATTAGAATTCTTCTAACTATACCTCGATTATCCCTAAATTCTTACGTTTTATTAGAAATATCAAAATACGCTAAAATAATTTTTCTAACTAAAAGTCTCTCCGTGTACTCAATTATAGATCGTTTAAAAGCAATACATTAAAAAATCTAAAATTTTAAAAATTTCGATTTTTTGAAAACATTTTTATCTTTATGTCTTACAATTAGTTATACGACACAATTTTTGAAAAAAATTATTTTAAAATTTGAATAATTATGTGTAAAATTTTAAGTTCTGAGCAATGTACAGACAAAAGTCTCATCTCATACATATAGATAAATTTTATTTTTGTTAAAATATAATAAGTAAAATTATTTTATTCTAAATTTAAAAGTAAGTGACCGAGCGGCTTTACCCGAATGTATTCCTCACATTTGAGAATAAATTTAATTAAATATTTTTCAATGATTTTTTCAAGAACCTTAATTTTTGTCAAAAACTGTTTCTTAATTGTGGCCTTGGGTTTAAAGAATTACAAACTTGTTTTTTTTATTTAATTGGCGAATGCTTTTTTGCTGCACGAAGAAAATTTATTCCTGAAAGGTTACCGAATTTAGTTAGGTAAAACTGGGATAAAAGATAATGAAAAAAGTATAAACCTTACGATACATGTATTAGTGCTTCACTTACAGTTCGGTAAAACGTAGGGTAAGTGTTCAATACACTCATTTTTATTGAAAGTTCGGTAAAACGTAAGGTACAGAGTTCGGTAAAATTTATATTTATTGAATAGTAAGGTAAAATGCAAAATAAGTGTTCACTATATTAACATAATTTTAAAACGAATAGAAAAAACGATGTCACTTCGATTATAAACAAATAAACAGGTGATTTGTTAACTTAATTTGTTTATAACATTAATAAATAATATTTTTTTGAACATTATTTATTAAAAATTGCTTAATCTGAAGCAATTAGAAATTTAAAAAATTATTTCTACTGTAAACAAGTGATCTATTGATTTATTAATTTAACTTAAAATAAATGTTGTTTAAAATTATAAAAAAAATGCATTGTTTAAATCTCGTTTTTTATCTTTAATATGTTAATACTCGTATGATTTAAGCAAAATCGAAAGATTATTAAAATCTACGATTAATGATGAACAACTGTAGAGGGGAATAACTGGATCAAAGGCCAGTTTAATTCTTAAAATAAAATTTGAATTAAGAAAAATTAAGTAAAGGATGAAAGGCTCGAATTGAATAATCATAATGGAGCGGTTCGGTATTCACGTTGTGTATGTGATCGAGACGAATCTAACTTGAAGTAATAGAATAGTGTAAAGTGATCGAGAGGATAACCAGCTCGATACTTTCTGATAATTAGAGTGCCGACAGGATACAAACTCGGTGTTACTCAAATATTGAAAGGATAACCAACTCAATGCTTAAAGACGGCGGGGGGATGTGCATGCAAATAAATGAATTGAATCGAGTCAAAGCATGTAAGATTTCAAAGACTTCCTATCTTTGACTCAAAATGGTGCGCGTACGGTTAACGCGTTTCGCCTGAGCCAGAGAAGAAGGTGGGCGTCTTCTCGCGAGTTTTACCTATATATCTTAAAGGATTCGAGACGCATGAATATTTCCCAAATGACAAGTAACCGAACTGTCATTTAACTGAAATTATAACAGAATTGTCACTTGACCTACTCGCCTTGTAACAGAATTGTCATTTGACCGACTCGACATTTAACAGAACTGTCATGTAACAACCATTTTCATAGAAAATGGTATGAATTTCTTTGAATTACTGTAAATTTATAATAAATAGGTTGTTACAAGACAGTTCTGTTAAATGACAATTCAGTTTCATGACGGGTCGGTTCAATGACAAGTTGGTTAAATGACAATTTGGTTAAATAACGGGTCGGTTACACGGAAAAAATTAGTCGTTGACGTTTTCAGCTACCACTCGAAGACTCTCGGATATGAAAAAATACTTTATAAACTTATAGAAATACTCTATGATTTTAGCAGAAATTCTCTAAAAAAAGTCGAGGACTTTTTATAAACCTAGTAGCGGAAAAAAGTCGTGGAATTATTGTAACACTTTGATAGAAAGTTTCGTCGACGAGTCGAGGAAAACGGTGCGCAGAAAAGATGCGCATACTCTCAGGCGATAAACGCGACCTGCAGTCATTTTAACACCGTTCATTTACAAATTCTTCTGTACAGTGTTTGTGAATTATATTGGAGGATTAAAAATTGTAGAAAAAATTTGAAACTTATGTAGGTGCGATCATTAAATTCTCATCTTCAATTTAATGATAGAACGTCCAAGCGCCCATCCTGCCGGAAGGATGTTCCGAAAATAAGGCTTTTAAAAAAAGGGAATTCAATTTTTCTTTTCCGGAACTCCTTGGGATTAAAGTAGACGAAAAGACGAAAAAATCCATGTACTTGACTTTTTAAAATAATAATATTAAAGCATTTTTCAAAGCCCTCAAACTTGCTGTTTCTGAAAAGTAAAAAAAAACATTTTTTCGTAAATTTAATGTAAAATCCACAAAAATCAATATATTTTGGCCGGTTTAGTCTCTTTTTCTTCAGAAACGTTCAAAGAATGAAACCTATTTGTTTAATTTTAAAAAATTTCATTTTTAATGTTAATCAGCAAAATTGCGGCCAATTGAATAAAAACTCTCTTCAAAGTTTCTTTATAAAATTAATATGGAAGCAGATAAATACAAAAACGAATATATCGTTGGAAAGGTAATGAAACAAGCTTTCCAATGGTGTTAATATCAAGTTTCTAAATTTATATGTCTAGGCTTGGTAGCCTTTTAAACAAAGCGAAAAGCGTCCTGCCGGCAGGACAGGGTTTCATCATTTTGTGACTAAAAATTACATGAATTTTTGGAAAATTCAACTTCTTTAAGCCACCCTGCTCTTCAGTTTAAACTTACAAGCTCGACATTTACATGCGCTGAAAGCTTGTTTCATCACCTTTCCAACGATATATTTTACTTTTTGTTTATGTTAATCCATGTTAGTTTTATTTAGCGATTTCGGACGGACTCACCTGAGTCTTTTTGGTCCTGCCGGAAGGACGTTGGACGTTCTATCATTAAGTCCAAAGTAGTTCAAAAATCTTACTCATTTCGTGAGATATCATTATAAACGTCCGGACATGCTTTTTGACAAATGCATTGAATTTGTTGAAATTGGACTGCTTTTGCCTGAAACCACAGTTTATAAATGATATCTGACTAACTGATTAAGTTTTTTAAACTCTTTTGCTCTTAAATTAAAGATGAGACTCCAATGATATAAGTTTCAAATTTTTTCCTCAATTTTTAAAAAATATGCAAGACTTTAAAAAACCTTCAAAAAAATTATATTTTTTAAATTTTTACTTCAAATTTATCAATTGCAGCAATCTTTGTATAAATTATTAAAATTTTTATTTCTGTATCATTGATCCTAGAATTTTACAATCTTTCGAATGATATATTTGTTAATTTTACCCCGTAGACGTGCGTCCGTACCGATAATTCCCGACTGTAGTGTACAAATAAAGAAAAGTTATTGAAGTCATGATTAATTTTTTATTTGTATTAAAATAATAATAATAATAATAATTCGAATTAAAAAAAGTGCTTCCTTAAGTTTCTTATAAATTTATTTCTGAATTTAAATAAAGTTGCGAGATTTCGACAAGCTCTGTGGGATGAACACATTTTATAACAGTAAACTGCAGATTCAGACCATTGTGCACCTCTGAAAACACTTGATCGCCTCTGATTTTTTGTTGAATACCTGAAATTAAAAAAGTTCGTTAAAATACGTTGAATGTTAAGTACTAGTCCAGTACTATAATATCTCCACCTTAACCCCTTCACAGTGCACAAATCTTGCTAAAAATGCCTACTCGGAGGTTTTCGGGGTCGCCGAATGTGTGAATGGGGGTTTATGGTGTTGCTGAATTCGAATATTTAGTCTAAAACTCAAAATTCAAAATGGCAGCTCCAAAATGGCGACCAAAAAAATTTTAATGTTTACGGATTTGACCAAAAATCTTCACTAGAGGGTTTTCGGCGTCGCTGAACTCGAATCGGTTATTAAAAATTTTAAATTCAATATGGCGGCTTCAAAATGTCGACCAAAAATTTTTTAAGTTTACGAATTTGCCTAAAAGTGCTCATTAGGGGTTTTTTGAGGTCTTGAAATCCAAATATTTAGTCAAAAATTCAGAATGGCAGGTTCAAAACGTCGACCAGAAAATTTAAACTTCTCAAATTAGTTCCTAAAACTGAAAGTCTCAAATAATTATTTATAACCACATTCGTAAACTTTAAAATTTTTTGCTGACATCTTGATGTCGACATTTAAAATTATAAAATTTTAACCAAATATTCTAATTCAGTAACTTCGAAAACCCCTAAAAGTGCATTTTTAGCTAAATCCGGAAACTTAAAAATTTTTTCGGTAGCCAATTTGAATCGTCTATTTTGAATTTTATAATATTAACCAGATATTCGAAACCAGCGACCCCAAAAACCCTTAAGTGATCATTATTAGTCAAATCCGGAAACTTTTAAATTTTTTTGGTCGCCATTTTGGAGCTGCTATTTTGAGTTTTTAAATTTTGATCAAATATTCGGATTCAGCGACCCAGAAAACATAAAATAGAATCATATCAACTAATTTAAAAAACAAAAATTTTTTGCACATTTTTGGCACGAAAAGCTAATTTTGACTACACTGCTAAGGGGTTAAGTTGAGTTCATAACGTTAAATCGCTAGTGAGCTGGTTTACTTCAGTCTCTCCTACCTCAAACTAATACGAATAGCAGTAAAAACAAGTTGTAAATCCAGATGTTCATTACATGAACATTTTGCTTCCTCTATACGATCAGCAAAAAAATTTGCTTCCTCGTGGAGGAAGCACTAACTTATTGTCACGTATTGACATATTTTCCATGTTGTTGTCTTCAAATCTAATTAAAAATTAATTTTAAAAATTTGTTATATTTATTATAATTATTTCGATTCGTCTTGATGCAAGGAATAAGATTTTAGATTTATTTTTCAATAAATCATAACATTTTATTGTACAGCAACATGATTCTTAAGAAGAAATGAATTTTTATTAAAAATGCAAATTTTGTGTCTGTAATTGGTTTTAATTTTATAAATTTAAATACAATATATACTTTATATATACCAATCGATCCGTCCTGATGCAAAGAATAAAATTTTAGAAATAAGTGAGTAAGATTTTCTTATACAGCAACATAATTTTGCGAAAAGAACTCATTTTTTGAGAAAAATGCGAATTTTTCAGCTTTAATTGTGATTAACTCTATAAATTCTCATACAATTTATTCTTTTTATATACCAATCGATTCGTCTTGATGCAAAGAATAAGATTTAATTATATATTAACTTCAATAACCGCAACTTAAAAAAAAGTTTTTGAAAAAAATTTTTTTTTAGAAAAAAGTCAAAAAAAAATTTTTTTCTGGAAATTTTTTAAAGTCTATCAATCCAGTTCGAGATATTTTTATGATAAATATACCTGGTAAATTTTAGCCAAATTCGTTAAAACCTCTTCGAGTTATCGTGTTCACAAAAATCGGGATCCACACACACACACACACACACACATACACACACACATACATACATCCGGACAATTGTTCAGGGTCTTATATAACATAGTCCCATAGAAGAAAATTTGTCAAAAGGATTTTTAAAAATTTTGTAAATTAAACGACTACAAAGCTTCCTCACGAGGAAGCAAAATAAAAAATGATTACTATAATGTGGTTTTGTGCTCTCGACCTATTCGAAATTCAAATCTTATCACCAACTATATCATTTGGAATGTGTAGCACTAAATACTATTTAGTGCGTTCTAAAATAGACGCATATTGACAAAAATATATTTTATGATGAAATTCTTCGTTTTATCTGAATAGAGTAGCATAGAAATCTGTTTTTGGTAATACTGTTATTTTTTGAATAATTTAATTTTTGTTTTTTCTTTCATTTCAAAAGAATTTTGAAATATTTCGTTCCGAATAAACATGTGTATAAAAATGATGCAACATCTGTCAAATGTTGATACGTACTGTTTCGATTGAAACAATCGATATTTTCTTTTTTGCGATTAGGATGTTACAAAAGAAGAGAAAAAAATTGCGTGATCGACTGCTCTCAAATATAACTGCTATTAATATTACTGACAAACAATTTTATTGCCTTGTTAGTTTGAAGATAATAAGAATTTATGACACGAGTGTAGGAGGTTATCAAAATGCTCGGCACACGCGGATGACCGAGTTTCTCTGCAATTTTTATAAATTCACTGTAGAGATATATACTTCATCGAGGCCAGGACATAGAAATGAAATTTAGTTCTAAGTGCAGGAAAACAAATTTCTTTAATTCTCGTAAAATATCTTTCGCGACTTTGTTTAAGTTTGAATGTTATCTATTTATATACATTGGTTTATTTTTTTAATCGTTAGTGATAATATAATTTTTGACAAAAAATTTTATACTTGTTTTGTTTAAATTATATTAATAATAAGTATTTATTTTATTTTTTTGATCAGTTTTTAGGGTTTCGTACACCTACGGTGTACCGATGGAACCCTATTGGTGAGACTCTTGTGTCCGTAGCCAAATCGTGCCCCCCCCCTCCCTCCCCCCCATAGCGGCAAAAATATTTGACCTAGAGAGCTGAAATTTAGTACAGATACGTATTTTCACTCGTAGATTACAGGAAATAGTATTTAGTATTTTTGTGACACGAGTGGAGGTCGAGGGCGCCCCGAGACCGGAACGAGTGGCACAAAAATCATCGTAAATAAATTGGCAGCCTTTAAGTCCCGTGTTACTTACGATATTTTTTATTCCAAAGGCACAAAAGTGTCGATTTCAGATAGCAGACGACAGGGAGTAAAAGTCATTCACTTGTTCGATTTGTATGAAAATGGCGGCCCTTTTTTCCCTTAAGCACAAATAACGCATAGGACTAGCTGTTTTTTTTGCCCATGGGAAAAAAAGGTTGCCATTTTCATTCAAGTGGACAAATGAATGGCTTTTAGTTCCTGTCGGCTGCTATCTAAAAGTGCCTATTTTGTGCCTGAGGTATGAAAAATACAGAAAATGTAATTGGAGGTGATGGACATAGACGGAAAAAAAATTTCCCAGATATTTCAGGAATTATTTCCTAATTCTTGGATACGGTGTAACAACACTGAATTAGCAACGAACATTCAATGGTAATCAATGAATGTTTGACAGAAATTCGGGAACTGTATTAGAAAAAGCTATAAATAGTCCAATAGTCTTTTTTTCTTTACTTTCTCATGTAAAGTTCATGGCACTAGCCGCAACTGTTTCTGAAAGTTTCGGGAACTCGTCAAGGAATCCTGTGCGCAGAAACGCAGTGCGCACTAGTCTCAACAAGTCTCACAGCCAGTAATACTTGTGTGCATTTTAGATTTATTTAATGCTGAGGTATTTAATTCGCCTGTTTAACTCAGTTGGGTAAGACGCCGGACTTCCATCCTTGGGTACGAGAGTTCTGTTCCAGCCACCGTCGATTTTTCTCTAATATGCGGTTTTTTCTATTTCAGAAATTTAATATAAATTGTATGTGACCTTCAAGGATAAAAGTGTATGCGTGTGTGCTCGCGCGCACGTGTGTCAAGGAAGAGAAGCAGAATAGTTTTTTTCTTGCATTCGTCTAACTTTTCGATTTTCTTGAACAGTTCCCGACTTTTTTAAGAACAGTTTGCCGAGAAGTGGTGAAATAGTAAATGACATATTTAAACAAGGCATCGTTTAGTTTTCTGGGAACTACCCGTCGTATCCAAGAGCTACGAACGAAGTTCCCGGATAATCGGCGAACTTTTTTCACGTGTATCGTTGTCAAGGAAATAACAAGATTTTTGTTCAAAAATGCACAAAAAGTGACCATTCCCCCCCCTTAACTTCTAAACTATTCAACATGGAGGGCTAAAATTTGGCATACTGGTGTATTTTAACGAAAATATTACAGGAAAAATATAGAGAACTTGCTATGTAATAATGGCCATATCTTTGTCAAGGAAAAACTAAAAAATTTTTGAAAAAATTTTTTTTTTCTAATTTCCACATTATTTGATCTAATTAACTGAAAATGGGTTTATTAGTATATTTTTACAGTCTGATCACAAAAAATATATTAAAAATTCTAAAAAAATTTTTAAAAAAATTAAAGTGTTGTATATCTAATAATTAGAAAAAATACACCTCTCTAGGTACAATATGTAAAAAGTTAGTAATTAACAATAATAATATTAATTTCATTTTCTTTAAACAAATATAAATTTAAAAATTGCACAGTATTCTTACGAATTTATAGCCTGACATTCTCCAAAAAGAAAAATTGAATTCGGTTAAAATTTACGACTTATAGATGATTTGGAACATTACTTTGTATGTAGAGTATAGCTGGAAAATGAGTTTCTTACGGTTGCGCGCAAGGACAAAAATTTCAATATCTCCTAACGTTTCAGACCCTTCATCGATTTTCTTTTTGGAAAATTCTCGTGAAATAATTAGGAATCGAATCATTATTATTAAAAAAAATAAAAATGGCACTTTTAAAAAAATTGTTTATTAAAAAATTATTTTTGTAATAATTTGTTTAAAAAAAAAATTTTTTTCTAAAATATTTTGTTAAATTGTCTGTAAATAATAAGCATTCCCTGAAAATTTAATTAAATTTCATTCATTTCTCTTAAAGATATACCATTTTCAAAATTTCAAAAAAAAATTTAAAAACCTCGTAAATCTAAAATTTTTCAACATTTTTTAAAATCGAATTGAGGATTTTTACTGGCATGTATTTCACTTCAAAGTTTCAAAGTTTCAACAAAATCGAAGATCTAGGGTACAGCTTTGATTTTTTAGGCATGGAGCTAACCACTATTATACATATGAGTAATTTTAATATTATGTACCTGCATAGTTTTAAAAAAATAGTGGTTCACAATTACCAGAATGCTTCATTTTACAAAAAGCTTACTTGTATTATTTTTTCATTTAAATTTCATGCACAATTTTCTTTTTGAAGTCTAAGTCAAAGAAAAAATATAGGGGAGAGTCACTACGGTCGGGCCACCTTTTCGGTTGGGCTACCTCGGGTTTCTTAGTTGTAACAAACTGGTGCCATTTACCATTACATGTAAATACTTGTTATAAATGGTAGAAAACTTTTCACGTCGCTTTCATTAAGTTTCAATGAAGTACGTGAGCAGTATAAACGTAAAACGTAAATGTGTGGTGAATTTTTAAAGCAAAACTTTTACTTACTGTGGAGAAAGATTAATTAAACAAAAGGGAAGATGCAAACAAAAAAGTAAGATGATGAAATTTATTCATTAGAGCGTGCTTCAATACTTTGGTATGTTATTTGGTTTTTATATCGTGCGTCTATGTCTGTGTGCTAAAAAAAATCAAAACGACGTGAAACTTACGGTCGGGTCACTTTATATCGTGCAGGTTGGGACACATAATTTTACAATTATGGTGCGTTCTGACATCGGAAATTCATTTGTTTAAGGTGGAGATGTGTGAAGAACGTCATTTTACAGTGAAAAGAATATATTTATGTTCGAAAAACGTTTGTAAAACATTTAAAAAAGTCTCATTTCACATCTCCTATTCGATAACGTATTGTAAACGTTTCGTGTACTGAGAACGTTTTTAGATTAATTTGTATATGAATTTTGTATTTTCTTTTTCCGTTTTCAAGTGCATTTTAGCATTCTTCTGTAATTTACGGGCCATTTTTAATAATATTCCTTCATATCACATTGATTTTCTAAGGCTCGACCGTAAAGACCTGATCCGACCATAACGAAATTTTCTTTCAATGTTTATAACTTTTCCAATTTTTGTCCAGACATTTTCTGATGTACAGAAGAAACATTCCACATTAGAAGATCTTTCCAACCATATGTCAGAAAACGTGAAATTCGGCCTAGAACGGAAGTTGTGGGCACAATTAAAAAAGTCTCCCGACCGTAGTGACTCCCTTATTAAGATTTTTTTAACTATGCTATTCTTAACCCCTTAGCAGTGTAGTCAAAATTAGCTTTTCGTGCCAAAAATGTGCAAAAAATTTTTGTTTTTTAAATTATTTGATATGATTCTATTTTATGTTTTCTGGGTCGCTGAATCCGAATATTTGATCAAAATTTAAAAATTTAAAATGGCAGCTCCAAAATAGCGAACAAAAAAAAATTAATGTTTCCGGATTTGACTAAAAATGATCACTTAAGGGTTTTTGGGGTCGCTGATTTCGAATATCTGGTTAATATTTTAAAATTCAAAATAGACGATTCAAAATGGCGACCGAAAAATTTTTAAAGTTTCCGGATTTGGCTAAAAATGCGCTTTTAGGGGTTTTCGAAGTTACTGAATTAGAATATTTGGTTAAAATTTTATAATTCTAAATGTCGACATCAAGATGTCAGCAAAAAATTTAAAAGTTTACGAATGTGGTTATAAATAATTATTTGAGACTTTCAGTTTTAGGAACTAATTTGAGAAGTTTAAATTTTCTGGTCAACGTTTTGAAGCTGCCATTCTGAATTTTTGACTAAATATTTGGATTTCAAGACCTCAAAAAACCCCTAATGAGCACTTTTAGGCAAATTCGTAAACTTAAAAAATTTTTGGTCGACATTTTGAAGCCGCCATTTTGAATTTAAAATTTTTAATAACCGATTCGAATTCAGCGACGCCGAAAACCCTCTAGTGAAGATTTTTAGTCAAATCCGTAAACATTAAAATTTTTTTGGTCGCCATTTTGGAGCTGCCATTTTGAATTTTGAATTTTTGACTAAATATTCGAATTCAGCAACACCATAAACCCCCAAGTAAACACTTTTAGTCAAATCCGTAAACTTTTAAAATTTTTTGGTCGCCATTTTGGAACCGCTATTTTGAATTTTTAATTTTCAATAACGGATTTCAATTCAGCGATCCCGAAAACCCCCGAGTAGGCATTTTTAGCAAGATTTGTTAACTTTTAAATATCTGTTTTTTTGATGCAGCTATAGCGGTCATACACGAAAAAAAATTTTTACTGTGGGGAAAATGAATGATTTCCAATGCATTAGTCAAACTGTTTTTGTACTGGCTATATGTTTTATACAAGAGGCCATTTAAACAGAACAGAACAGAACAGTCAAACTGTTTCTCTGATATAAAGAAAATGAATTTCACTGCTCAGCCATATTGGAAATATTTGACAGTTTACCATTCTCATAGAAATTTCTCTAAAATCACAAATGTCAAATTTACATTTATTACCTCTAAATACGTATTAATTTACTAATTTTACATTTTATTAGTTATAATATAAAAAATATAATTAATAGAATTTGAATATACGCTTAGAACATTAATTTAAAAATGTTTTCATTCAAGTGTTATTTTGAGGTTATGTTGTTTTCAAAAGGTAAAGCAAGAAATATCATTTTCGCTGGATCAGCGAAAATGGATTATCAATGGAGCCAAATCAGTGAAACTTATAGCTATTATAGTGATTGTTATCTCTACTTTAGTAGAACTTTTCTTAGCGTGTACGCACTGGGGGCACGAATTATTTTTGCCTCTACAGACGTCCAACACTGTGAAGGGGTTAAAAATCCTTGTGAAAACAATAAGAACATGAACGCCCAAAATAAATATTTGAAAATAAAAAAATTGGTTGATTAAACTTTAAAATATTGTTAACTTTTTGGACATACGTTCGAAAGCGCGTCAGTCTCAACAGGGCACCATAGAAATTTTTGTTGATATCTTTAAAAGTTATCACGATCCCACTTAAAAACTTTTACGAAAAATTTCTTAATACTTTTAGCCATTACTATAAAAAAAAATTTAAGGTCTTTCAAAAAATAAAAAAAAAATTTTTTTAAAAGTAGTAGTTATACTGAACAATTTAAAAAAATTTTTTGAAAATAAACGAAGTTATCTTCATTTAAAAAAATTAATACATTATTTTCAAATTAGAATATTTTCAAAATTTTTTCGAAATTTTCAAAATCGTCTTCAGTAATAAAATAAAAGTTCATGGCATATTATCATGAGAGTATTCCATCCCGAGTCAAAATTTAGACCCTCTTTTGACCCTCTTTTTTTAAACCTCTTTTGAATCTGAAAACGATGCGGAAAAATTCATATTCCGATGTAGAGAGGTTAAAAAGAGGATTTCAAATTTTTGTGAAATTTAAATTTTTTAAATTTCTATCTATGCAAATAGATTTATTGAAATCATTCAAAAACTATTATTTACATGTTCTATAGGGTAATTAAAATATAACTTTGTGAAAAAAATTCCAATTTTAGTTTTCGAAATATTTTTAAAAATCTTTTTTCGGACCTCTTTTAAGCCTTCTTACTTCTCTTTTTAACCTCTTTTGAACCTCTAATTGTGCGGAAAAGTCCATTTCTGCAGTTTCTAGGTTCAAAAGAGGATTCAGAAGTGTTAAAGAGGCTTAAAAGAGGTTAAAAGGAGGTTTTTGGAGATCTAAAAGAGAGTCTAAATTTTGACTCGGAATGCTTAAAAGTTGTGACATTCATACTCTCACAGTAAGAAGCGCCACGCCAGAAACGTAGGTGACACAAGCGTACTACGATTGCACGAGTTTCATGCCTTTTTAGTATGAGACTTTTGCAATTGACGATTAAGCCACGCCCACTTTCAAATTTGCCACACTCTGTATAGCTCGGACCTTTGATACAGAGCTATACAGAGTGTGGAAACCAGAGCATGAAACTGTCAATTTCAATTTTTCTCTCTAAAACAAAACAATAAATTTATCTACTTTTGCTACAACAACCCCGTGTAGAAAAATCTTCTGGCGCTGGCCTGAGTCAGACCAGACCGTCTATTTTCCAAACTAGTGGCTGGCCTGTACACTGGTCTGGGGCTAGCCAAAAGTGTAACGCTAGAAACGGTCAGCCACAGAATAGACAGGCTATTCAGACGGTCTAGCCAGGCGCTAGCCAACCGCAAGATAGATATTCACTGTTTTCTAAATATAATAAAGCAGCCCTCCAACATCGTTTATTAAACGAAACATATGAGAAATTTATTTAAATTAAATGTTAATATAGTAAAAAAATTCATTTGTATTTGCAAACATGAAATAATTATTAACTTTTAACTTTCAATCAAATTAATGTTCACGACACAGAATAAACGCAAACCTATAACTAAATAAAATTTGACATTGCGGGGAATCGAACCTACGACCTACGGACTTCTAGCCTAATACTCTAACCACTACTCTATCGAAGCTACAAGAAAATAAATTTTAATTTTCGACACCTTTTTCACTTACAATTAATAAAGAGTGTACAACTGTGTAATCACGAAACTACTGCAAGTTTCGTGTTATGGTACATAAAGAAAAATAACAAACCTTGTTATGAACTACATCATAGTAAATTTACCGTAAATTACCTAATAAATTTCTATAAATTACCATAAATTACCGACGTTAAATTTTTTGTTCTAATTTGCGTTTTACATATTTTAATAAACTATCTACAAAATGATTATAAATTATCGCATAAGTTTCCATACATTACCGCGGAAATTTCCATAAATTACCATAAATTACCGACGTTCAATTTTTTAGTTCTCGTTTGTCTCTTACATAGTTTTATAAATTATCGTCAAAACGTTTATAAATTATCGAGGAAATTTCCATAAATTACCGACGTTAAATTTTTTAGTTCTCGTTTTTGTTTTACATAGTTTCATAAATTACTGTCAAAATGTTTATAAATTACCTCGAAAATTTCCATAAATGGCTGAAATTCAAAATTTTAATGATAATTTTTGCTTTACATATTTTTATGAATTATTGCTAAAATTATTAGAAATTTACATAAATTACTGCTAAAATTTCCATAAATTGCTAAAATAAAAATTTTTCATTGTAATTTATGTGGAACATATTTTTCAGTAATAATTCTGCGAGGAACATTCTGGTTCCCTTAGTAAACGTAAATTAAAAATTCAAATGGTATTCTCTTTATAAAAATTTTAAAAATTCTCTTTAAAAACTATTTTTTGAATGTTTTACAACTTTTTATACCTACACATTGATCTTACAAAGTCGAAAAATGTTGTGTTTTTGGGCAATCTTCTCCCGTAGAAAATATTAAGTGGAAGAAATATTAAATTCTAGAGATTTGTTGTCTAGTTTTTTAGATAAAGAATTAGATGGTTTTTGATATCTTAAAATAAGCTATAGTCTCTTCAGACCAGTATCGCTCTCTGCAGCCTATAGAAGTTGCAAAATAAATCTTTTTAGTTATCTGGAAATTCTGACTAGAATCAGAACTGGGTCTGGTCAGAACTTGCAGACCAGCATCGCACGCCGCAGCCTAGAAATTGCAAAATAAAACATTTTAGTCATCTAGAAATTCTGACTAGAATCAGAGCTGGGTCTGGCTAGAAAATCCAGAACAGATAAAATAGCAACAATCTGGTATGTAGCTAAGCAGCACCAGAACTGGGTCAAATCAGATCTTGCAGACTTGCGAGGCTAGACGCTTTCTAGTTTGCGCCAGGCTTGACTCCAGACGTTCCAGAAGATTTTTCTACACGGGACTCAGAAACAATGTCAACATTGCTTAAACACCCTTTGTTTTTTATTAAATCGAAAAAACTACCCCTAAAATGTAAAAATTCAAAATTATAATATAAAAACCCACATTGGTTTTCAAAACAACAAAATAAATTTATGTACTTCTCTTTCGACAACTCAAAAGCAATGTCAAAAATACTTTATCACCCCCTGTGTTTTTAAATTGATAAATCCACCCCTAATATGTAAAAAATTAAAATGTATAATAAAAAAAATTAAAAACCACATTGTTTTTTAAAATGGAACAATAAATTTATGTACTTCTTTTTTAACAACTCAAAAGCATTATCAAAATTGTTACATCACTCTTTGTTTTTTCAAATTGAAATAACTACCCCTAATATGTACACTGAAAAAAAATGTATATTAAATTTTGTAAAAGTATTTTACAGTTCTACATATATTTGTTTAAAGTTTAGTATTTTTTATATCAAAATTTCGGTTTGTTGCACTTTTTCCCAAATTGTAAAATACTTTTACAAAATTTAATATACATTTTCTTCCAGTGTACATATTAGGGGTAGTTATTTCAATTTGAAAAAACAAAGGGTGATGGAGCAATTTTGACATTGCTTTTGAGTTGTCGAAAGAGAAGTACATAAATTTATTGTTCTTTTTTAAAAAACAATGTGGTTTTTAACTTTTTTTTTATTTCACATTTTGAATTTTTACATATTAGGGTTGGTTTTTACAAAAACACTGGGGGTTATAAAGTAATTTTGACATTGCTTTTGAGTTGTCGAAAGAGAAGTACATAAATTTATTTTGTTGTTTTGAAAACCAATGTGGGTTTTTATATTATAATTTTGAATTTTTACATATTTGGGGTAGTTTTTTCAATTTAAAAACACAGGGGGTGATAAAGTAATTTTGACATTGCTTTTGAAATTTTGATAAAGAAGTACATAAATTTATTTTGTTGTTTTGAAAAGCAATGCTGGTTTTTACTTTTAATATTATAATTTTGAATTTTTACCTTTTAGGGGTAGTTTTTTCGATTTAATAAAAAACAAAGAGTGTTTAAGCAATGTTGACATTGTTTCTGAGTTGTTGTATCAAAAGTAGATAAATTTATTGTTTTGTTTTAGAGAGAAATCTGTTATTAAATGTTTTTACTTTAAAATTTGAATTTAAGGGTAGTTTTATCGATTTAAAAAAAACTGAGGGTGATGGAGCAATTCTAACTTCAGATTCGTTTTCAGCGGGCAAAATTACTATAAGATATGTATGTCTGGTTAAATGAACAGACTTTTTTTTGGTGTGCCTGTGTAATTTTTTAACTTTGATATTAAATATCTTTTAAACGGAACGGTCAAAAATTTTTATGTTTTTTATAAAAGTTCATTTCAGTTTAATAAATAACACTTTAGTTTTTTTCCAAAATCTGACGATTTGTATAAGTTCAAAAATTAAAAATCTGTAATGAACTCATGCCTTCCCTATACTGTACATGTTAAAGATCGAAACTTTGTTTTTACTTTTTACGACTTACAGACGGTCAATTTTATTTTAATTGGCCTTATTTTGTAGATAAATATCCAAAGAATAATTAAGTGAAATTTAAAAAAAATCTGACGAAAATGAATCGAAACGACAAATACCTTAAATTAACAATTTTTAATCCTTGTCTGATTGTGGGTAAACGATGGGATTTGTTTATGTTATAAAATTTTTATTTTTTGTAAAACGGTAGGTAGCCAAATAACAAGCATGCAATTTGACCAAATCACAATTATTTCACACCACACCTGTTTTTAGACTCTCTCCGAACCTTATCTTCTGATTGTTTAAAATTCTGATTTTGTCAAACTGAAAATTAGGCATTTGACTATCTCACTGCAAAAAGAAGTATCTTAATTAAGATGTTTTGGTAGTCATTTCTAAGATGTTATTGTAGTCACTTTTTAGTCATTAAAAATATCTTAATTTAAGATGGTTAAAGTATCTTCGTACACATTTTCTAACATATTTTTTGGGGAAAAAGTTTTGAGGTTAACTATGGGCTTATATGTAAGATATTTTATGCATCTTAGGTTTTAGTAACTTAAATTTTTTTCGCATCTTACAATTCACAAGTAACTTATCGCTAAACATCTTATTGAGACAGAAACATCTTAATTTAAGAGTATGTCCACGTTGTGAAATGTAAACAAAGCAAAATGTAAACAAATAAAGCACTAAAATCACATTTTTCAAAGAGCCTTTTTTCTCACAAAAATTACCATTAGAAAACTTATTTTTACAAAAATGAGTGTCAAAGTTTCCAAAAAGTCATTTATGAGTGTGATCAATAAATAGCAATTAGTAAAATAACTAATTAAAATGACCTGTAAAATAGCATTTTTGACGCGTCGCGAGAAATAAACTGTTTGAGTATATCAACCGCACTGACGATGAAGAAGTCTCATATCAGCGATTGGACCTTCAACATGTAGAAAGGAAAATTTTTCCCTTTCCTCTATGAAATTACAAGGAGAAAGGATAAAAACTTCTTCATCGTCCGTGCGGTTGAAATAGTCAAACACTAATTTTTCGCGATGTCAGACGTTTGCTCTCCGCGCACGCGCAGACCGTGCCAAGATTGCATTGAAAACACTATGCAGAAACACACATTTTGTTTTAAACTAAAACTCACTTATTATCACATACTTTTAGGTATACTAGGTATAGATACCAAATTCAACACTTCGATTTACCATTTTCATAAAAAAACTGTAATTTTTTATTCATTTACGAAAATGCGATGGTCGAAAAAAAGCAGCAGTAGAAGACCGAATATTGAGGATTTTTTCGACCACACAAGAAAAAAAAGTTTAAATTTTAACCTGATTTTGGGGTAAAAATTCGCTGCAACAAAATTTCTTCTAGGTGAGGGCGCCACTGTCTATGTGACTTAGCATTAAAATCTTAGTATAAACTTAGCATTAACTTAGTATTAGCTTAGCATTAATTTTCAATTCAATTACCCGCAACAAAATATATACCACCTTTTTTTCTGTGCATCACATTTTCGTAAATGAATAGAAATTTACAGCTTTTTTATGAAAATGTTAAATTGAAGTGTTCAATTTGGTATCTATACCTAGTATACCTGAAAGTATGTGAAAATAAGTCAGTTTCAGTCTAAAACAAAATGTGTCTTTCTGCATAGTGTTTTCAATGCTTTCTTGGCACGGTCTACGCGTGCGCGGAGAGCAAACGTCCGACATCGCGAAAAATTAGTGTTTGACTATATCAACCGCACGGACGATGAAGAAGTTTTTACCCTTTCTCCTTGTAATTTCATAGAGGAAAGGGAAAAATTTCCCTTTCCACATGTTGAAGGTCCAATCGCTGATATGAGACTTCTTCATCGTCAGTGCGGTTGATATACTTAAACAGTTTATTTTTCGCGACGCGTCAAAAATGCTATTTTACAGGTCATATCAATTATTTATTTTACTAATTGCTATTTATTGATCACACTCAAAAATGATTTTTTGGAAACTTTGACACTCATTTTTGTAAAAATAAGTTTTCTAATGGTAATTTTTGTGAGAAAAAAGGCTCTTTGAAAAATGTGATTTTAGTGCTTGGTTTGTTTACATTTTTGTTTGTTTTCATTTCACAACTTGGACATGCCCTTAAGATACTTTAAAAAACTTACAGAAGTATTTTACTTTTTTAAGATAGAAAAAATATCCAAGACGTATAAAGCATCTTAAAAATCTGTAAGATACTTTCGAAAACATCTTATTTTAAGATGTAAGATACTATTTTTCCATCTTACATCTTATGTTAAGATATCAAATAAGTTACTTATTTTTGCAGTGCTTTTGTTTTATAAAAATTTCAAAATAAATAAATCCCATCGTTTGCCTACAATCGAACAAGGATCGCGCCCAGCGATAGCCCATAAGGTACCGCAACCCTCGGTAATTAACCGAATAATATATTCGGATGTCATCGGGCCTTAGACGAAACGTGTCATCACTGCAAAAATAAGTATCTAATTTGATATCTTAACATAAGATGTAAGATGGAAAAATGGTATCTTACATCTTAAAATAAGATGTTTTCGAAAGTATCTTACAGATTTTTAAGATGCTTTATACGTCTTAGGTATTTTTTCTATCTTAAAAAAGTAAAATACTTCTGTAAGTTTTTTAAAGTATCTTAAATTAAGATGTTTCTGTCTCAATAAGATGTTTAGCGATAAGTTACTTGTGAATTGTAAGATGCGAAAAAAATTTAAGTTACTAAAACCTAAGATGCATAAAATATCTTACATATAAGTCCATAGTTAACCTCAAAACTTTTTCCCCCAAAAATATGTTGGAAAATGTGTACGAAGATACTTTAAGCATCTTAAATTAAGATATTTTTATGACTAAAAAGTGACTACAAAAACATCTTAGAAATGACTACCAAAACATCTTAATTAAGATACTTCTTTTTGCAGTGATTGGCCACGATCTCGTGCGAACTAAAACATTGTTTTAGAACAAATGTATAACAATTCTAAGTATCTAAATTCAAAAGTTTTTGTGTAATTCATGCAAAAACGCGTCTGCACTCTACACGAAATGAAAGTTATTATATTAGTTATTATATTAGAAATTATACTATAGTTAGTAAATTTGTAGAATAATGAATAACGAATAATTCTACAAATTATATAATACGGTCAAACAAACAAAAATTACTATATTTAGTAAAGTTATATCAAATATCAAAAACTTTTAACAAATTTTAATATAACTTTACTAAATTTTATATAGGTACGTTTTTCTAAAGTTTTACAGTAAAAAGAAAGTCTTATTTTAAAACAGGAAAGCAGCCTTAAATTAAGATACAACATTTTTGTATCCTTTAACATTATAGCAGACAGTGCTGAATTTAAGAGCGATCTTAAATTAAGATTTACTGTGTTAGTTTTGTTCATAGTAAAATTTTCCTTTGTCGCATTTTGTCCTACACTTGTAAAATACTTTTATAAAATTTAATAATAACATCTTTCCGTGTAGTGAAAATAAACACGAGTTTATAGTGAAAGAGCAGTTATACTAAATTTTTGTAACAGTGCTCTAGAACACTGTAGGAACAATGTTACTTCAAAATTCTAAAACTAATTTAGAACAAATGTTACATGTCTGTTATAGAACAGATACAGAACAACTCGTCGCTTGGGGGCAGCAACATGCCGACTCAGCTAAACGGTGAAAAAGATGCCGTTTCAAAAAGAAAAGTGAAAAACGTGCCATTTCGCGAAAGCGCTGAGAAACATACCTTCTTCAAACGAACGGTGAAGAACATGCCTTTTCAACCGTTAATATTAAATGTAATATTAAATAAATAAATAATTAATATAATAATATTAATAATTATAAATTAATCAATTAATTAAATTAATTAATTAATCATTAATTGTTTATAATAAATATAATATTTAACTTTTATCCCAGAATTTTTTCACGAAACAATTGTCAACTCATTAGTAAGACCCTTCACTAAACGTGAAGCGGAAACCTACAATATCGACCAAGTTTCAAATTCTAGAAGAAGTAACGATTTTTAAACCTAGACGTCACCGTCAAACAATATAAATTGAAAAACAAATTTAAAGCTATGAAAAAATGGGGGACTAACTCTGCTGGGGCTCGAAACCCAGGACCTATCAATTGCCGGTTGATTGCTCTTCCACTGAGCTACAGAGGTCTACATCCAACAAATTCTCATAGCTTATCGATCCAGTAATCAAGATGATTCGCATTCCTCTGCTACAAATTATTTAACTTTTATCCCAGAATTTTTTCACAAAACAATTGTCAACTCATTAGTAAGACTCATTAGTAGTATTAATATAATATTATTAATTATTTATAATTAATATAATAATATTAATATAATATGAATATTAAATATTAACGGTTGAAAAGGCATGTTCTTCGCCGTTCGTTTGAAGAAGGTATGTTTCTCAGCGCTTTCGTGAAATGGCATGTTTTTCACTTTTCTTTTTGAAACGGCATCTTTTTCACCGTTTAGCTGAGTCGGCATGTTGCTGCCCCCAAGCGACGAACTGTTCTAGAACAAATTTAGAACAAAGCTCTAGAACTATTCTATAATAAAATTGTAACACTTATTCTAGAACACTGTTCTTTTTTTGGTCTAGAACAGTTATAGCACGTGCACACTGGGTATTGTGTATATAACTCCAGTTTTTTGTTAATTAAATGTTCTTCAATTATTAATTTTATGGTTTTTCTTGTGCTGTGTACCTTCTTCCTATATGAATTATTTTATTGATCTTCAGCGATCCAACAACCTGCGAAAATGGTACATTAGATCAATTATTATTCATCTGTGTGCTCCGTCTCTTTTCGCAACTGCTCATTGAACCGAACCCTAAATTTCGCTTTTCAAAACTATTTAAAGACTCGCGAAGTTTGTCACTCCCTTTTTAAGTTTTTTTAACTTTAGATTTAATATTCATGAAATATTTGATTATTGTCAAAATTAATTATTAAATATATAAATAAGTTATCAATTTAAAAACTTTCATGATTAAATAGTAGTTTATTTTAGGAAACAAAGTTTAGTTTTTATTTTTCTTCATACAAATTTTCACTTCTCTATTAACATTAATTTTTTAAAAAGAAGACATCAATAAAATTAATTAATTTATAAACTCTAAAACTTATTTCTAATATTATTATCATAAATAATACGTAAAATATCACAGTGTTTTTCCATAACTTTTTTCTACATTAAAAATATTTATTTAATTCCAATAATCAATTATTTTATTATAGTAAATTAAATATTTATTTAAAACAACAATATCTTTAACATCAAAGGTGAAAGAAGCTATCAATTTTCCGAATCAATGTAACAAATAATTACATAGGGTAAAGTGCGGATAGATGCCCCCTTTCTCAGATCTCCAATATGAAAGAAACTATATTGATGTATTATTGGTTTATTTTATAACTACACTGAAAAAATTTAAAGCGCACTGCTGACTTCAATGCGAGACAGCAGCGCGCTTTGTCATAAGGGATAGCAGTTAACCTCAAAAAGCGAGCATCTCTCTTTTTCGGGGGCAGCAGTTACCCCTGAAAGAGTAACTGCTCGCTTTTCGCGGTTAACTGCGTTCTTTTCTGATAGAGTGTGATGCTGTCCTGCAAAAAAGAAAGCATCTATCTCTACAAAGACAGCAGCGTGCTTTTAATTTTTTCAGTGTAAACTGAAGCTTCACTTATTTTCACCATGTCAACACAAATTGAAAGGCAAAGTCGCACTTATTTTCACTCTGAAACTTAGCATTCGAGTTGATTTGATTGCTGGATTCTTGAACATCAACCAATGGGAATATGCGCGGAGAACCTTACAGGTGAAAATATGTGAGACTGGAAATACACACAAAAAACCTAGTCTCATTTTTGTTGCATCTCAAAATGAGACTATGTTAAACGCCATTGAACGTGGCGCCACCTAAATGTCTCATTTTTGTTGCAACTCAAAATGAGTAGCGTACGATACTCATTCTGAGACTATATAGGTTTTTTCAGTGTAGCGAAAATAAGTGCGACTGAAAATAAGTGAAGCTCCAGTGTATTAGTAATAACAATTTTGCTATAAAGTTCCAGCCCGCTGGCAGCCCGGGGTTATTAGTTATAATAATGTGAAAATTTCAGATTGCTGAAAATGTGAAATCACAGAAAAAGGGTTGTAATATTACGGAGAGAAGGAAAAAATAGCGATGGTAGAAGGTAAAACTGACTTTGGTAGTGGGTAATAATTACGACGGGTAATATTATGAAGGGTAACTACTTACAGCTGAACTTCACATTTGTTTATGATAACCTGTCAAATCATAAATATGCAACGACAAATTTGTCAAATTATTTAATTAAACTGCAGGTAATAAAATATTAATTTTATTACTGAATAACGAAATAATTTTTTAAATTAAAGTAGTACTTAATTGATAGGTAAAAAAATTTGAGGTTTTGAAACTGTCTTGTGTGTTTTGAAAATGTACACTAGAGTTGGAAAACTGTTATACAAAACCAGAGTTATACACACAAAGAAATGTAATGTACAAATCATGGAAAACATATTTTTTCTCTACTTCTGAATTAAAATTAAACCGATAATGTATGATTATAATTTCAAAAATTGGTTAAAATTTACACTGATTATGAGTGACGATAATAAATATTCGATGAAGTAGTAAAACAATTTTGTAATTTTTTTTAAAATTTAATTGATTCAAATAATATGCAAGCTTACAATAAGAAAAAATAATTGCCCTTTCGTAAAATTTAAAATCGAATTTAAGAGTGCTATGTTGTACCCGTTAGTATAATAGCATCGATGCATAACCAAGTAATGTAATTTTTAATTAATAAATTAGTAAAAAAAGTAGAAGTTAATTTTACCAAATACTCATCTGAACGACTATACTTTTAGAAATATTTCTAGGTTAATAAAATACAAATAAGGTCACGTTTTATTCAGTTATTTAATCATTGTTCATAAATTTAGGGTGATTGTGTGTATTACTGTGTGTTTTAAAATCAGCCACGTTTAAAGAATCATTTAAAGCTTTTAACCTCAATTTTTTTCCAATTCTTTTTTAATAAGTAGCTAATCTTTCTTAGAACTAAAAAAAGTCTTTGGATTATAAAAATTATTTAATTTGTATTAAAAAAAAGAAAATTTAAAAAAAAGTGCACAAGTGTGAATTACTACGAATGTGCTCGAAATTCTACGCGTGCATTACTACGCCGTGCCTATTAATACGCGTGAATTATTACGAACGTTCCAAATTCTAAGTTTTATTACTATAGTTGAAATTATTATTTAATAACCTAAATTTTAGATTTTAATTCATTTCAAAAGGACAAAATAATGTATTTAAATATTTAAATATTAAATTAAACTTTATTCATAATATGAAAATAAATATTTATTTTTATTTAGATAAGAAAATTAAATAAAATAATTATTTGAGGTTATATCTGAAAAACAAATTTTTTATTTTTTAAACAAAAACTTTAATTATTATGCATTGCCATTTAGTTCCTTTTGTCTGCCATTAACATTACAACTATATTTTAGGTTGTGTTACACGGCGTAGAAATAAATACGCATGTGCGAAAAATCCTGTGTCCAATTCTACGTTTAAAATTAAATAATAAAAACGTTCAAAACATTACATTTTTTTAATTTATAAAAAATAATGTTATTGCTTTATTTAGAAATAACTTTACATTAAATATTTGTTCACAAAACGCATAAATATATTTATCTTTCTAAAAGCACTCTTAACTCACTAAATCAACTTTTTGTGCTCTCATCAGAACTAGTGTTTCTCAAAGTTAAATAAAATTAATTATAATACATTTTTTTAGAATTTTTCATTAAAAATAAAAATTAATATAAATTAAAGTTTTATTATAGATATTTTATAGTTTACTATCTGTCAAATAAAGTTTTATTTTAATATTTTTAATGAAATTCGTAGTAAATGGGGCACACGTAGTATTAGACACACTCACTCTAAGTGTTTTATTTCATTATAAATTTAGAAAAAATAGAAGGTCCAATTTTGTCGATCCTCTGTAAAATTGGAAAATTTCTGTATAAAAAATATTAGAAAAGTAAAGAAACATTCAGTATAAATTTTAAAATTTTGTGCTTTACAATTAAATTAATTGTTAGTTAATTATGGTATTTAATTAATAAATTATAATAATTATTTCTAAAAGAAAAAAATGTTAATTTTAATTCTGAAAGTCTAATATATTTTCACGAAAAATGGTTTATTATTTAAAAATCACATTTTAAAAACGGCACTATTTTATCAAATCTCCTTTATTTTTAAACAACGGTGGGAGGGAAATTTAAAACTATTGTATTTATCACCTTAAAAGAATTGTTATTCTATTAACTTTTGAGAAGTAAAGGAGATATTGGCATTTAATGTCAGCGAATTTTACACTTAAAATGACGTTAGGCTTTTCAGAATTGTCCAAAATTTCAAGGAATTCGCCCCTATAGATAAATTCAACAGTGTATTTTTTTATGATATATATTTTTAGTATCAAAAATAATAAAATTTTTGGTAAAGCAATAAATGTATTGAATTTCGTAAAATAGTTTTACAATTTGATATAATAATTAAATTGTCAAAAAGTATTATACAATTTAAAATAAAATAAATAATAGTACTTAAAAATTACTTATAAAAAAATAAATTTGACGTCTTATATACAATAAAATAAAAACACGTAAAATTTAAGATATAGAGTACACAATTGTGAATTTTTCTATATTTATTAAATATTAACTTTAAAAAATCTATAAAAATTTTATGTCTTTAATTAGCTATGGTGTTTAAGAACTATTCAAGAGATTTTTAAAAAATTTTATTTGCAAATTTTGAAAATAATTGAAATAAGTATTAACGAGTTTTATTAAAAATCTTTAAAGGTAAATTTATAAATAATAATGAATGAAAATTAGATTCTAATATTTTAGAATTCAATGTTTTCAGTATTTTCAATTATATATTTCCAGAAATTCAAATATATACAAAATAATAACACTTTTGAATAATTTTTAATAGTTTGGAAAAAAATCGTGTTCAAAATTTTTAATTAAAATTTATCAAAAAATTATTCGTTTTTTTAAATTATACAAAAGTTCTTTTGAAAAGTTCAATTATTTTTAAAAAATGACATTAAAAGATTTTAAAAAACCAATTATAAGAAACTTTTATATTTTTCTGAACAAGCATTTTGTCAGAAAATTATTACAAATATTATTATTATAATATTAATTATTATTATTATTCTTATTATTATTATTACAATTTACTGACATTATTGTCAGTAAATTGTCAGGGATGAGTCAAGGAAATTGATAAACTGAACCTTGAAACCACTCTGAATTTATTAAGTTTTTTTTATAGTTTTATACTTACTCAGAAATAGTTTTCTTCTTCATGTAATTTTTAACCATTCTATAATTATAATAATTGTCATAATAACGGTTAATTTTGGAAATACAAAACTTATTTGTCAATTTTTCTTTAATTATATATTTTTCACAATTATAATGTTTATTAAAAATAATAATTATAAAGCGCATTCAATACAACCTGAGAAATTCTTCTTTGTTTCTTGATAATATTTTATTTTTGTTAAGTTTATCTTGAAGAAATGTTTTTCCTAGGATCAAAGTAATTTGTCGAAATTATTTTCTATTTCTTCGTCTTAGCACCAATTATTAGTGGAAATGAAAAATATTTCCTTCGCATAACCAACTTTGATTGTGTATAATAGTTTTACATCTCTAGTTCACATTTTAATGACAGTTTTGAAACCTCAAACTTTTTTGCCCATCAATTAAGTATTAATTTAATTTAAAAAAATTATTGCCTTCTATAAGAATATTTTAAGTCAATGGCGTATCATGATTGAGATACGCAATAGACCTAAAAAATTCTTATAGAAGGCACACCACTTTTCAAAAAGGTGTTTAAACCGGAAGGAAAGCATATATGATATTGGGTGTATTACCCGTCGTAATTATTACCCACTACCAAAGTCATTTTTACCCTCTACCATCGTCATTTTTACCTTCTACTCTCCGCAATATTACCACCCTTTTTTCTAACATTTTTAAACCACTCGACAAAATTCCTCATTAAAAGGACATTTAACACTTAAGAAAATATTTGCAATTATTTCCTTCTTTCAAATTAATCAAAGAAACATACTAGATCGTCGTTTTACATTTTGTATAATATTTATTGTAATAAATGAGGAGGCAACTATCGGTGTCTAAAAGGATAGGCGTCCCTATTTGGAGGGGATAGATGCCCACTGTCATGTTGGCACATAACCTACTGATAAAATGTTAACAGTTACGATTATCGCAGATTATCGGATTAAAAGTGGTTTTACATGTCAGAATATTTAATGTTTTTTAAATAGCATATTTTTTAATAGATATATGATTAGATTTATCATTCGAAAATTAGAAAAACTAATTTCAGTTTTATCTATGATAAAAATGAAACTGATTGTAGAACAAGGTTGAATATTTTTCAAGTAAGTTAATAAATTTATTTTCTGTGCTTGTTAATATATCGATTATTCGGTTTTTTAAAGGTTATGTTACACTTTACGACCTTTATAACTTAAAAATCTATTTGTGATATGTAACATTTCAGACTTCACATTTTGTAAAAGATGATTTAAAGTGTTTTTTTATATTCATTTATTAAAGTATGTTGATTTTAATATACAAAATTGAAGTTTGTGCTTTTGAATAAACTGCTACTTTTATTGCAATATTAAATCCTTTTCATTTGAAAATATTTGCTTTTGAAAGCACAAGTTGGTCGACCAAAGAAGATAAAAAAAGTATTGAAGAACAAAAGAAAGGGGGTTTCTTCCACGAAGGAAGAAATGATACTTCATGCTGCGAATGTAAAGAATTGTATAACAAGAAAATTAATATTAATTTCTTGAGTAACATTTATAATTATATAAGATATTTTATCAGTATTAAATTTAAAACATTAAAAGTATATGTATTAGCAATATAAAATTTAAATACATAAATTTTTAAATAAATATTACTAATATTAAAACGTAAAATATAAAAATTGTTTTTTTAACCTGAATCGGAGTGATCGATAACTTCTACTCTATTATTATAAATTTGCCGAGTAATAGCTTCAATTATTATTTAATATTACTAATAGTTTCATTGAATCTCTAGGGGGCATCTATCCTTACCGCAGGGGGCGTCTAACCCACCCAGGTGGAGATATATGGCCAAATGCAGATCTTTCGTATTTTCGTTCTGATTAATTTAATATTTATTGTAGCTGGGTATGCCTAAAAAATCAAAGTTGTTCCCTAGTTCTTCGATTTTGTTGAAACTTCGAAATGTTGAAATGGTGCCAGTAAAAATACTAGTAAAAAGCCTCAATTCGATTTTAAAAAATTTTGAAAAATTTTGAATTTACGAGGTTTTTAAAATTTGTTTTAAATTTTTGAAAATGGTATATCTTCAAGGTAAATGAATAAAATTTAATTAAATTTTCAGTCAATGCTTATTGTTTACAGACAGTTTATGAAAATATTTTAGAAAAAAATTTTATGTTAACAAATTATTATAAAAATAATTTTTAAATAAACAATTATTTGAAAAGTGCCATTTTCATTTTTTTAATATTAATGATTCGATTCCCAATTATTTAACAAGCATTTTCCAAAAAGAAAATCGATGGAGGGTCTGAAACTTTAGGAGATATTGAATTTTTTGTCTTTGCGCGCAACCCTAAAAAGCGCATTTTCTGGCTATACTCGACATACAAAGTAACGTTCCAAATCACCTATAACTCGTAAATTTTAACGGAATCCGATTTTTCTTGTTGAAGAATGTCAGGCTATAAAATCGTAAGAATACTATGCAATTTTTAAATTTATATTTGTTCAAACAAATTAATATTATTATGGTTAATTACTAACTTTTTACATATTGTACCTAGAGAGGTGTATTTTTTTCTAATTTTGCAGTTTACAGGACCTAACATAAATACCAATGCAAATATAAAACATAATTATTAATGTTTAAGCAAGATTTAAACAAATTATTATTGTTAATTACTAACTATTTATAGAATAGTATACTTAAGAGATGCAGTTTTTTCTTGTTATGCAAATTTACCAAACTTTTTTGATATGCAGATTTACATTAAAAATAAAATTATATTTTAAACAAAAATAAAAGTAGTTATTTATTCAAAAATTGTTTAAATTATAATTGTACTTTTAATTTTAATCTGTGTTGCTCTACGACAAAAAATTAAAGTTGTTTCCTAATAGTTCTTCGATTGAGAAATTGTCAAAGAACACATGCAAATGAAAATTGTGAAAACGACTTTAAAAATATTATTTGTTAATTATGGTTATAAATATTCGTTAAAAAACAAGTTACCTATATTGAAAGCTTTTGAAATTTAAATATTTTTAAGACATTAAAAACCAAAACACTTTATTGAGTTTAGAGAATTAAGTGAAATACACTTTTAAAAAGGAAAGTAACGTAATTAATATTAAATATAATTGTTGTTAAGAATTATTTAAAAAATTTTTAGCTAATTTTATTTAAAAAAAATTTTTTTTTTTTTAGTATAATTACAAAAATTTAAATTTTTTGAAAGAAATATAATATAATTTGGAGAAATTTTACTAATGCTAATTAAAAGTTAATTAATAATTAAATAAATTATTGTTCTTATTTTTGTTTAAACTATAATTTATTTTTTAATGTAAATCTGCATATCAAAAAATTTATTTAAATCTATTTAAATGTGCAAATTTAAATAGAAATCAATTAAATATACTGTTGTAAGTGGTTGTTTTTTATCCTAAAACATATTTTATTATTATAAAACGGTATTTTTTAAAAAAAAATGTTTTAATAATTATACCTTGTATTTTGGCATTTGCAAGCAATCAAGTCATTTGACAGGTTTACGTTTTAGAGTTTATCAAAGCAAAGAAAACTGTAGTTTTATAAATTAAAGTGAGTATTTATGAGAATTGATATTAATTTACTTTTTTAAACAGCTAATGCATATAAAAATGAGTGTATCGTAGCGTATTCATGAAAAATACTAATCAGTTCACAAATTGGTACATTAACCTTTTTTCATAAAAACACAATAATTTACTACCCACATAGCACAATATCTTGCTGTAAGTTTACATGTAAAGGTTGCTGTAAGCTTACAAGTAAAGGTTATTGTAAGCTTAAATGGTAAGGCTGTGATAAGGTTCCTATAAAGTTGTAAGGTTAAGGTAATGTTGTGGTAAGTTTACTAAATAAAGTAAATCTTTACAAAATAATTTATAGTATAATTAAAAAATAAATAAAAAATTTTTTAAAAAAATTTTAGGTCTTTCTCCATTTTTTAAATTTAACAAGTCATTGAAAATCTTGAAAACAAATTTGGGAGGACTAGGATTCGAACCCGGAATCGAAGCGCATAAACCTAACATTCTAACTAACTGAGCTAAGTGGGGAACTGACAAAGAAAAAATCAATATTGCTTTTAAGGTGAACCAAGAAGATGACTAACTCTTTAAAAGCAATATTGATTTTTTCTTTGACAGTTCCCTACTTAGCTCAGTTAGTTAGGATGTTAGGTTTATACGCGTCGATCTCGGGTTTGAATCCCAGTCCTCCCAAATTTGTTTTCAAGATTTTCAATGACTTGTTAAATTTAAAAAATGGAGGAAGACCTAAAATTTTTTAAAAAAATTTTTAATTTATTTTTTAATTATATTATAAATTATTTTGTAAAGATTTACTTTATTTAGTAAACTTACCACAACCTTACAACTTTATAGTAACCTTACCACAGCCTTACCATTTAAGCTTACAATAACCTTTACTTGCAAGCTTGCAGCAACCTTTACATGTAAACTTACAATAACCTTTACTTGTGAGCTTTCAGTAACCCTTATATGTAAGCTTTTTTATTTGCTTTTCAAATTAATATATCTTCTTATCATAAAAAACGATTTTTATTAAAAGAAACGTAAAGGTAATTTTTTCACTTTTAAGTGTAGTGGAAATTTAAGTAGTCTACAAATAGGGACATTTACTTTATTTATGTTAGGTCCGGTAAATTGCAAAATTAGAAAAAATACACCTCTCTAGGCACAATATGTAAAAAGTTAGTAATTAACAATAATAATATTCATTTGTTTAAACAAATATAAATTTAAAAACTGCACAGTATTCTTACGAATTTATAGCTTGACATTCTCCAAAAGTAAAAATTGAATTCAGTTAAAATTTACGAATTATAGGTGATTTGGAACATTACTTTGTATGTAGAGTATAGCCGGAAAATGCGCTTTTTAGGTTGCGCGCAAAGACAAAAAATTCAATATCTCCTAAAGTTTCAGACCCTCCATTAATTTTCTTTTTGGAAAATACTCGTGAAATAAGTGTGAATCTAATCATTATAATTAAAAAAATAGAAATGTCACTTTTCAAAAAATTGTTTATTTAAAAATTATTTTTTAAATAATTTGTTTAAAAAAAAAATTTTTTTTTCTAAAATATTTTTTAAATTGTCTGTAAACAATAAGCATTCCTTGAAAATTTAATTTACTTTCATTTATTTCCCTTCAAGATATACCATTTTCAAAATTTCAAAAAAAGTTTTAAAAACCTGGTAAATCGAAAATTTTTCAATATTTTTAAAAATCGAATTGAGGCTTTTTACTGGCATGTATTCAACTTCAAAATTTCGAAATTTCAACAAAATCGATGAACAAGGGAAAAACTTTGATTTTTTAGGCATGGAGCTATCTAGGTATTTAATACTTAAATGTGTTAATGCTAAATAGCAATAGTGTATAAAAATCGAATAGTCAATTAAAAATATTTATATTTATTAAATATAGATGTAATTTTCGGATTGGGGGGCATCTATCAGCACTTTACCCTATCTTAAATAAATCTCTATAAGCTCATGGGCTTCATATGTATCGACAGCACAGTCGCCCTAATACAGAAACCTGCTTAATCTGAAAAATATTTTCGAAATTAATTAATAATTTCATAATTATCAAAGAACTCAGTGATAGTCAAATCCGTAAGGTTAAACAAATCTCCCCAAATTATAACAATTTTTTACTTATAGGTCTAAAATCTGGTTAAATATATGATTGTAAAGTGTGTATAATCAAATTTAATACTTTACTACGAAATTTTTATCTCATGTTGGCTCTTTTTTTATTAACTGTGGAGTCTATTATTTTTGAACATATCTGTATGTTACGTTTAAACAAATCCTATGTTATTTTCCAACTTGTTTCATGTATAATTATACAGAACATTATATATAAATTCCAAGAAATACATGCTTACTTTTCCAATTCCTTTGGAACACTTACGCGTCCACGCAATGTTTCTCTTTTGTATATAAATACATAAAGAAGTATAGACATATATACGTTTGTGATTGGTATATATATATATATATATATATATATATATATATACGGCCGAAGGACATATATATAAGACGCGGGGTACAAAAGAAAATTTGCACTACAAGAAGGCTCAGGATATTTTACTGGAAGGCGTAATAATAGTGTTCTGCGGCTCGTTAGAAGTTCCGAGAATCCGGGTGATCTTTATCGAGCGGTGTTGAAAATTACACCAACCTAACGAGATTTGTCTAATCACGGTGTTTTAGTCCGCCTCGGGATAGACAAGAGGGTTGGCCTTCAACTAACCCGAATCGTGATGATGAGGTTATTTTTTTGGTAAATCCTTCTGCCAATTGTAAATAACTCAGTAATCATAAAACTGGTCTAACAAGTCCGTTGGTGGGAAGAATCGGTGCCATGATGATAATTAGTTCATGTCCCTAGTTATGTTATTTTATTTTATCATTTACGTCTTACTATGTATTTTATGAATATTCTGAAAAGTAGACTAAAAATTACATTATTTTATTTCTTTAGTAACAATTTTATATTATGCTATTACGGATGAAGTTTATAACATTAATTTAATTTCCTCGACTTTAATAACATTTCGCAACCAAGTATGGGAAGTTGGTAAATACAGAATTATTGAACATCCTTGAGGAAATGGTTGTAGAACCCTATAAATGAACAGGAAACGAAGAAAGGCTAGCAATCAAGAAAGCAAATTCAAAATGCCTAATGGTTGTTAATATGATACCCTTGTTTCTGGCTCGTACAAACTATTTGGATGGATATGTTTTAAAAGGGCAAACCATATACAAGGGGAAGAAAAAAGGGAATAAAAGGCAAAGACACAAGGTTTTAAGTCCATTATTTTCCTCTTGATTACGAGTATTACCCTTTTGATTGGGTGCTGCAAGGAGCTCGCATGGGTTAGAGGGTGGAGAAACGAACTGTAATGATTGAAAATAACAGGAATCATATAAACGTGCAATCATGCGGCGTCGTCGGGGATGTCGGGAGTGATCACAGGTTTTCTGACCAACACGAATCATCCTGACCGAAGACAAGCATTACAATAATGACCTTCATTATTTGCAGATTATAGAATTAGTGTAGGGTCATAATAAATCATCGATCTTGCGGCCTTCCGATATGGACAACGAGGCTTAAGGAAGAAAATATTCTTGGAATTTTTTTCTCCAGCAACTTGAGTATATTTTATTTTTTATATCCTTTTTGCTAGTTACTTCTTTTGCACGTCAGCTCATCGATCTTGAAACCCATCGTCAAACCTGCATTTTTAAATCTTGTGTCGGTGAAATCTTTCCGTAATCATCGCGTATAACGTTGCAAACTTAAAGACAGCTTAATGACCTATCTTCGTATATTCCGTTCTTACGCATGTCCATTATTACACTTACCAGTTACTTATAATCAGGCGATCATGTGGATCTTGGAATTTTCAATTTCATAGCTTTAAATTACCCCCGGGTGTTTTTTTCCACTGGTCCCTTCATTAGGATCATAACTATAATTCTGGAAAATCATATACACCATAAAAAAGCATTATTTAATGATATTCTTTATGTTCTCGAATTATGAAAACTCGTGTATTCTTTTTGAAGTTTCGAACAATTCTAAATTTGCGTTTTTATCGAGTCATTTCTTACTTTTCGTATTAATATATTTGTAAAAAAATACCCATAGTTAACTAAAGATATACCGCGTCATTGAAAAACTAATTAATCAAGGGTATTATACAGAAATGGCTGACGTTTCATCAGTCCGTTATGATGAAATGATTAATCTTTTTTCTCTGCCACGCTGAAGTTGTTACAAAATCAAACATTTTAGCTCAACTGACAGACAAAGGAGACCGTGCTATGACTTTTTGAGGCAATATCCTGTGCACTCTTCTCGCTCCAAAGCCATCCGTGTTCATAATTGCTTTGCATTGTTCCGCGTCTTTTACGTTCTCATCAAGGCCACGAAATTATTTCCAAGTCGTAAAAAAACTTGATCGCAAACAGGAATTCATGCTTGAAAGTACCATTAATTCTCAGTGTCTTACAGATGATGATTGATTTTATTTCGATGAAAATTTTTTCTAAGCACCAAGTTGACAACATCCACACTGTAAAAATTTTTTTTGAATATTCTCCAAACTTTTAGTAAAAATTTTTACCAACAATTTTTTTAATATTCTTTAAAATCTTAGGAAAAAATTTTTTTCAATAATTTGTTGAATTGTTTCTGAAAACTATTCTAAAAAATTGTAAGCAAATTTTTTAACGCCGGAAAGGGTACACATTTTCCACAACTTTTTAGGCCATCTTTCTTAACTATTTACTAGGTAAAAAAATTGTAACATACCCTTCCCTATAGAGTTTTTATTGCTCTTTCACTAACTAGAGTTAACATTTTTAAAAAATAACAAATTAATTATAATGGCTTAAAACTGAATACTCGGAGGTTTTCAAGATCGACGATTACGAATCTGAAATCAGTTTTTCAAAATTGAAAATAAATAATCCAATATGGCGGTCGACGAAATAAAAAATTAATTTGATCAATTTTTAAAATTGACCCGCTATATTGAATCAACAATTTTGAATTTGGAAAAACTGATTTTAAATTCATGCTACTGTGTCGCAATTTATTTTTTGAAATTTAGTAACTCAAAAACAAAAAAGGGCATTCTTCAAATTTACATGCCGATAGGAAAAAAACATGAAGGAGTATAAGGAGACATATCTCCAATGGAAAAATTGCCTGATATTGACTGTACTTCTCTGCAGTAAAATTGACAGGCACGCGAAAAATAATAGCCTCATGTTCACTGATAACAGCCCCGTCAAACGAATGAAATAAGTGCAATTTTACATTTTAGATTTTAAGTATTTTTATCATTGCCAGCTGATTGATATTTAAGGTTAGAGGATCCTCTGAGTGTTAAATTGTAAAATAAATCAACAGAATTAAATTGTTTTATACGTTATATAAATAGAAAGAACTCCAAATGAACAACCAAAAATTCTTTGCATTTAATTCATAAATGTCTGTTGGTAAAAGTATAAAAACTTTTACCTCTCACAAAATAGTATATAAAATAAACTTACTATTCTCGGTGCTTTGTAAAAACACTTTTTTCAAAAGCATTTTTATTTGCTTTATAATTTGACATATGCAATTTTTTATAAAACAATTCATATTACTATTATTGTATTGTTAATATCAACTTAGTACATAATAAAAAAACTATGTAAACAAAACTTTTATCATGGACAGCATGGAGGATATATATTTCTTCCTGTAGGGGCGCAAATATCAGTTAAAAAATTTCCGGTATGCCAATTTGCGTGCATGGCGCTTTTACGCAGTCAAATGCTGTCAAAAGGGAAGCATATACATACTCCTCCTTATACTCTTTCATGGAAAAAACCTCAGTTTTCGTTTGCAATAACTTATTTTCAAATTAAACTGACCGATTTTCGGAACATTGAAAATTAAATATTAATTATCAAAAATTTGGGTTCATTTTTACAATATTAAAAAAGGTTACTATTGGAAAGAGCATGAAAAAACCTTTCAGAAACATATTCAACAAAATTTTTTCCCATTAGAAGTATGTACAGAAGAAATTGAAGAAGTTGACGGTGTATAGAAAAAGTGGTGAAATTGACACCCCTCTACCCCCTCCAAATTTTCGAAAAAGTCAAAAACGTTTTTTGGGTCACATTTCTACTTGATAGAACAACACATTCCTCGAGTTTCAATTTTCACATTAAATCAAGCAGCGAGGGTTGTATTTTGGTTGGTTGATTACAAAATTGATATCAAATTTCAAAAATTCAAAATGGAGAATCCAATATGACTGACGACTTTTAAAAAATTTGAATAAAAGTAAATATATTAAAATTAAAATAAATTATTAAAATTTTCAGTTGTGTATCATTAATTGTAGAATTTAATAATCTTTCAAATGGTATATTTGTTAATTTTATGACATTTGTATTTACAAAAAAACGTGATTTAAATATTGGTATGCCTTTGGGCCGTGTGCGTGCAGCCGTACCGATAACTTCCGAAGGTATAGTGTACATATATATTTATTTTGAATTAAATTAAATAAATTGTAAACATTTAAGTGAAGGCTGGTTTGAACTTTATCAGTAAAAATACAATTTTTTTAGATTTTGGCGAGATTTTCAAGTCGAACACTACTATTATTTATTATTTTTTGAAACACTACTGTCTTTTTGCCAGATATATGCTGCACGGTTATATTTATTGTCGACATTAAAGGAGAAGTCCTTTTCTTGGCGCGCAATAAAAGATATCGAGTCAAGGAAATGTCACACAGTCGGTATATTTCGAATGGCAGTAACTTTCAAGAAGACTTCAATATCGCACTCGGGCAAATAGCAATGAAATCTCCTCAATAAAAACGCCTCTTTGCCTTCAGTCTCGATCCTAAAAAGCGACTAAGAAAGCCGTTCACCGGTTTATGGTTTTATAACGACCAACTGAGATTACGCATTCTGAACACCTTTTTCTCTATAAAACACATTAAAAAATGTCTCATAAATTTTTCCCAACACACACCAATTCTTTTAAGATACTTTTTTAATTTATATATATATATATATATATATATATATATATATATATATATATCGCATTGAGATTTGAATCTTGAAAGAATTTATGGTAATATAATTTACGATTCTTTAAAAATCGTATCCGATTCTTTCTTCAGCACAGTTGGAAAAGAGAGGGGAGCAGCGGTTGGTGATTGGCGATCGTTTGCGCATGTCCTGCGCAGTGGCTTATTTTGACCTTAATGGTACCTTTACATTTAGAAAATTAATTATTATACCGAACAAATATTAAAAAAAGTATATGAAAAGTAATTGCAACTAGTTTTCTCTTTTATAAATAAAATATCGCTTAACGAATTTAAAAGTGCGATTCATTTGATCTATTAATGATACAATACGGAAGGACATTGCTTTTTATGTATGGAAACGACCGCCCAAGTTTCAGCGAGTCATCCTAGCTTTCGCGGGTTCTCCTACTGTTCAACTGTCACTTGTACAAAACCGTCAGACATTAATTACGGCAGAAAAAGATTAATGAGAAACTGTGCGTGCAAGCAGTGCGCGATAATCGAGCAAGACGAAGCGCTGAGTCAGGTCGGAAATAATGCCTCGGCATCTCCACTTTGTGGTCACGCATATTTTCCATCCTATGAAGCACGAGACGGTGAAATGTCAATTTAAATTAAATAATCCAACCGTCGAATCACTTAAAACTGTTTCCTTTGACATATTCAAGAAACTGACACTCTATTAAAACAATTGTTGGAAGCAGCAAATTGCATTAATTACATTATTAGCTTCTATTATTTCCATAACGAAAGTATATTTTTAAAAATAAATTCTGTACCAATATTGCACAAAAAATTGTTAAATTATTATTATATAACAATTTGGATTTTTTCGATAGTACTCGAGTCTTTTAAATAATAATTCTTATTTTTTTAAATAAATTTTTTTTCAATTTTTCGAACATGATGGAAAAATTAAAAACCGGACGAGTGCGAGTAGAACTCATACTAACACCAAGGATTCCGTACCCTCTTTTAAAACTTCTACTTTTTTGATAAAATAATGAATGAATAATTTATGAAGATAAATTATAACTATTTCAACACTATTTTTATTGTAATCTGCACGTAAAAATACAAAAGTGTACCAACTTTCATCTCTTGAGATAAAAAGCTGTGGGTGCTAGGGCAAAAAAACGCGCTTTTTTGACGAAATTTATAAAAACTGTGAGTTTTTCGCTGGAAAAATATGAAGATCAAATCCATTTATGTTGGGTGTATTTTTCTTGAAATCTACACATGAAAATACATAAAGTAAGCAAAACTGTTGTCCAATAGGCCAAAAATTGTGAAAACCAAGGGGAGGATACACACTTTTTTTCTAAACCAAAAATAATTTCTAGTATAATTATTATCAAAAATTGAAAAAAATTTAGGTTTTCGCTCAAAACGTAAGGAAGATTAATTCTAATAATTCCCACTATATTTTCCCTGTAATCTACACGTGAAAATACAAAAGTGTTACAAGTTTCAGCTCTCTAGGTAAAAACCTGAGGGCGCTGGAGTGAAATACACGCTTTTTTGACGAAATTTTTAAAAACTTTGAGATTTTCGCTGAAAAAATATGAAAATCAAATCCAATCATGTTCGCTACATTTTTTCTTGAAATCTACACATGAAAATACATAAAGTAAGCAAAACCAAGGGGAGGATACACACTTTTTTTTTCTAAATCACGTTTGGTATATTTTTCGTGCAATCTACGCGTGAAAATACATACGTGTACCAATTTTTAGCTCTCTAGATGAAAAACTATGAGCGCTAGTTTTAATAGGGTTCCACCGGGGTACGGAACCCTAAAAAGAGAATCAGTTATCTTATTTCTTTTAAGTTTAAAAGAAAGTTGTCGGAAAAATAATATTTTGAAAAAATAAAGAATTTTCATTAAATTAAAAAATTTTTCTTATAAAATCGTTGCCGGCTTTATAAAAAGTACAAAGAAAATTTACGTTGATTACTTTGACGGCGCGTCAGTGACGCTCGATTATGAACTTCCTAGGGTTCGAACGCGAGCAGTGTTTTAATGGGAAGAACTGTGAAATGAAAAGTCATCGTTCGAAATCATTTTTTTTCTTCTTATAATCTTCTATACATAGTCTGTCAGGCCATTCATTGTTTACGTGGTGGGCTAGAAAATTAAACAACGTGTGAAAAGCTTCACCAGCATTGTGCGGTTTGTTTGTTGTGGGTAATCATCAAAAATCATTCTCGAGATCCCATCGTGACTTCCATGTTTGCTTCATTTATTTCCGAACAGTTCTCATGATCAAGCGTGAAGAGAATGATTGTTTTTTTCTCTATGCTTGAATCTAATCGCAATTATCATTCTATGGGGGAATTTTTAATTTATCTTTTACTATGGAATTGGGGAAAAAATTTATTTAAATTAAAAATAATTGTGTCATTCTTCTTTGAATGGAGAGATTATCAGAGTTGATAGTAGTAATTCTTGTGTGCTTTTATGATTTATGTAGAACGATAAATAAAAATTTATCTCGATCTTTGCTATATGCGAATTTTGTATGGAAACGAGGAATACTTAATATTGTTTTCTTAATCTGAAAATATTGTCTACTCAATAAATCTCTTTCTGATGAATTTAAGACCGGAACAATTTTTTAATTACACAAAAAAAGTAGGCGGGACTGGGATAAACCCGCTCACTTTTTGTCAGATCAGAAAAATCTAGGAAATTATTCTTTAAATTTTGAAATTTTGCATAGGTGTGATAAATCAAGTCTCATTTTTAATTTAAGACCAAAAGAGTTAAAAATCTTAATCGGTTTAGGAGATATTATTATAATACTAACTAATATCATAGTCAGTTTCCAAAAATTATCACTTACCTTAAAGAAATTTCAGTTTTACCAAAGAGTGGTAAAATTTTTACATTTTATGATTTTTAAAAATGTTAGGGAATTATGGGCCACTGCCTAAATTGAGTTTAAAATAAAAAATAACGATGAAATATTTTTGTTACATAATTAGAAATATTAAAAATGTTTAATTATTAGTTTAAAATTCGAATAGAAAAAGTAAGAAAATGAAATTAATCGAAATCACAATTAATTAATTAAAAAATTTTTAGTGTACAGCTTTATCGCATGAATCGCAATGAAACGAATTGTTTTTGTTAAATTACTATAACTATGAGTGATTTTAATAATATTTGCAATTAAATCGCCAAAAACAAGCCTTAAATACAACTCCTTAAAAAAAGTGTCCCACAATTCCCCAAATGCTTTATTTTACAAAAAGCTTTGTATTGTTTATTCGTTTTAATTTGATGCATAGTTTTTTATTGGAGTCAAAGTATTAATTAAACACAATAATTAAAAAAAAAATAATAATATAATATAAATATAATATAAATAATAATAAAAACATGAAGGTCTAAAATAAATATTTGAATGCAATTTTTCAGGTGATTTTTGTTTACGGTTTATAGTTAATTATAAAGCGTTGTAAAGTAATGAAATACTAATAAAAAGTTTACTTTGGATAAACAAAATAACATAAGAAATTGGATAATCAAACTGATAAATATTATTAAATAATTGAGGTGGCCCACGATTCTTTAATCTCCCGTAATATTAACAAACGTCATTAAAAATTTTATATGCTTGGTAGTGACGATTAAAAGACAGTCTCTTCTCTTTTTAGTAACGATTTTTAATTTTTCATCAAGTAGGAGAATCGTTTCTACTATGTACAATTGAGTATTTGTGTCCCAGAAATAAGATAACTTATTAATTTTTATATTACTTAGAAATTAAATTGCATTTGATAAAAAAAAAAATAATCGAGGGTTCGAGATCGAGGGTTCCTTCAAGGGTTCTTTTCGAGGGTTTTGGTACACCAAAACAAAACTTAGGGGAGACCGGGGCGTAATGGCTAAGGGGCGTAATAGATAATTGTAATTTATTTAAAATTGGTAAATCGAAATAATTTCGTTCTATAGACAAGTTATTGTACTTGGTATACTGCAACTTTGTACGAAGTTTCAATAATATTTGTTCACTATTGTAAGAAATATAGTAGAAAAACTTTTTTTGACATACGAAAGTAACTTTTCAAAATTTTCATTTTTTCGTTCTCATTTTTTCAAAAATAGCTTTAAAAATAAAAATAAAATTGGGTTTTGAGCTTGATACATTTGTTTTTAAGGGCCAATTGGAGATTTTTCATTTACACTTTCTGTATTGATAGAAAATTACAAAATATTGGCTAAGTACCCCTGGGGCGTAATGGCTAGTTTTTCCCGGGGCGCGATGGATAATGCAGCGTAGGTTCGTTTTCGCGGTTACTTGTTACTTAGTTGCAGTATGTTCGTGTGTTTATCAACTTATTTATTTGTTTTGATCTAAAATCGATAAATAGTAGATTTTAAACGATTGAAATGAGAAATTACAAACCAAAAAAAACAGCGTTTCAGGAGAAGAGTGGGTTCAGTGCACATCGTGTCAGCTTTGGGCCCACGACGCTTGTGCTGACGATAACCGATTTTTTATCTGTGATTATTGTAAAAGCAAATAATTTTGCTAGTTTACTAGACAAGAAAAGTATTTCGAAAATTCTTATTTAATTGTTATCATTTTATAAATTAAAATAAATTTACTATACAGTTACTTACTTTTTTAAAGATTACTAAAAAAGTTAAACTTCCGATTTGTAATTTTGCTATATTAAATTTAAAAAATAACCAAAAAATATTTTTTTCATTTGTGAGTAATGTAAAAGCAAATAATTTTGCTTGTTTATTTAAGACAGGAAAAGTATTTTAAAAATCCTTATTTAATTGTCATCGTTTTATGAATCAAATTAAATTTACTATAAAGTTACTTACTTTTATTAAAGATAAATGAGAAAGTGAAACTTCAGATTTGTAATTTTGTAATATTAATTTTAATAAAAAAACCGAAGAATATGTCTTTACACTGAAAGAAATTTTCCGACATTACTGCCATAATTATGGCTGATTCTGCCAGAATGAATCACTGTATTATAATGAAATACAACTGCCAAAACAGTTTGGTTAATCCAGCCATACGAATGACAGAAACAGAGGACAGTAAGTGTGAATCATCCTTCACATGTCTAACATAACCTCACTTATGTGCTAATCTGACAGATTGTATGACTATACTTCAACCAAAATCCTTAACCAGAAGTTTATGGATGAATTCTCGAAAGTATTTCTTTCAGTGTAGAAAATAATTGTAGTTATATTTTTTGATCTTATCTTCTATACAATAATTATATTTACAATATTTTTTACATAAAATTTAATTCACAAACCTTAATTTACAATATATAATAAAATTTGAGGCCGTAAATATTAATTTTCACTCATTATTCATTACGCCCCGGGAGTTATCCATTACGCCCCGGCCTGGGGCGTTTTGGATAGCTTTGCATTGCTCCAGAAAAATTATTGTAGAAAAAAAAGTAAGAGTCATATCGGGATGTTTTTTTTTAAAAAGAAAGCTGAGATACCAGAGTAACTTTTCCAGAAGAAAAACATTTAATTAAAACAAAAATGGCCGAGAAAAAGCACAAAGAGTGAAAAGTTAGCCATTACGCCCCGGTCTCCCCTATTTTATATATATATATATATATATAAAAGAAATATGATTTATTAAAATTAACATATATAAACCTATTGAGCTGAAATTCGGAAAACAAAAGTATTTTTATTACATGTAGATTGCAACAAAAAACTTTAAAAATCCACATTAGATTCTTATGTTTTATTTACAAATAACAATATATATATTTAACTTTTATCCCAGAATTTTTCACGAAACAATTGTCAACTCATTAGTAAGACCCTTCACTAAACGTGAGCGGAAACCTACAATATCGACCAAGTTTCAAATTCTAGAAGAAGTAACGATTTTTAAACCTAGACGTCACCGTCAAACAATATAAATTGAAAAACAAATTTAAAGCTATGAAAAAATGGGGGACTAACTCTGCTGGGGCTCGAAACCCAGGACCTATCAATTGACGGTTGATTGCTCTTCCACTGAGCTACAGAGGTCCACATCCAACAAATTCTCATAGCTTATCGATCCAGTAATCAAGATGGTTCGCATTCCTCTGCTACAAATTATTTAACTTTTATCCCAGAATTTTTCACGAAACAATTGTCAACTCATTAGTAAGACAATATATATATATTCCTGATTAGAGATAATATTTAAAATAAAGTACAGTCAATCCTCCACAATGACGGATCAGCTCGAAATTTCCCCTTCTCTTATCCTTCACTTTGATGGTTGCCTACGTCATACCCCCTCACTACTTTTTCAGGGCTGTCCATATTGTATACATAAATATTGTTTGGGACACACTGGGAGATTTTTCGTAGAAAAATGGTATATGTATATATTATATATTAAAACGTACTAATTATGAAATAAATTAATTGTCCGTTGGAAAGTGTAAATAATATTCATATTAAAGTAATTGTGATTTGAAATATTTTAATAATTAATACAATATGTTTTTTCAATATTATTATAATATTAATTAACAATTTATATTTAATAAAGTAATTATTATTATTAATAATTTAATGATTATATAAACAATATATTATATTTATATATATATATATATTATATTATATTATATTATACATTCTACTATAAATGTTTAAAAATAATATTAATGGGCAGTATATAATAAAAATAACAACAGTGTATAAAAAAATCACTGTATTGCAAATGTAAATTTTTAATTGGGCTATAATATTTTTAGTTTCATTATTGAGCCTTTGAAGACTTAATCAATTTTCTGGTTCTATATCCTATTTTATACTAATACTATATATGCATTATTATATTAATATATAATTAAACTTTTTAATTATTTACATATTTAAATGAATAATGTAGTTAAAATAATGTGCATTATTATTTGAATTATTTAAGATAAGAATGAGCAATAAATAAATTTATTTATTAATATTATATTAAACTTATAAATGTAATAAATAAATTTATTTATATTTGCTTATTTTTTATTTCTATCCTCCCAAAGAATACGGCACTGAAACTTGGTCAAATCAAGTAACGCCATCCCACCATTGTGGCGGAGATTCAAACTAAACCGAACCGTCATTATGGAGGATCCTTCATTGTGAAAAACGTCATTGTGGAGGATTGACTGTATTGGATATAAAGTAACAAAAGCTATTTATATTATTAATTATTATAAATTTTTTAATGATTGGTATTTTTCCAATTTTATTGAAATTTATTTTAATTTAAAATTTGTTTAATATTTTATTTTTAAAAATAATTATTTTTTTCAATGATATTGTTTCCAAGATGCACCACGTGGAGGTAACCAATCGTGCATCTCAAAAAATATATAAATTTATATATTAACTGTACTTGCTCTAAAAACAATTAACCGTAACCATATAAAAAGTAAAGGTATAACATTCTGATGGCTAAATAGCAATTTCATTAAATTAAAATCTTTATTACAATTATTAATTTTTAATGTAGCATTGACCACGGTCGAACTTATTGTTAGCTCAACCACAGCTCTCTAAATATTATTATCTAAATTTTTGTTGTAATTGTAAATTTTTTTTATGGTCCACTAATCACAGAAAAAATCTTCAGATGGCTGAACCGCAATTGCATATTAAAATATAAAAATTTATTAATAAATTAGAGTTAATATTTTTATTATTATATTAATAAATTTTTATATTTTTCTCTTATTGTACTTATGTTCGACAATCATGTTCGTTATAATTTTCTTGCAATCTGCACTTAAAACTGAAGATCCTTACCGAATTTCAGCTCACTAGGTTGAGATTTGTAAAAATAAAGGGGGAGACAGGGTCATTTTTAGCAATTTTTTTTAATTCAATTTCTTTCCCTTCCATTTCGCAAATATGTTGGCCAATCGTGTTCGCTATATTTTTCCTGTAATCTGCACTTAAAACTGAAGATCCCTACCGAATTTCAGCTCACCAGATTTAGATTTGTAGAAATTGAGGGGGGGTGCAGCCCATTTTGCGTGGCTGGGACGGACACACTAGTGATTTCATACGGGTTATCCGTTAGTACACCTATGGTGTACGGAAGCCTAAAAATGAATAAGAATTAAATGTTAAGGCATATATGTGCGATTCCATGTCAAGTGATCAAGGTGAAGAAAAATTTTTGTCCAATCGTAGCAAAACTTGTGGCTTTTGTAGTACTAATAGATAGTAATTTTTCGTGTAAATATTTTTTACCTAGTCCAATATTTTCCGAGGGGGAGGCGTTAAATTTTTGGGTTTTTCAGTACAATGCTTGTTTCGATAATTTTTTACTCTTAAACTATTAAACATACAAATTTGACAAAGTACATTTTGGAAAGGTTTTTTCATTCTCTTTCGATTGAAAATAAGCATTTTGAAAAAAAAATTTTTTTTGACCCAAAAAAATCAAAATTAAATTTCAATTTTTTTGGGGGGGGAGAGTTAAGATTTTTTTTAAACGAAAGCTAAGGTTTTTTCCTAAAAGGACATATATATGAAAAAGTGGGACTAGAATGTTTAAACATTGAAAAAATGAATTTTCTCCCAAACGGAGCTAAAAACCGGGTTTAGAGCGCTCCGGTGAGTAGAAACCTCTTTTTTCAATGTTTAAACATTCTAGTCCCACTTTTTCATATATATGTCCTTTTAGGAAAAAACCTCAGCTTTCGTTTAAAAAAAAAGAAAAAAAGTCGTACCTTTCCCTTCAAAAAATTAAAATTTATTTTTAATTTTGATTTATTGGGTCAAAATTTTTTCTTTCAAATTACCAATTACCTCTCCAATTTTTGCACTGGATGTGAAATAAATTTTTGAACTTTGTACGAAAGGGTATTTACACTCCAATGTGAAAAAAGCTTTTTTGTGAAAATAATTATAATTAAAAAAAATATTAATATTTTTGAAAAATAAAAATTTATTTTTAAAATAATTATTAAAAAAATAATTTTATTATTTATTTTAAATTATTATTAAAAAAATTTTTTTGTATTATTGGTTTTTTAATGGCAGCCATTAATGAACCAATAATGGTTGCCGATTAATGGCATCGGCGTGGACATCCCACGATTTTACCATTAGTGGTCTACTATTGGGTGCCAATAATAAACCTAAAGAAAACTAATGGCTCGCAATATTGGACCATTAATACACCAATGGTAGACTAATGGCCATTTCCCATTGGGTAGTAATATATTATTTATATAAAAATAATGTAATTATTACAATAGTAACTTATTGTCATTACATGTATGTACACACATATACGTGTATACTCATAAACACATCGCTATGGGTGATTCCACGTTACCCAGGTTCAAATTTCGGTCGGTCACCACAGTTGGAACGTCGGGCCAACTGTGGCAGCCGAAATTTCGGTAGCCAAAGATGGCCCGACTTTGGTTGAAAACAATTCGACTATTTAAATATTGGGATAAGAATAATTTAAATTAAATAAGTTAGAATTATTATTATAATTATAATTATTATTTTTTTTCTTTCTTTCAATGTTAAAGTTTTATTTCAAATCTCTAAGAATTATATTGTAATTTCTTTTTGAATAAAAGTAACCTCACAAAATAGGACAATTTGAAGGAAAACTGACGAGGCACTGATTTTAGTAACATCAGTATCATTCCTGAAGAATATTACAATTGTTTTAAAATAGTCGGTGACCACTTTATTTGAAATAAAATGGATTGACCCATACAATATAATTATAGTAATCTTTACAATAAGACATTACGCCTCGGGTCGGGGCGTATTGAATCAGGAATGAAATTAGAATTTAGATCATGAAATATTATTTAATATTGACAATTTTGGTTTCTATTGTCAATTTATAACAAATGATATTAAAAATGGAGCGTATTTAATTTAAATTTTAAACATTTTTGTGGAATTTTTAAATTTTAATAAGTTTTTTTCTACAGTTATTTTTTTAATCAAGGGATATCATTAGTGCCAATTATAATTTATAGATTACAAGAAATTAAACTTGACTAAATTATTTTATTAACATTTCAAATGAAAAAACCTGTAATTAAATTTCCATTGTAAAAGATTTTTATTTTTGCCATCGTTCAATTTAATTTATCTTTTGGATGTGAAAGCGGGAATAAAAACCGCTAACGTGAAAATTAAAGTAAAAGTTAGAATGAAAGTGAAAATGAAAAATCGTCAAATTAAAAAAAAATTAATTAAATTAGATTAAATTATTAAATAAAATGAAAAATGACAATAAAAATAAAAACGTCAAAATTGATTAACATAAACGACCTTCAAGTGTAACATGCAAAAAATACTATCTGGTACCTTGTAATTTATTTGCAACATCGTAATTTAAGTTTTCAGTACAATGAGAATTGTGTTATTATATGTGCACATATTTATATGAGATTTTTTGCCGGCAGGTGTGAGAAGGAACGTAAATGTTTATATCTTATAATTTAATTCAACCTTCTCGAATCTCAGAAATGCTGCTAAAAATGCAGGTGGCATTACCAATATATATATATTAGGGTGGTTCTTATTTGGGCAATGTTTCCAAATCTTCTGTCTCACCCCAAAAAATTAATCAAGGTATAAAAAAAAAATTTTCCTTAAAGTTTGAAGCAGATGGAACAATATTAACACGTGCCTCTAGTCGACTGAAATTTTAAATGGAAAATACATGCAATTTTTCGTGAAAATCACAAAAAGTTTTTTCTAGCTTATACAAATTTATTCACAATTCTCTAACTTTGGGTTCTTTTAGTACATGATAAGAGGTAAAACTTCCAATTTTTCCAAATTTTTTTGAAAGTATTTGCTTCATTTACAAGCTTGATGAATATGACGCTATCACACTAAACAGGACTATATATTAACCCGTAGATGCATACGTTTATTTATTCATTAAAAATTTGACGAAACTCGGTACTAAGGGGGTTTCGGGACGCTGATTACGAATCTGAGGTCATTTTAAAAAAATTCAAAATGGCGGATCCAATATGGCGGGCATCGAAAATAAAAAGTCGTTCAATTGGATTGAAACTTGGTACTCGGGGGTTTGAGAAAAATTGGAAAAAAAAAAAAAATTGGAAGTTTTACCTCTTATCATGTACTAAAAGAACCCAAAGTTAGAGAATTGTAAATAAATTTGTATAAGCTAGAAATAACTTTTTGTGGTTTTCACGAAAAATTACATGTATTTTCCATTTAAAATTTCAGTCGACTAGAGGCACGTGTTAATATTGTTCCATCTGCTTCAAACTTTAAGGAAAAATTTTTTTTTTATACCTTGATTAATTTTTTGGGGTGAGACAGAAGATTTGGAAACATCGCCCAAATAAGAGCCACCCTAATATATATATACAAAGTGTTCTATTGCTTTACAAATTAATTTGAGACCACACATCTTGGTCTCTCTGCGTCACGTTTATGGAAAAACTTCACCTCGATTAACTTCTATCAATTGTACAAATGTCAAAAAAACAAGTTGTTGGATTGGGCTAATATTTTTCAATCTCGATTTTATGTAGGGTTAAAGCTGAGAAAATGAGCTTTCAAATAACATTTTTTTTAACTTTGTAACTTCAATAGTAAACAAAATATAAATCTTTTTCTAAAGCCTTCAATCGCTGTAGAGAGCAAAACTTACTAAGCAGCACTGTAGGTCAAAAATTTAGCCAAATTGGACATAAATTTCAATGTAAAGGAACGATTCCTTGACGGAATGTAAGCAAGTTGCTATTTGACGTGTAAGTTAAAAAGTATGTTCTGTTTGACCTATAAGAACTAAATTTTGTGGAAAGTGCAGGAAATAATTTTTTCGTCAAGTTTTGACATGTAGGTCAAAACTATACCCTCAAAGTTTAACCTAAAATTTAAAGAAGAGGCAGGTCAAATTTTAACGTAGTCCAAGTTGTAAAATGTAAGTAAACCAAAAGATAAACAAACCAAGCACTAAAATCACATTTTTAAACATTTTTTTTTCTTATAAAAATTAACATTACTACACTTTTTTAAAAAAGCTAACTTAGAGTGTCAAAGCTTTTAAAGAAATCATATGGTGGAAATCACATCAAAATTTGGATGTTTTCTTATTTTAGTGACTTTTTCTGATCGTTTGTTCTGTTGATAGTTTTAAGTTGTGATTTGATTTATTAATAATAAATAAATAAAATACATTATTTTTGCAAAAATTGCTATAAAAATTATGATATGATGAATTCTGATCGTAAATATATTACGAATTTGAAATATATTTCAAAATTTTAATTTTCGCGCTACTTGTATACCTAACCTCTAAGAAGCAACGTTGCCAAGTGTCGTGCTTAGTAACTTCTAATTGATAAAAAAAGGTGTTTTTTATGCAAAATAATTAATTTTTTTAATTTTTAATTTTTTTTGTATCTGATAATTTTTTGGACAATATTTAAACATCAGTTCTTTAGCTTTAACTGTAAAAAGTTACATCAATATCTCGCTGTCATTTTCCTTACAATCGAATTTTAAAGATCATGAAAGTGCATTTTCCCAGAAGACACAATGAAAAATGTGAAAACATAAAAATGTTTATAACTTTTCTTATATATTGTGTAGGCCTCTAAAAATTTAACTACATAATTTTTAAACCAACATCTACCATTATTCCAAGTTTCATCAAAAACTCGCTGTGAATTCTATTTCCGAGGGTACTTCCTTAATTTTTTCGCGACGTGAACTCTGTTGCTCTCCGCGCACGCGCAGACCGTGCTAAGGACGCATTGACAACACGATGCGAAAATACACATTTTGTTTTAGACTGAAACTCAGTTATTTTCACATGCTTTCAGCTATGATGGGTGTAGTAACCAAATTCAATACTTCAATTTACCTTTTTATGATAAAATTGTAAATTTCTATTCATTTACGAACATGAGAAGGTCGAAAAAAGCAGCAGTAAAAGACCAAATATTGAGGAATTTTTCAACCTTCTCATTTTCGTAAATGAATAGAAATTTACAATTTTTTCATGAAAATAGTAAATTGAAGTATTAAATTTGGTATCTATACCTAGAATACCTAAAAGCATATGAAAATAAGTGAGTTTCAGTCTAAAACAAAATGTACATTTTCGCATGGTGTTTTCAATGCGTTCTTGGCATGATCTGCGCGTGCACGGAGAGCAACAGAGTTCTCGTCGCTAAAAGTTTAAGTGTTTGACTATATCAACCGCACGGACGATGAAGAAGTTTTTACCCTTTCTCCTTGTAATTTCATAGAGGAAAGGGAAAAATTTCCCTTTCCACATGTTGAAGGTCCAATCGCTGATATGAGACTTCTTCATCGACAGTGCGGTTGATATACTCAAACAGTTTATTTTTCGCGACGCGTCAAAAAGGCTTTTTTACATGACATTTGAATTTGTTGTTTTACTAATTCCTATATACTGATCACACTAAAATTTTTTTTTTTTTGGAAACTTTAACACTCTAAATTATAGTTTTTATAAAAAAATAATTCCAATGTTAATTTTTGTGGAAGAAAAAGCTGTTTGAATAATGTGATTTTAGTGCTTTGTTTGTTTACATTTTGGTTTGTTTACATTTCACAACTTGGACATGCCCTTAACCCTCCTGCGCATAAAGCTTAGTATACTCGTCCAAACCAAACCGTTACGGGATATATTTGTTAATAACTTTTGTTTAAATTAATATTAAGACATCGGTTCAGTTGCAAATTGCTTTTTATACCTAAACAAAGGTAATTAAATTATTGAGAACCATATAAATAAATTTATTTAACAATAAATATTTCACAAAAAATGTCTTTAAAAAAAGAAAAAATTTATGTATTATAAATTAAGAACCTGTTTGTTAAAGGGCTTTTGAGGTCGCTGATTACGAACATGAAGTCGAAATTAAGAAATTCAAAATGGCGGATCCAATATGGCGGACCACAATTTTAAAAATATTTACTAATCGTCCCGTCTACCGCTATCTAGGGGTTTTTGAGGTCGCTGATTACGAATTTGATGTTAAAATTAAAAATTGTGGATTCAAAATAAAGTTGAAAATAATTAAATTTCCAAATTATTCTTAAAAAAAAATTTCAACCATTTTTTTTAAATAAATATTTTTTAATTTTTCAAAAACTAAAACATTTTTTTATTAATTACAAAATAATCCATTAATTATAAATAATATTTCAATAATAAAAATTGTTAAGGTTAAAAAGAAATCATATCTACATTACATAAAAATTTTTTTTTAGAAAATGAAAAGAAAGAAGCCCCTGAAAAAAGTCAGACTTTGATTGGAAATATCTCTGTGAAAAAAATTATTTGGAAAATGACGCGAGGTGTCATGACAGTTTCACTGATTCATAGGTATGTCCTTTTTTCCTATTGAAAAGAAGTTATTTGCAAATTCTTTCTCTGCCTTAAGGACAATATAAAAATGAGTTGGTACATTTTCTTTGAGAAACTGATAAGCCCAATTAATAAATTTCCATTTTGACGATTAATCAGTCGTAACATACACTGAAACATCTGTCACCGTCAATCATTAAGGCAAAGCGTGAAATCACAGGAGAAAAATATTTCGCTGATTCTGTTCTTCAACTCGGTAAAAAGAAAAAATTGTGTTTTGGAAACAACCCCTCGAGAGCGAAATTGGGCACAGTTGTGGAGAGTACGGCCATTGCTTGTTAAAATCGATTACATACATGAGCACAGACGGGAATCCAAACAAAAGAGCGAGCACAACTTTAGTATACTACACAACCCCTATACTGTGCATCACCTTTCGTGTTTACAACGTTTGAAACGGGGGCCCTCCATAAATAAGCGCGTCCGACACGGTCGCCCAACGGGAAAACTTGACTAATTGCGAGAAGCCTGTCTTGGTGCTTATACTACACACGCGTGCGTTCTCTCCGTGTAACCGCTACTCCTTTCCGCCATAGAAGAGAATATATCCCTCGAAACGAGCCTTAATGTACAGTTTGAGCACGTCCCGCGGTTTTTCCTTGCTCGTTCATCATTTCAAGACTAATCTCTTCTACTTGAACGGCGCCGACGCGTCGTTTGTCTTGGTTCTAGAAACCCAGTTCCGGTCTGCGTCACTTCTTCCTCTCTCTCTCTCTCTCTCTCTCTCTCTCTCTTGGACGAACAACCTTCTGCCGATTTTGCATTTCAGCGACACATTCAAGTGTGTTCACTTGGACTATATTGAAAATAGATGGCTTTGAAAATTGATCCAATTTGCTAAAAGGCCTGCACTAAACTTAAACAGGCTTGCCTTAAAAAGAATGCAAGCTTGAAGTCTGCATAGAGTTACAGCAAATTTTCGTCAACCATTTTTAGGATTTTCACAAAAATTTAATTTTTTCCAGACTTTTCCCTGATTTCTAGACAAAATTTTAACCTTTTCCCTGACTATGAACACTGAAAAAATTTAGTCTCAAAATGAGACTCTTAGGTAGTGCCACGTTCTATGGCGTTTAACATAGGCTCATTTTGATATATAACAAAAATGAAACTGGGTTTTTTGCGTGAAGAATATTCTGATTCACTCTAAAAATGATTAAATACTCAAAATTAATTTCTGATAATTTTTCCCACATTGAACAGTTAACAATGTTAGGGTTTTAAATTTTGTCTCAAAAATAGTTTTTTTATTAATTAACTGCTATACTGAGAAAAATGAATAAGCGCATATTTCTATGAAATTTTAAATAAATTAATCTCTAAAAAACGCAACGACAATAGTGCATTTATTTCTTCCGTCGAATATGAAGCGTGTGTGAAGAAAGTGGAAAGTTTGAAAGTGAAGGATAAAAAAACTGCAAATGAATGTAGGTTTTTACGACGATTTTACACTATTTCTGTAAACGAACAACAAAAGTTAATTAAACCAATAAGTAGTGGCAATGATACAATTATATATTAAATTAAAAATGAGGATTTATTTGAAGCTCTTTGGAACACGCATTCTTCGATTGGACATGGAGGCAGAAACAGGATTGAATATGAATGAAAAAAACTATACTGCAATGTGACAAGAGAATGCATTATGGAGTTCCTAAAATTATGCGTCGTGTATCAAAAAAAGTAGTAATGACAAGTGAGGCTTAATATCGAAACCTATTTTGCATTCCGCGTACAGCTCCAGAGCTCAGCTTGATCTAATCGACATGCAGTCGGAAGAGCACAATGGTTTTAAGTTTATCATGGTTTACCAAGACCAGTTAACAAAATTTGTGAACTTGCGTTCGCTTAAATCGAAAAGAGCAGAAGAAATTTCCTACAATTTAATGAAAATCTATACCCTTTTTGGTACACCTGCCATACTTCACTCCGATAATGGGAGGGAATTTGTGAACTCTGTCATTACAGAGCTGCATAAGATGTGGAGTAAAGTAAAAATTGTACATGGTAAACCACGCCATAGTCAGTCCCAAGGATTAGTAGAAAGGGCTAATGGGGACATTGAGCAAATTTTGTCTGCGTGGATGGAAGAAAATAAGTCAAAAGATTGGCCCAACGCTTTAGATATCGTCCAATTCCGTAAAAATCGATCGCTTTACTCAGGTACAAAATTTTTCAAATATATTCTTCTAATTTTGTTGGCTATTAATAACAAAATAATAAATTATAAAGAAATAAATTTATTTTATTAACTATAAGAATATGTCGTTCGCCTTTTGTTTGGTTGCTCTGCGCCAATAGAACTTCCATCAATTGGAATTCCTGAAGCAGAAATAAATTATATAAATATGGAGGAAGACATTGAAGGATCTGCGCGGAAAATGCGGATAATGAAACTACAACAAGTGTGATTGACCCACCTGTCACACCAGAACCAAATTTAGAGTTTCCGAATATTGAAAACTCACAAGTTTTTCTACATCTCGTCAAGACTCAAATTCGGACTTATCTATGCCTGGTAATTATAATAAATGTGATAATAAATTTGTTTTTATAAATATTTAAAATTCAATAACACATTTATTTACATTAAGTGTAATTTCAGAGAATCCAATAAAAAACGACTTCGAAACATTTCGGAAAACCGAGAAGATGCAAGAGATTGCTTGCCCGGACATTGTCAACAATGCCCAATAATCGACATTGACCGTAACATATACTTATAGTTTAATTTTTTATCAATTTGTACGGTAATAAATTGAATAACGTTATTTTATTTTAATATTAAAATGAACCTATTGTCTAAATTTATTTAATAAAAGTATAGTCTCTAAAGCGGCCACTTTGCTGTTGGAAACGTTAAAAGCATTGTTTTAATTTTTTCCATTGGCTTGACTCGGAATGATCGTTAACTTCAATACTAAATAACAAAATCTGATGAAGTTTTAAAAAACGTATCCGTCATACTCAATTTGCCTTTTTTGATTTTTGCAAACTACCATCATATTCGTAATCAGCGATCTCAAAAACCCCAGAGTAAACTATTTCAAGTTAATCTGTTAAGTTTATTGTAGCATTTGATAATGCGATTCTTGAGCATGAGGATTGCAAAATTCTGTTTTCATGCTAAAAGTTTCTGACGCCAAAGATCAGGTATAATTTTTGTACATTTGGTCCTTAAAGAAGATTAATTTTACTGATTACATTTTTGCTGCAAATGTTGAATAAAAATTTGGCAATAAAATGCATTATTACTAAAAAGTTTAAATTCCAAACATTTTTTACTGTTTGATGTGAACCTCAAACATTAATTATGTAAATAAAAAACTTTTGCCAAACCGATTTTTCTTCATTTATACATGTATATGAATGTATTTACTTTTATTCCCAATTTAAACACAAAATCCCGTATGTGATGAATGATTAATTGAATAACCTTTTGAAAGATCATATAACGATATATATTTGGATCAGAAATGCCGACCGGTCGTGTGTTTCGATATTATAAGGGTGCATTCTTCCAGTTCACGCACCCGTCTTCAATTCCCTTTTTTCCCTCATATATATATATATATATATATATATATTCGACATGGCGTTCCATTCGGGATCAAGGCACGATGATTTCTCTTCTTTTCACTGCCACTAATCGATTTTACGGCTGATACTTTCTTGAACGAGTCCCTTTTGCCATGCCGCATTGTGATCACGTTGAAGCCAAAGGCTGAAATAAATTGTGTTGTACAAATACACATAAATAATGCGAAACACAGGGTGAGAAAAGGAGTCCCTCCTGTGGTACCTGCGTATGTATTTTATAAGGACGAAAATGAATATAAAAAATCGTAAACCGATCATATACTTTGATGATTTTTCAACTGTAAAATTCGGTGGTTGTTTTTTTATCTCGCCAATTGTGTGTGGCTATGGATTTAATTTTGAATGTGGATTATATCTATAACCGCAAAAACCGAACAATAAAGATTTCTAAATAGTTATTTTAAAATTGTTTTTCCTTTTTTTTGTAATATGTTAAGGGTTTTAATTGAAAAATAAAATTAAATATAAAAATAAAAAAGCTAAAAATGTTTGAGTATACAAAAAATTCGTCTTTTTGGGTCAAAACGTAGAATGAGGAGATTGAGAACATTGGTGTGAAGTGAGTGCGAAAAAAACTTACTGATCCCTTTAAAATGATGTCAAATTAAAATTTTAATTTGTCTGTAAAATAATTTTTTTGCGAATCAATGGCAAAGTATAATACAAATATAAAATACCTATGTGATTCTTGAATGTAATGAGTTTTTAATGAACAATTTGTAGAGGCAAAATGAAAAGATAAACGCTACGGAAATTTCAATAAGTAATGCTATCGGGTTCATAAATTAGAACCTATAAATGAATAATAACCTTTCGACATTTCAATTCTCTTCGCCGTCAACGATTATATATAGTCTTGTCCCACTGATTAAATATGTAAAATCTTTAGTACCAAAATTGAAGTCCATTTTAAACCGATAATTTGCATGAAATTTTCATATTTGATACGTAACATTTTATATATAAATATTATTCTAAAGCTCATGGAAAAAAATTGTAATCCTCAAATGCAATAAACAGGTAATACTAATACATCATGGTACATATAATATTTTTCCCAAAGGAAACACAAAAAAATTAATGAAATAAATTGACTTCATTTGTACAATTTAAAACATTTTCCTCCATCTGTAAAATGAGAGAGAGGGGGAATTGATTCTTGTCATCGGAAATAGTTTTCATCGCAAAGATTGACAGGGATCCTAGGAAAAGCTTGAGGCGAAATTTTGGGGGAATGAAGCGGCGAGGACTTTGGCCACATAATCCCGTTTCTCTTGTAATTGCTTCCTAATCGCAGGACCAATCAGCCTAACTGCATTACCACAGTTAACTCGTTTATAAGAACGATGTTGGACGTACTTGTTCCATAAAGTAACATCCGAGAATTACTCGATTCTGCTCTCAGGGCTCTCGTTTCAAGAATCCCTTTTCCGGACTTTCTCAACAGACCCCTAGTAATATATAGTTGTGTGTATATGCGGTCCAGTCGACCCCTTGAGTAGTAGATCACCACAATTTACCCTGTGGTGGTCAGTTAATCGTATTTCTCGTTTGCTCCCTTCTTCTTCTCTTTTGATCGGAACTTTTAGATTTTCGTCTTTCAATCACTCCTGCAGAGAACTTTATCTTATCCCTTCGACCCCTCTCGTTTTTTTCTTTTTTTTATTAATACTTGTCGAAATAAATATTTCAATGTTACAGAAAGAAAAATTTGCATCTAGATCCCAAAGGGATGCCCATTATTATTAACAGCTTGAGAAAGAGAGAAAAAAACTCGTCGACAATAGGCGTTGATCGTTTTGAGTAAGGGGCGATTTCACCTGGTTTGATAGAGAGGTAGATAGTCGACACAAAAAGTCATTTTGAAAAAAACTTGTGGTACATTTTGAGTCAAAGCATTTTGTCAGGGTGTGAAAAGGAAACTGGTAAAGTGGCACCTTTTGGGGAGGATTATACATAATCATCCTTTTTGATAAGTAACCAAACTTGTAGTTTCTCTCTTCTTTAGAAAGTTTTAAGATCACACTTCATACCCAGACAGCAATTATGGTTCGTCATACTTCGTCATACCACGGTTAGAAAATATGAAAAAATGTGACGCGTCGCGAAAGAAAGCACATGTGGAAAGATTTCCGGAAATTTTCAGAAAATACTCCTGAAATATTTTGAAAAGTGTTATTAGAAAAAGTCATGGTTTTAGAATTTATTTCAATTTTATTAGTCAAATATTTTTTTAATTTTACCAAATATTAATTTATTTTTTAGTTATTTCATGTAAAAAAAATTTTTTTTCTAACACACGCACCGAAAGTACACCATTTCCTACCTGTCAAACGGGAGAAAAGTTGATCTTTTCCTCCCGCTGACGTCATTAGCAGGGAGGAAAAGTAACTTACCTTCTGGGTAATGTTATTAGGTGCGATGTATAAATCAAAGTATGACCATCAGTGAATCAGTTACGTGAGATACGTAACTTAAACGACTGGCGTAAATTACGTATCTGATGTTAGTTACGTAACTTACGCATGTGATGTAAGTAACGTATCTTACGTATGTGATGTTTGTAACGTAACTTGCGTATCTGATGTATGTTAAGTTACTTACGTAAGTTACGCAAGTCACGCAATTTACGTAAGTTAAGCAATTTACGTAAATAAGTTTTTCATTTACATTCAACAGTTACGTAAGTTACGTAACAAACTTTTTTATTTGTATTCAACCGTTACGTAGATGTATTCAATGTTTCATCAGATATTTGTACTTTCGGTATACGTGTGTTAGAAAAAATAGTATGTGCAACTCGGGAGAAAAAATGATTTCCACGAGTGTGAAGTTTGCAGTTCGAGGCGCAGCGAGCGCACGAGCCGAAAAAAAAATCATTTTTTCTCCCGAGTTGCACAATATACTATTATGATTCGAAACACGTCACTTTTTTATCTAGTAAAAATTAAATTAAAAACACATAATAAGTAATAAAATTGTTAATCATTATATTATTTCATGATTATTCTGTCAACAAATTAAAATAATATTTAAAATATACGTGTTAAAATTTTTTTTCTAAAATAAGCTAATTTTGATCATTTTTGTTTTATCAATTAATTATGATAAGTAAAAATAAAATGTTAAATAAAAGCTTACATAATATAAAGTAAATGCGATGAAGTTCTAAACTTTTGTAAACAATAAATTTATGTACTTCTCTTTCGACAACTCAAAAAGAACTAAATTATACATATATTTTTTTAAAGTTTAGTATTTTTTAATGATGAAAATTTTCAGTTGAAGAAATTACACTCATTAACAAGAAAAAATAAAAAAAGTTGTTCATTCTATGAACAATTTCGTATTTTACTCTCTTACATCAAGAAGATATGATTACTCCTTTCCTACATGGGCCTGATCCCAACAAAAGCGTGATTTATAACCCAAAACCCTAAACGGAACATTCAAATGCTAATAAATTTTTGAAAAATTAATTAATTTAACAAATTAATATTAACAAAATTTTGATCCTAAATTCGAAATCCTTTTGTTAGTACGATTTAAACAGTATATCGTTTATTTACGATACACTTAAATTATTATAATTAAGGGACATTTAAATTGAATGCTTTAGAAGTGTATATAGAAACTTAAAATTTATATCAACCCCAGAAGCACGTACACGGAAAAAATTAGTTGCTGAAATTTTCCTCGACTTTGTAGAAGACTCTCGGATATAGTCGAAAGTATTTAAATTTTTAAAATCACTCTGTTTTAAAAATCATATTGAAATCGAAGAAAAAATGTACTACATTCGAAGAGAATTTAGAAAAAGGATTTGAAACTTTCAGCGACAGTCGAGGAAAATGAAAACACAGCTAGCGCGAACGATTCAGCGACAGTCGAGGAAAATGAAGACACAGCCAGCGTGAACGATTCGGCGACAGTCGAGTAAAAAAGACGTGTCCGGATTTTCTTCTACAGTATTCTAAACTTTCAACGATAGTCGCGGAAAATGAAAAATTCTGCGGACCAGTAAAAAAAATTCTTTCAGTTCTTATATATATATATATATATATATATATATATATATATATATATATATATAATGTTACGTACCAAGCCTGAAATTGTACAAAGCCCGATCTGTACAACGATTTTTGTACTGACCGCGGTTGGTACAAGCTATTTTGTACAGAGCTGTTTTTTCCGGGCTCTGTACAGAAACGTTTGTACTGAGTTAGCTCGGTACAGAGATGCTTGTACAGAGCTAGCTCAGTACGATTCCTCCTGTACAATGTTGTCCATAACAGTTGATTTGTTTATTGTTGACATTTTACCAACGATCAAATCAAAAGAATAATGATTAATAATTTCAATTATAAATTGAAAACGATTTCAATATTATAGCAAATTTATTCGAAGGTACACGTAAATTTAATCATGGATACTTTTGACATGAAAAATTATTTTGAAAATAAATTGAAAGACTTGCCAGTTACAGATAATTCGGTTTTAATAAGTGACGAAAAAATGTATAATGAAATAATACAAAAAGTGATCGATTCAAAAAAAGAAATTAAAAAAAGTTCAAGTGATTATCGGCGTTTGAGAAGATATGACGTATTAACAATTGAAAATGAAAAAAAATTGATAGTTCCTTTACATAATAATGCCAGCGAAAGTGTAAAATATTTCGTTCATAATAATGAAATTTTTAATATACTAAAATCTGCTCATACTATTACTGGTCATGGTGGAATACATAAAATGCATAATTCGCTAAAGGACAAATATGCCAATATAACGCGGCAAGTTATTTCATTGTTTTTAGGCGGTTGTGAAACGTGTTTAAAAAAAAGAGCGCATCCAAAAAAAGGAGTAGTTGTCAAACCAATTTTATCGAAAGAGCCTTATGCACGTGGTCAGGTGGATTCATATTTAACATACATAATAAATATTATACAAAATTATATTCATTTTTTTTAATCGACTGCTATGGACAACATTGTACAGGAGGAATCGTACTGAGCTAGCTCTGTACAATCATCTCTGTACCGAGCTAGCTCAGTACAAATATTTCTGTACAGAGCCCGGAAATAACAGCTCTGTACAAAACAGCTTGTACCAACCGCGGTCAGTACAAAAATCGTTGTACAGATCGGGCTTTGTACAATTTCGGGCTTGGTACGTAACATATATATATATTTAATTTATAAGATGAATAAAAAAATGATAATATTTAATTAAAATAATAATTAAGTCAATAAAATTATTTTCTGTTAATTATTGTAAAAACTTGTTTAACGATTAATAATTATATTTTATATTTACAAAAAGATTTTAATCCTCCAATATAATTCACAAACACTGTACAGAAGAATTTGTAAATGAACGGTGTTAAAATGACTGCAGGTCGCGTTTATCGCCTGAGAGTATGCGCATCTTTTCTGCGCACCGTTTTCCTCGACTCGTCGACGAAACTTTCTATCAAAGTGTTACAATAATTCCACGACTTTTTTCCGCTACTAGGTTTATAAAAAGTCCTCTACTTTTTTTAGAGAATTTCTGTTAAAATCATAGAGTATTTCTATAAGTTCATAAAGTATTTTTTCATATCCGAGAGTCTTCGAGTGGTAGCTGAAAACTTCAACGACTAATTTTTTCCGTGTAATGTTACAACAATATTGAGAGAACTGACGTAACATTACCAATATTGCCTCAATGTTACCAATGGTTCTAGAATACTGTTGTAATGTTCGTAAAATTACGTGCTATTGGGGAATGTTTAAATTTCATTAAAAAAAATAGCATATAATATTGAAATCATTAGATGTTGTAAATTCCGAATAATTTCTTAAACATTTTAAAAATTCATTATACAAATTTTTATAATTTTGTATGATATTTCTATTTTATTTATGTGAAACCAAAGAAAAAAATTTACCTAATATTAACATTTTAAGGGTAGACTAAGACCACGACTCAAACTAATTTTTTTAATCAAAAAGGCGTTTCTATATTGAAAACCACTCCAACTCTTTCAATTTTACAACATTCTGCGCTACATAGACGAAAAATCGTCCTATGCCGAGGGCATTCTCTCTTTGAACAGAGTAAAAAATTAAAAATTTTTAATAAAACGTAAAATGGCACTTTTTTATATTCGAGGTAAAACTAAAAACATGGAATAAATAATAAAATAGTACATCATTATTATTTTAATGATTAGGCTGTCGAAAAAATTAAGATAATAGGGTAAACCAGACAGTAGTCGGCCACTTAAAAAAATCTTTTTAATGAATGTTGTTTAAAAATTACAATTAAAATTTTTGGAAAATTTCTTTTATCAGTAATTGTTCCTAATGCTCCTACAAAACTAGTATACCAATCATGTTTACAAAAAAAATTTTCTTATTCGTTAAAAAAATTTACAAAAAAAAGTTAGAATCCGACAGTAGTCGGCCACCTAAAAGCAATCTTTTTAATTAACGCTGTTTTAAAAGAGCAATTCATATTTTTTTTCGAATTCTTTTATGTGATGTTGTTCCTTATGATCACACAAAACTATTAAACCAATCATGTTCATGAAAAAAAAATTTTATTCGCCAAAAAAATTAGTAAATAAACATGTAAGAATCCGACAGTAATCAGCCATCTAAACCGACAGTAATCGGCCACTTTTAAAAGCTTTCAAAAACCGTCAAAAAAAATTTTTTTTCCTATTACAAAAGTTTACATTTGTTTACGATCACCTTAGAAATGATTAGTAACTTTGATCATACTTTTATCTAGTACAGTTTTATAGCTATTCAAACTTGAAAAGTGGCCGACTACTGTAGGGTGGTCGACTCCTGTCTGGTTTACCCTATTTTAAATAAATGTTTCACAATGTTGATTTTAAAATAACCTAATTTTGTTCTTTTTTAAACTAATTAAGAAAAGACAGAAATAATAAATTAAATAAAAACTAACGTTATATAAAGTATTTCTAATAAGTTTTAAAATTTTTATAATACCTTTTTTTATTTTTTTTTTGTTAATAAATGTAATTTTTTTCAACTGACAGTTTTCTCACAATATTTATTATGCTTAAAAAAATGTGTTAAGAAAATTTAGAATTTTATCGCAATTTCTTTATAGGGGAGAGGGCCCCAAGGTGGTTAGGGCCCAAAGGTGGTCACCTTAAGAAAATTTTTGTATATTATTTAGTATCTTCAAATGTTCTCTGTTCTTGCTATTGTTTGAGAAGACAAAGATTTTAGTAAAGTTTTGAGGTAAATAGTCGTACGAGTGACTTTGTAACGTGAAAGTTATAAAATTTCTGTTTTTAAATGATCGAGAAATTTTTTTCTCAGGGTATTAAAATCATCGAAATTAACCATTTTAAATTAGTAAAAATCGTTATAATTATCTTCATATATCGTACAATAACGTTTAAAAAATTGTGTCTTGGCCCTAAGGTGGACACTTTTTTGGCCACACGGAGGTCACTTTTGATTTTTTATGAAAATGTGTTTATACGTATATTTATCAACATTTATCACTTTGAATGTGAATTTTATCAATTTTTAAGTTTTATGATGACTAATAATGAAATAGAATTATTTTCAAAATTTTACGTGTCTAATACATACACAAATAGTATCATTTTTGTCGAAAGGAGAAAGTGCAAAAAAAATGTAATATGTTTCTGTTATCCTGAAAAATAATTAATATAAGTAAACAACTCAATAATACGTTTTTTAAATTTTTTAATAACTTTTTTAGTGCATTTTCGTATGGTGACCACCTTGGGGCCACTTTTTTAAAAGTCGAATTTTAAACTTTTTTTAAAAAGTGATATAACATTTTTTTATTAATGAAATGAAAAAAACTATATGATAGGAAGTTAGGTAATGAGACAAAGCTTCAAACGCCGTATTATTGACCTTTATAATATATAATTCCATTTGAAATCTAGTCGTTCAAAAGATGGGTGACCACCTTAGGGCCCTCTCCCCTATATATATATATATATATATATATATATATATATATATATATATATATATATATATATATATATATATATATATATATATATACGGAGAAAAATTAAATTTCAGATTTCGGAGTTTTATATAATTCAAAGTATTTTAATATTTTCAGTTGTTTCATTTTACGATTTTATGTTTAGTTTCAAATTGAATGTTCCTATAAAAGTAAATATTTTGATAAATAAATATAATAATGTAGGTCACTAGAAGATTTGCTCACATTATTGTCAGTATGGAACTCGGCACTAGACTTGCCTTGGACTCTGCCCAGAAGCGCCTATCAATGTGTTCAATCTGCTTTGTTCCGCGTATAAGTTTGCATAAGAACGAAATCATGTTAAGCCTACTGACGGGCTTTAAATATTTTACCATTATTTCCCTGTTTTTTATCCTGGAGCCGCAAAGGTAGACAAGTTTAGATATAAAATCTAAATTACTACTGCTGAACTCTAAAATTTTCAATCGAATTTTTCTGCGTATATATATATATATATATATATATATATATATATATAAGAAATTGATCGGTCTTCTCGAGTCACTTTACTGACGTACGATGTACATAGTGCCTTTTTTAATCAGTTTTTCTCGGCGGCTGAGGATCAAAATACTGATATTTCTGTAGATAGGACCGCTGTTTTGTAGATAGTGACTTTCTTGGCCAATACAGCAGTATTATGGCAATGCGTATAACCTGTATCATAATTCAAATGAAAGTTTAAGAGAGATATCTGCCGAGCTTGCGTGACTATGGGATATGTGTATTTGATTTGCGTCCTCAAGGTCTAGGTTTCGATCCCCTGTGAGTGAAATATTTTCTGTCATAATTTGAGTGTTTTGTGTATAATTCTTCCGTGTTATATTAAGTATAAGTTTAAATAATTTATATTAATAACAACTATCTAAATCTGAATTAGTAGAATTCTACTAAAAATTAGTAAAATTTTAATAATTTTTAGTAGTTTTCATGAACGACTTTTCACCTTTTTAATTAGTAGAATATCACTAATTTTCAGTAGAATTCTACTAATTGAAAGTCACTTTTTCACTAAATGAATTAGTAAAACTGTTTTATCGACTATTAATAAAACAGTTCTACTAATTGTTAGTAGAATTCTACTAATCAATTAGTAACGCTCTACTAAAAATTAGTAAAATTTTACTAATTGTTAGTAAAATTATTACTAAATCATTTAGTGGACGTCTTTTCACCATTTCATTAGTAACTTTCTACTAATGGAGATTTATAGAGAATAATAACAATAAAGGGTAAAACTCCGTCAGAAAATATGCGATTTGCATGGGGTCTTTGGATTGGGCTGTAATTGGATGAAATTGTAGTAATGGATACTAGAAACAAGTGTGCCAAAAATTTTTTGAAAATTTTGAAATTTGTTGAAGTTACGCCATTTTGAATTTTTTTGTTATAATTTCTTTAAATCTTAATATTTCCGAAAGTTTTCTATGAAATTTAATAAATAAAGGCTTATACTTGACATCATGTTTCTTCTGACTATCACATAAAAAAAAAAAATTTTTTGCCCAAAAAAAGTCAAAATAAATTTTTTGAAACCGTTTTGCCCGAGCGGGACCGATTTTTGAGTTTTCTTGTCAATTAATAAAATATTCCTTATAATTTGACCTTTCATTTAAAAAAAGAAAATCGATGGAGACTCAAATAGTTTTCGAGATATTGCAATTTTTCTGAAAGGGCGACCAGGTTTCAGTGTCAGCGATGTGCGAGTGCCCGGGAATCCTAATTCTTACACTTTACTGTTCAAAATTGTCTAGAACCTACAAATTTTATCCGATTTTGATGTTCTTGGTCTTAAATGAAAGAAGATAAATTTTCTAACAGCTTCCCCGAAACTGTTGTTTCAATTATTAATTGTTTATATATTTTTTTGTTACTCAAAGTAAACAATTTACAAGAATTTTGAAAAAAATCGTGTTTATTTTTTATTTTTCCATTCCTCATGATCGAATCAATTTAAATTAGTCTAGTATGACCACCCGATAAATAATAATGCATAATTCAATTTATTTAAATAATTTCGTTAATTAACAAATAGATAACTCTGGTCCTTCCTAAAAAATTTTATTTTTTACAGATAAATTTATGTTTATGTAAGTAATTTATGTCTATTTTGTTACAAAATAATTTTAAAGTTAATAATTATCATTGTTTTTAACAATTATATTTATATAAAATATAAATTAAAAATTAATTAATCAATTTTTTATTACTTACTTATATCTTTATTTATATAAGCATAAATTTGTCTCTATAAAATACAATTTTTTTAAATAAATGTTAATAACAATGATAATTATTAACTTTAAAATTATTTTGTAACAAAATAGACATAAATTACTTTAATAAACATAAATTTATCTGTAAAAAATACAATTTTTTTACACTGAAAAAAATATATTTATGGTACTGCCATAAATATAGCCAATTCTGACATATTATATTGGTAGATATGATACTGCCATACAGTATTGCTGTTTCAGCCATACGCAGTGTAGAACAGCAATATGTATTTGAGTGACAATAATATGTATGCGGAGAACACGAATACTGTATTTTAAGAACAGCAATACAGTATTGCTGTTTCAGCTATACATCCTAACCATACAAATTTCAAAATTTTCAAAAAATTTTTGGCACACTTGTTTCTAGTATCCAATACTACAATTTAACCCATTTACAGCCTAATCCAAAGACCCCATGCAAATCGCATATTTTCTGACGGAGTCTTACCCTAAAGTTATTAATTAAAGTAAATAAAATTGATTAAAGTGATGAAAGAAACTAAAAATAATATTTTTTGAAAGACGTATTTCAATAAAAGTAATAAATTCTAATAATTATTTACATTTATATTAATACTGATATAAGTTTATTTACTTTAGAAATATTAATAATAATTATTAGTTTTCAATAAATTACTTACCAAGTTTTAGTAATTAAGTAACGAGCTTTAATATAAGCTTGTAAAGGTAAATTTTGTTTTAGAGAACGGTGTACAGCATTTTGTAAATTTGTTAAATTTTACCTGCAAATCAGTAATTAATTAGACTGTGTTTTGTGTGTTTCAATACTGGCCTAGTACTGACTGTCGGTATAAAATCAGTACTGGACAGCATTACCACCCACGGCTTCTCTAGTATTGACTTAGTTCAGGAGTCAGTACTGCTATACTGTCAGTTAGTACTATGCCAGTATTACATTTCTACTTGGGACTCGGCATTTAGCGAGGCGACCGTGCGAGGTGGTACGAATCGAAAATCTAGGTGGACAAAAGTAAAACTTTTGTTTCTTTAAAAACATGTAAATTCTTTATAAATAGCTTGTTTAATTTTCGAGTTTTAACGTATAAATGTTAGTTTTTTGTGAAAAAATAGTATTTTTTATTTGAATAGTTAAAATGTATCTTATAAATTATCCAATTAAAAAATTCCTTTGTAACTAATAAAATTAAGGACTTTTGTAGAGTAAACTGGAGGTATAACCCTCTATATTAAAAATATTTTAAACATTTTTACTTAATATTTTATCTATCTCTATTATTGATATATATATATATATATATATATATATATATATATATATATATATATATATATATATATATATGACTAAATCATATAATTATGAGTTTCATTTTATTCATTTCGGAAAGCTGTATTTGGCTGTTGTGAAACTATTTTTTACTTATAAAGTACTCATTTTTGTGTTAGATTATGCTTTATTTGTAACCGTCCGTTGTCGTATATCATTAAAATTTAATTTTGAACTCCTGGTTAACTAATATGGCTTAAAACGTAAATATAATTTTGGCGAATCTACTCACTCAAATGTTCTGCTGCTGGGTACCCATTGGTAGTTTTGATCGATGATTACGAATCTGCGTTCAGTTTTAAAAAATTTTATGTTATTTTTCTTTATATTTATAATCTTTACACACATATGCTTACACTTGGGCAAAACAATCTCAATGCATTTGTACTGATTACTTTTAAATGCTCGCTTCACTTCAAATTCAAATACTTCAGTAAAAATGTATGTAAAGGCTATTAAATTAGGATCATTTTAAAGCTCAATAATTTTAGAATCAAATAGGCTTAGATATAAATAATTTAATCATGTAAATATTGCAAATATAATTCTTTGAACTTAGACATTTTTTGTAAAAATTGCGATTTCGAAATCTGGAGTTCAAGCGAACGCCAATTAAAGAAAAATCTGTTTTGAGAGTTGTACAATATCAGTTACAATTTCATTTCTTTAATTCTTCACATACAGACACGCATACGTGTAAATCCCTAAAATTGACGTTAATTTAAATTAAATACTTGTTTTTAGGTGCAAAAATTGATTTATAAATAATGGAATGCAATATTTCGAGACGAAAGCTTTTTGACACTTGAGTCAGTAAAGAAAATGTTTCCGATAGATTAACTACTGTGTATGATTATGTTTTTAAGCAAGTTTGTTTAAATAATTCTCAAGGAAATATTGAGAAACAGGTGAGAGAGAAATGCAGAAATTTTTGTAAAAATCTTAAACATCGATGGAAACAATGCTACTATTCAAGAAATAAATTTCTGGCGAAGAATAATGGTTGGCTGAATGAACATGAAATATTTGTAAAATCCAATGATGTTCAATCGAAACAAGACTTTAGTCGTCCTTGTAAATCTTTTGATGAGAGTTCCAGAAAACTCGCAAAAGACGGGTTAAAACATTAATAGAAAAAAATTCCACCTAGGAAATTGTTCTTGCCGCAGAAATAAGTTTAAGATCTGCTGCAAATCGTGATGCTGCTATTTTAGTAATTGGCCATATATAATCTGAAATAGCAGATCTGACTCCAAAAATAATCTATGTAAATGGTCGCCGAATTTCAGTGAAACAAAAACTTGTTCTTACCATGATTGACGGCAAGGTATGTTGTACTACCTCTGATCAGTCTTCGCAAAACTCATTTATGTGGCACAACTCCATTGTAAATGAACGACCTCGAATTTGTTCGAAGAAAAATTGTAAATAAGGATACACTATCGTTAGGAATCTCTAGTCTTCACGCGTGGATAAAATGTTTTGAGTGTACCTTACACATATCTTACAGATTAGAAATAGAAACCTGTAAAATAAAGAAAGAAAACAAAGATCAAGTAGGAAACTGAAAAAAGTTTACAGGAACGCTTCCGGAACGAAATCGGGCCTTTTGGTTGATATTCCTAAACCCGGATTCGGTACCACAAATGACGGGAATACAGCAGGAAGGTTTTTCGACAATCCGTCTCTATCAGAAGATATAACAGGTGTTGACGAAGAGCTCATTAGGAGATTTGCTACGATTTTGAAGATAATTTCCAGTGGATTCAGTATCAATATTGGTGAGTTTGAAAAATATTGCTCGGAAACAGCAGAACTTTATGTAAGGAACTATAAGTGGTATTACATGCCACAAAGTATCCACAAATTACTTATTCACGCTCCAAGAATAATAATAGAAGCTGTATTGTAGTGTATTGTAGTTTTGTTAATATATGACGATTTCCGTTAACTGTAACGGGAAGAGGACCTACTGTGTCTAAACAAACCTTATCGAAGGCGTCTGCTGATGTATTTATGATGTATGCTGATGTATGTTAACACCATATATTTTTTGGTCTTGATGCAAACAAGTTTATTAAACTGACAACTTTCACACGTTTTTAGAATTTCTTGAATTTCTCCTACCATATCCGGCCAATAAAATCTTTCGCGGACGCGACGGTAAGTTTTCCTATAACCTTTCTGACCGCCAGCAAAACTTTCATGAAATTCTTTAACAATTTCTTTTCTCGGGTGGTGGTGTTTCTACATTTCCGAGACAAAGGATTATTTCCATTTCACTTTCACGAAATATTCTGTACAGAATAATTTGAATGGAGTTCTCGAGGAGTTTCTCGAGAGGCTTTTCGTTAGCAGAAATTTTTACTGTTTTGGTATTTGTAAGAGTCATCGCTTCCTTTAGTTCTGTCAAAACCGCGTACAAATCATCTTCACTGATTTGGTCAAAAAACGATCACGGAAAAATAAACTAAATATTTTTATTTTCCCTTATTGTGAAACGATTACCGATCCTTTGTAAGGCTTTTGCTCACGAAGATGAATTTCACTAATGTAACCTAGATCCGTTATAAGTCGCCCGGTGAATGTAGATAAATCGCAATGTACTGAGACTAAATGGGAAATATTATTTCGACCTATCAATAATGAATCATTCGTTATAGAGATTTCCATGCCTGTGGGTTTTAACAAAGTTCCAGTCGTAGAAACATTGGTTTTTGTTGTATTAATTAGATCAGGTGGAATTAATTCATACAAACCATGCGTTTTTGGTTCATTCTCCTTTTGTTAGTGTAACTGCGGTGCAATTTCCTTTTGTGGTCCATCCTTATCGGCATTTTGTCGCGAGATAGGTGTAGACAGAGACGTGCTAGGCAAATGCGAACAATCAGAAGTTTCAGAAACGACCGAATTGACAGAGTTTTGAGTAGGTTTTTTTGCGTTATTGTCAGCATAAGAGTTTGATCGCACTCGATTTCAGAGTATTCCGATTCAGAATCTGTTGGGTTTGGTTCAGGAGGAAGAAACCTGATAGATGGTAAATTCTCAGCTTGATAATGAGGTACGAGAATGGTCTTTTCGATAACCGTCGATTAAGCTTCATCCTCTGAAGTGGAAACATGATCAGAATTTGATCGAAAAGAATTTTACTCGTCGTTTCCATCAGTTTTTTCCGATGAAGGTGATAATTCTAACATTGGAGAAGGATCGATATTAACGGTTATGTCAATAGGAATTGATTTGTTACATAGATTCTTTAAGGGAGAAACCTCCTTTATACGGTCGAAAAATGCACGATTTTCAGGAAGTGTTTTCTCGGGTATAATAATTTGAAACGTTTCTAATCTTTTATGACAGTTTAATATAATGTTTGAAAATAAGAAATGGACAATAAGAAAATGTATATATATATATATATATATATATATATATATATATATATATATATATATATAGTCAGTGAAAAGACGCCTTGAACATATTGCCTCCCTTATGAAGCGTCTCCGCTGTGAACTTTCTGGCGTTCTTAACTTCAAAAATTGACTTCAAAATACGAAAAAAAGTATGAAATTTTTTTTCAAAAGACAATTAATGTCATGTTACGGAACGGCATGGAAATTAGATAAAATTGGAAAGGCTGTCACCAAAAATATCTCATGTCACATAACATAACGAGAGAATATAACAAAAACTAATAAAATCAAACACAAATGTCACCAAAAACGATTAATATTTAGTTAAAAGAAACAAAATTAATTAATAATAAAATGGTGAATTTCATTTATTTAATAAAATTAATTAGTTAAAATTGTACTGTTTCTTCGAGCGGTAAAAGAAATAGTTTGTGAGATCTTGTTAGGTTTTAAAGAGATAAAAACTACACCTTATTGTTGTTTTAGGGAAATTTTAAAGGAAAAGTAAGAAATTTAGTTTAAGAACACTTTTTTATTTATTAACACTTGAAAATTTTTGTTTAATACAAGAATCGCGTTTTATTTATTAATTGTTTTTCTTATTTAACTGATTTACGGTATGTTCATGAGAAGAGGTCCTTGGTTCTTAACTTAAACAACATTATTCCGAGGATTTATACAGTTTAAAGAAAGTGCGTTTTCAGCCGAATAGTCGGACTGCTAAAATCTTAAGTCGAACCTCAAGGAAGAAATTATATTCAAGAAAAGAACCAATTTCCAAATCTCTGAACAGGGACCGATAAGGAACTGACTTTAAGATGCTGGACGACGCTCCGGGTACCCGCGTCGTTCGTTCCCACTCTCCAAGAAAATTTGCGAAAATTTTAGGAAGTGGAAAATTTTTAGAAAATAGGGGAATTATAGATTCTGATTTGCTAAAAGAATAAATAGAGTAACGCCCAAAAACTCGAAAATTTCTAGTCGTAGTCCACGTGGACCAGGTATAATTTTTATACCAGGAAGGTGCAATAATTAGCAAACATGTGCTTGCGGGGGGGGGTCTGCGACCCTAGGACCAGCCGAATTGCATTTTATTGCAGGGCTCAACTCTTGTCCTTTTTTTATACTTTTATTGCACTCTTCCTTTAAATTCTATCTATTGCTAGATGTTATTTTAAGGATTAAGATCCAAAAAAAAATTGGTTTGACATTATTTTCAGTTTGAGGGCTCACTCCTTCATTGTAACCTAGATTTATACTTTTTATGAAATATTAATACATTAAGGAAAAAGGGGGATTCCCGCAAATGATCTCAAACAATGAGAGGAAAAACCCGAGGAACCAGATTGTCGTTCTTGCATCCCTTTTGTACAAATTGTAAAATTATAATGTTGAGAACGATGTGCATTTTGAATTAACAAAAATATAAAATATTTGAAAATTATTAAATAATCAATCATTAAGTTAAAAACATTCACAACATACATTCATACAAGACAATACAAATACATTTAAAAGCATGATTAATTAAAATTAAAACTTAAAATGGGACATTCTGCATCCTACTGTTCCTATGATATTAATCGAAAAGAAAAATTTGACTCCTTGACATCTCGGGGCGTCACAGTCATATGGAAGAGAATTTAATTATCTTTAAAATGAGCCCTGATAGAATCAAATCTGTTTAGTAGTGTATTAGTAATCGTGTTCACAAAATGGATAAACGGTGTTTTGAGAAAAACGTGTTTAAAGACTTATGTACATAAAAAAAGATATATTTATTTAACTTATGTCAGTCTCATGTTAATCGTCGATTCCAGCACTCGGTATCCTCGTAGAATTCGTTTTGGCTCAACATCTTCATTCTACGAGCAGTTCTCACCTCTTTGGAGCTGCTGTAGCTGACCGCGGCGCCCGAGCGTAATTCGACCAGTCCAAACACAATACCCGACCTGTCCGCTTCAAAGCCAGAGAACTTCGTAAATAATGCACGTATCGGCTCAAAATTTTTATGGAATTTTCTTGGATAGTTTAACTGTCGATTAAAACTATTTACAAAAAAAGATTTTTTTGACCCAATAAAGGAAGTTTTAACACATTAAGCGTAAAGAAGGATCTTTGACTGAGTGCAGTCATAATAAAGCTTGTTGTTCGGTGACTATTAGAAATTTTTTGCTATACAAATAGTTCTTAAAATACTTGACAAATTCAACAACTGCCAGGCACTCTCTTTCCGTAGTCGAATATTTTTTCTCAGCTTTTGGTTAGTAAACGCGACGCAAATGCGACTGGTAGATCGTTACCGACTGTTCCCTGAGTCAAAACCACGCCTATTGCAAAATCGAAGGCATCAATTGTCAATACTAAAGGTTGATCTAAATCAGGAAACTGCAGAATTGGGAAATGCGTCAAAACATCTGTCATGTTTTAATAAATCGAAAAGCGGTTTTGTCCTTCGTGCAGAATCAGCAATGAATTTTTATAGTAACCAACGAATCCAAGAAATGCTCTTATGTTCCTCTGATTTTTCCGCCTTAAAAAATTCTCGAATGCTTCAATTTTTGCAAAATCGAGAGAAACGCCATTTTCCGAAATAATATAACTTAAGTACTTTATTTTGGTCGAAAGAAAAGCGCATTTTCTGGTTTTAAACGGAGACCGGATGCTGTTAAACGTTTAAAAAGGCGTCTTGCTTCACACGTGTGATCTTCCATGCTCGATGTAAAAATCACGATGTCATTGAAGTAAACAAATTATTCGGTGAAAATGCAATTTTCAGGGTAGCACTGGAATTCATCGGAATCTGGTGCCTTCCGCTCACTAAATCAAACACAGAGAAATGTTTGGATTTTCCCAAATTATCTAAAATTTCCATGATACTCGGCAAAGGAAACGCATCGCCAATCGTTTTACTATTTAACGCTCGAAAATCGATTACCATTTGCCACAGGCGTCCGGTTTCTTTGGAACAATCCAAAGAGGCGAATTATACGGAGAACTTGATTCTTTCATAACACCAAGTTTGAGCAAATTCGTAATTTCTTTTCTCACTTATTCTTAAGGGGATGTCAAAGTCGATGCGATTTTCCCATTGAAGCTCAATGCAAAAACCCAATCGACTTTGACACCGCCTTAAAGAACCGGCGGATAGCGATACTGTTAAATAGATAAGGACACGTCATCAGTTGTTGAATAAAAATGTTGGTCTAGTGACGTACATGGAAAATTATCACCCGGAAGGTAGAAAAGATAAGGAGATTCGTTAATGAGCTGAAATACGCTATTACGTTCTTCGCGAGAAAGTTTTTTTACTCCTACTAATTTGCATATTCTGCAAATTTTTTGTCGTTTAGAGTGACGATGCCGCGAGTGTTTACAATTGTTATAAATAAAAGGAATTATTAAATGTAAAAGAAAGTAAACTATATTAAACGTAATAATATTAGTTAATAAATTTACTTCTTAATACTTATTTTTTTTTATTTTTTAACATCGATATAAGATAATATATCATTTCTTCGAATTAATATGGATATTAAGCTTCAAATTTCATTGTACACGTGCGTTCGACGAATTGTCCCTCCAAAAGTTCTACACTTGATGAGAAAGATTTTTGTTTATTATATCCCTTCCTACTAAAAAGAGACTCTGAGCAAAGGAATCTCAGCGACACTCTTGTAAAAAACTCTTGAGTATCACTTGAAATATTGTTCGTAAATGTATCATAAAAATTTTGCATTATTAAAAAGTTTGACTAATGTTTCTAAATCAATATTCATTTATCATTAACACCCTTTTTATAAACTATACGAAATAATATTTCCAACGATTAATTCTGATGGAAAAGTACTAAATAAAAAAATATTAGTACAACTTTATTCATGATCCTTCGAGCCGGATGTAATAAAAACTTACCAGTTCATCTATGTGACATAAAAACTGATTAATTTACAAGTGTTCACAATTTATCTGACTGATCATAGTGCATTTAAACACAATTTATAATTATAAGTGCATTTTAATTAAATATATAATTTTCCATTAACATATTTGATTTGTTATAAACAAAGTGTTTTCTCTGAATTACAAATTGTTTGACATAATTTTCATTTGAAGTGTCAAATTAAATGATTTACGAAATTCATAGCATAAATCTCGTTTGCATTAAAAATTCGCAATATTTATAATATTTTTCGTATCATATATACATATAATGAGATACGATTCTTCAATATGAAGCAATGCGTTTGGAACACCTCTTATTTTCAAGAACATTTACTTTAAGAGGCAATGCGATCAAAACACCTCTAGTTTTACATCAAATCCAATGAGGCAATGCGTTCTTAAAAACACCTCTTTTGAATATCATTAACATAGGCAATGCGTTTAAAACACCTATATTGATTAACGACAAATTCAACTTACAAGTTTTAAAACAGGACGATACAGGTATTTTAATGAATTCCCAGCGGGCACAAAGACAAAAAGCGTTCTTTGAACGTCTGTAGAACGTTTAATGTCTGCCAATTTACGTTCTAAGAATGTTCGAACGTTCCGAAACATTTTTGGAACGTTCGGACGTTCTTAAAACTTAAAACGGCAGACATTAAACGTTGTACAGACGTTCAAAGAACATTTTTTGTCTTTGTGCCCGCTGGGTTGCATTTTTGTCCATTGAGTGTGATACAGGTCAATAAATGGTAGGAAAAAAAAACATTATTTTTCGTTCCTGCATAGTCTTAGCTGAGCCAATGTTACTATCTTAAAGGGAAATTATTTAATTTTATTTTAAGAGAATCTTTTAAGGTATAGGGAAAACTCGCGACAAGACGCTCAACTTCATCTCTGGCTCAGGCGAAACGCGTGAACCGTACGCGCATCGTTTTGAGTCAAAGATAGGAAGGGCAGACGCGATCTTTCCCTCTCTCTTAGAGAAGTTCTACCACTGAACGTTTGGAAGAGACGCGATCGAGGGAGTTCGATGCGCTGGACCAAAACGTCAGTTCTCCCCAGAGCTCACTAAGAGGTTGGTTGCCTCTTCTCCTTAGCCTTGCCTACTGCTAACACTACTACGGGACTTAAACTATTTTCCACTTATAGGACTCAGAATATTTCCAACCAAATTTGAACTTAGAATATTTTCGTCCAACTTCGGACTTAGAATATTTTCGTTCAATTTTGGACTAAGAATATTTTTCGACCTCAGGAACTTAGAATATTTTCCCAAGCTCCAATACTTAATCTTTTTCATCGACTTGTACTTTTAAAATAAACTGTCTTTGAAATTTTACATGCTTTTGACTCAACTCAATTCATTTATTTGCATGCACCCCCCTGCCGTCTTTAAACAAAGCATAGTATTGAGTTAGATATCCTCTCAATACCAATACACTTTATTACATTGAGTTGGTTATCCTCTCAATATTAGAGTAACACCGAGCTGGTTATCCTCTCGGCACTTTAACTGTCAAAAAGTATCGAGCTGGTTGCCTCTCGATATCTTTACACCTCTATTACATTGAGCTGGATATCATCTCAATATTAGAGTAACACCGAGTTGGTTATCCTCTCGGTACTCTAACTGTTAAAAAGTATCGAGCTGGTTATCCTCTCGATCACTTTACACTTCTATTGCTTTAAGTTGGATTCGCCTTGATCACACACACACACACACACACACACAACGTGAATACCTAACCGCGCCGTTACGGTTATTCAATTTGAGCCTTTTGTTTCTTTATTAAATTTTTCTAAATTCGAATTTTATTTAAAGAATTAAACTGGCCTTTGATCCAGTTACTCCCCTCTACAGTGACCGGTATCAAGTGTCCAATTTTTTGATCAAATAAAAGATTTAATTTTTATCTTAAATAGATAAAATATCTAATTATTATTTGCGTCTGCTTTATAAATCAAAACAAATACTGTATTTCATTAACAAAATTGGAAGAATTCGATCGTTCAAGCATACTTTTACAAAAAAGTGCAACATTAAAAAAACACATAACTTCATTTCGCGAATTTATTACAAAACTTGATTCAACTAATCCTGCTCAAATCACTGAATTACAATTACGTTATAATACAGTTTATTCATCATTTACTAGTATTGATGATTTATTTGATGAAATTCAATTAATTGATTTAGAAACTATTCACAGTCAAGAAAAAAGAATTATTCAAGATTTATGTTATGAAACTTTATCAATTGCTCAAAATAGTTTTGCTTCTTACATACAATCAGCTAATGTTGGTTTAAATTCTAGTTATCATAGATCTGCTTCTTTAACTAATGAAAATGTCAATGAATCAATTCCATCCGCGACTCGTCGCAAAATTAAAATGCCTCAAGCAATTCTTCTAACATTTAGTGGTAAAATGGAAGAGTGGTTATCATTTAAAGACACATTTGACACAATGATAAACAAACGCCATAATTATTATTCATATGAAGACAAACGAATTTTAATTTTGCGTCATTTAAGTTTATTATTGCGTTTGCCTGTTTAATAAAAAGAATCTTATACTGGATTAATATCTCTCGCGGATGAGTCACAACAACACTTACAGTCATTAGCTTCTTTAGGTGTTAATGTCACTCATGAAATCGTCGTTGCTATAATTGAAGAAAAATTGCATAAACTCACTTTAGAAAAATGGAAAAGAGACTATTAAGCGAGGGGAGTTTCCTAGTTTAGAAGATCTCACTAATTTTTTATACAGAACAGCTGCTCGTATATCTAAAAGAAAAACTAATGACCCACAAAATGATAACAATAAAGAAGCTTCTTCTGTCAAAAAACGTAAGACAGATTTTAAAAAACAAGCTCTTATTACAACCTCTACAAAAAATGACCACTTTGTTCATAATCACATTTATTATTTAAATGTGGAAAATTTTTAGCTTTAAATGTTAATGAACGTTTTAAAACAGATAAAGATTCCAATTTATGTGTTAATTGTTTAAGAAGTCACAAGGTTAAAGATTGCAAATTTGGAGCTTGCAAAAAATGTAATAAAAAGCACAACACTTTGTTACATATTCCAAAACAAAATGAACAAACTGATAAAACTTAGCAAACTGAATTATCAGAAATTTGCCAATTTAATAAACATTGCACAATTTCTTTTAATTCTTTAATATTAACATCATCCTTTCAATTAATGACCAGTGCATTAGTAAATTTTTTTAACTTAAAGAAAAATCAGATTAAAGCTAAAGTTTTATTAGACACTTGTGCGACTGCAAATTTCATAACTAGCAATCTTGTTAATAAATTACAATTGCCCTAGACGAAGTGTTCATTTTCAGTAGGTGGTTTAAATAACCTTACAACTACAGTAAATAATTTGTTTTCTGTAACTTTCAAATCTATTTATAATGAGCAAAAAAAAATACAATCAACTGTCTTATTGTGCTTAATATTACTGATTTAGTTCCTAATCAAACTATATTACGTGAACATCTCAATATTCCTAAAAACATTTCATTAGCCGATCCTAGTTTTCATATACCTAAAGAAATAGATATGCTTATTGGTTCAGGAACCAGTCTAAAAACGGAAATGATTTGCATTTACAAAAAACTAGACTGGGTTGGATAATTGTAGGCGGTTTAGATATTTCTACTAAATCTCGAACATCAGTTAATTCAAAATGCATGTTATCTGATTTAAAAAATTTGATAGAAACGTTTTGGTTTGTTGAAGAATTTTCAAATACATCTTTTCTTTTATTCGAAGAAGAAGAATGTGAGACACATTTTAAGAAACATGTAACTCGTAATGAAATCCGTCAGTACATTGTAGCTTTACCTTTTAAAAATAATATAAAATTTATGGGAGAATCAAAACAATATGCATTAAAAAGTCTCACTTCATTACAAGAAAATTTACAATTGACAATGATTTTAAGTTAAAGTATGAAGCAGTTATGCAAGAGTACTTTGATTTGAATCATATGTCACCACTTACATCAAAAAATGATCTCGATGGTTTTTATTTACCACATCATGCAGTTTTTAAAGGAACAAGTAACACTACTAAATTCAGAGTAGTTTTTAATGCATCTGCCAAGACTTCTTCAGGTACTTCACTAAATGAAGCTCTAATGATAGGCCCTACTATACAAGAAGTTCTATTTTCTTTATTAACTCGATTCAGACTTTACAAATTTGTTTTATTAGGTGACATTAAAAAAAAGGAACCGACAATTTTTAATTCGTGAAGACGATCGAAAATATCAAAAAGTTTTGTGGTTAAAAAAATGAAATCAAAGAATTTCAAGTAAACAGAGTTACTTTTGGTTTTGCTCCTCCATCTTTTTAGCAATACGTGCATCAGTTAATTGAAGATGAAGGAAAAAATTTTCCTATAGCGTCAAAAATTCTTAAAAAAGATTTATACGTTGATAATCTTATCACTGGTAAGTTTACAGTTCAAGAAGCGTTAGAAGCTTATAGACAAATAACTAACATATTAGAATGGCTAAATTAAATATGAGACAATGGGCTTCTAATTCTATGACTATATTAGATGGAATAGACAAGAAAAATCTCGATAATGAATTAAACTTAGATAATGATTCCGTTTTAAAAACTCTCGTCATGTATTGGAAAGCTAAAGAAGATACATTTATTTTTCGAGTTAAAATTGATTTAACAACCAATAAAATAACTAAAAGATTTATTCTTTCTGAAATAGCTAAATTATTTGATCCTTTGGGTCTTCTCGGTCCCATTATTTTCTATACAAAATTAATTATGCAAGAATTATGGCCAGTAAAAGTTGCATGAATTAATACCCTCTTCAATTCATTACAATTGGACTAATTTTTACAATCAACTTGATTCCTTAAAAAACATTCAGTTCCAAAGACAAATTTTAATCGACGATTTCAAAACGATCGAATTACATGGTTTCTCTGACGCTAGTGAGAAAGGTTATGGCGCTTGTTTATATATTCGTAGTGAAAACGATAAAGGGAAAAGTCAATGCTCTCTTTTATGTTCCAAGTCTCGTGTCGCTCCTTCAAAAATCTCCCTATACCTAAATTAGAATTATGCGGAGCATTATTGTTGACAAATTTATATACGAAGGTAATAAATTCTATTCCTGTTAATATAAAATCCACAACTTTTTGGACTGATTCTGAAATAGTTTTACATTGGTTACACTCTAATTCGAATTCATTAAAAACATTTGTTGCTAACAGAGTTTCTGAAATACAAAGTAAAACTAAAATAAATCAGTGATATCACATTCGTTCAAAAGATAATCCTGCAGACAAATTATCACGTGGTTTATTACCCGAAAAATTAATTACTGACAATTTGTGGTTCAATGGGCCAAATTGGTTAATTAAAAAAAGTGAATGTTGGCCTAAACATTATAAATGGTCGAAATCAATTAAGAAAAATCATTCGTAAATGTGTACCTTGTTTTCGCGCAAAACCAAGATTCGCTGATTATAAAATGGGAAACTTACCAAGCGCACGTGTAAATAAAACGCGTCCGTTTAATTACACGTGTGTGGGAATTGATTACTGTGGTCCTTTTTATATAAAGGAACGTAAGTATAGAAACATAAAAAAAATAAAAATTTATGTTTCTGTTTGCATGGCAATCAAAGCAATTCATATCAAAGTTGTAAGTGATTTAAGTACGGAAGGTTTTATTGGTGCCGATTTTCATTTTATACCACCCTGTTCTCCTCACTTTGGTGGTTTATGAGAAGTTGGTGTAAAATCGTATAAACATCATTTTAAACGAGTAGCTTCTAATTCATTATTGACATTTGAAGAATTTAATACTCTTTATATAGAAATAGAGTCAATTTTGAATTCAAGACCATTAACACCTATTTCAACAGACGTAAATGATCTTACAGCATTAGGTTACAGCATTAACTAACAGTAACAATTGCTGTATGATGACCCGTAAAGATTTATGAACCGTAAGACGCGATAGTACCTTCTGTAATTCCCGTAATTCTTATTCGTTCAAGGTTATTAATCTGAGCTTGGAAACTTAAACAATCCTCTTTAATTAAATTTACAGCACAATCTGTGTCAACAAGAAGAATACCCTTTTTGGTTTTTAACTGTCTAACCTCATCTTGGACAACCGGACATCGGGAATAACAGTCTTCACATCTGACTGCATAACGGCCACCGCTACACGGGCATGCGACGACCGCTTCGCGAGTGTAAATGTTTAGATTTAGTTTCGCTCTGACCCACTGACTGATTGTCTGAAATAGAATTTTTTTGGTTAAAAAGTGCAGGAGATTTTCCGCGTCTGGAGTTGGAAGGGTTCATACATCTAAACGTTTCATATCCTACATCGTTGCAAAAGGAGCAAATAGGGACGCGGTTAGTGTCGGAATTTGTGTAATCTTTCCACGTGACAGTTTTTTAACTATCAAAATGCACAGGGAGTTCTTGTACTTTGTTATTTTCATTATAATAAGGATAGCGTTGATAACCAGGAGAAAGTGATCATCGGTGTGGGTTATACGTTTCTGTACGAATTTCGTTACAATAACGATCGTAATGTGAAGAATATTGCGCGACACATCTTTATGGATATTATCGTTGAACATCTCGGTCAAGATAATTGTTTGTGTAGCGTTCTTCCCCGTAAGAAGCAGAAAAATCACGGTGAGAGTATCTAACAGCTGTTTTGCGAGTTCGCAAACGATAACGAGCATGACGTTCCTCTTCACGAGCTACATCGATTGCTTCTTCATGAGATGTTGGTTTTTGTGGAAAAACTCGAACTTCGATGTCTGGGGATAAACCGTCTAGAAAACAACCTACAAGGTCGATTGCTTTAAGGAAAGAATTTAAATTTGCTTCCTCTGCTGTTCCAGCAAGATTAGTCTCAGCACTGCGCACTATGTTCTGTACGCGCGATCCATATTGTGTGACACTTTCTTCGGATAACATTGCCACGCGTGCTAGTTTTTGATGGTAAGATTTAAAATTTCGACCGTTGGTAAACCGTTTTTTCAAATGTTTAATTAGGCTTTTTATATCAACGAAATTATGTCCTTCTACGGCTTCTTTTGTGGGTCTTTTTAATTTGGCAAATTAAATACTTCTTTACTACATTCCGGTAATATAAGTTTCTCGGCATTTTCAACATAAAAAACGAAAGATTTCAATGTTGGTTTATAACTGTCGAATTCTAGTACACACGCTAGAGCATTTGAAGATAATGAAACAAGGCATTCGTGTTGAGGGCACTCATTTTCCTTTAATTTGATTATTTAGGAAATTTTTAACTAACGCGATTAAGTAAAAATAAATAAATTTGTAACTCGTTCACGAGCACACAGAATATTGAAAAGATATTTATTATTTATTCGAATAATTTACTTGCTTTAGCAGGAATACATGTAACACGATTTAATTCGCGAATATTGACTAAAAGAAAGTCGCAACACATTAACAAAAACATCAGAAAAATAGAAACACATAAATATCAATTAAACAATTTTATGCAAATACATATAAAGGATAAGATGATATTTAAGAGAATTTGGAACAAATTAATGAAGAAATAATTTAAAAGGTGAAGAGAATTCAGATTTAAAATAATGAATAAAATTGTTTAATAAGGATAGGATACATAATAGGTAAAATCAAGAAATTAAGTTAATGGAACGAACCAGCGAAGATTCTCTCACATTCGGGAAAATTTGCAGTTAGTTTTGGTAAGGGTAAGGATTGGGTAGAGGTGATGCCCAAAAAAAAGGAGAATTTGCAATCCTGGAAAACCCAAAATGTTACTGCCGATGGCCAGTGAATTTTTTTTGATAGGATCTAGTCAAATCTTAATGTCGATTGCCTTAATAATGTTTTCAATTTGCGTTGTTTTTGAGCCTCTTTTTAGAAGAGCTTGGACTTGACTCTTTTATTGCAGTGAGCATTATTTTATAAGTGCTTAACCCATTAACGCCTAGCGGTTTCTATCGAAACTACTTTTGACTTTAAACCTTAATAACATTGACAATAATTAAAATATTTTTGATTTTTAAAAACCTAACACCTACAAATTTATTCTACTTTGTGTAAAAATTTACAGTGCACTAAAGAATTAACGATCTTTTAATTCTAACAATAATAAAAAAAAGTATGTTTATGACATGACATACAACAAAGAATTACAAAATCGAAAATTAAATAAAGCTAAGCCAATGAAAATGAACACTTGGGGTTTTTTGAGGTCGCTGATTACAAATCTTAAGTCAGTTTTACAAAATAAAAATGAGGGCCTAAAAAAATAACGAAAATTGCACTTTTCTAAAAACAAGTCGGGCTTTAAAGGGTTAAAGAATGTTTATTTAACGATAAAAAAAGTCTTGGCAATTGTCGGCGATTTGTAGATTCCTTATGGTTGTTTATTTATTTTTGCTTGCTCTCTCTTAATTCTGAGGGATAATAACACAGGCCTGCGAGGATCAGTTTATAAAATGAATGAGGGTGGCTATTTTTGGGATTCTTTTCTGGCAAATTAAAATTTTATCTTTGATTTTCTGTATTACCGTCGTATAGTATGCACTGTTACCTTTAAAAACCATTTTTCAAAATAATTTAGGATGATTTTTAATCAGTTATGAGTATTTGAATTCATGTGATTTAACCACGTTAACCCTCAAAATGGCCGATACAATATGGGAGACGAATTTAAAAAAATTTCTTGAATTTTAATATAATTTGGTATATTGGGGTTTTTGGAATCGCTGATTACAAATCTGAAGTCAGTATTACAAAATTCAAACACTAACTTTCCAATTTATATTAAAATCCAAGTAATTTTCCAAAATTCCGCGGGCATATTGTATCGGCCATTTTGAGGGTTAACGTGGTTAAATCACATGAATTCAAATACTCATAACTTTTTAAAAATCATCCTAAATACATTTTGAAAAATGGTTTTTAAAGGTAACAGTGCATACTATACGAAGGAAATACAGAAAATCAATGAAAAAATTTTAGTTTGCCAGAAAAAAATCCCAAAATTAGCCAAAATAGGCATTTTGGGACATTTGACCTGGAATTTCTCAAAATCCTGGCGTGATGGATCATTTTGGACAACATATTCGTGTTCAGCGTGAAAAGACATGCAAAAAACACCCTCATTCATTTTATAAACTGACAAAGTGAATTTTCGCAGGCCTGTGTAATAAAGTAATGTATAGAAATTTTAAAGAAATGCTATTGTAAGAGTACTCGTATTAAGAGGATGGTTGTTTCTATTAAAATATTAATGATGGTGTAATAAATATTTATAAATATCTCCTGTTAGAGTGTCTTATGTGGGAGGGGTGTTGTTGGTGCCACTCCACCCCAGCTCTTTCTTGTCTATAACAAGGCGGCAAAACCTAGAGAAATGGGGGTATGTCTATCCGTAGACTTGTAAGTCTACGAACTGAGACGGGCTATTAGACCACCCCGTTAATACCCGAAATGAGACCCTCGTCCTCCGTGTAGTAGATGGGAAACTCAGCCAGGACGTATAATTCATCCTCTCCTCAAGCGTTTGCCAATATCAGGGAGAAACTGATGCGTAATCCTCCTCCACGGTGTCCCACGACCAGCTCTTCTGTCACAGGCGAAGTGACTCTCTCTTTTGAGCCTCATTTAGTCACCTCTTCTCCCCTGGATCTGTCATTCATTTCCTCCCCACCTTTTCGCATAATGGGGAATCCACACTTCGATCTAAGCAGCAAAGCAGGACGTTTTTTCGTGTCGCTTTCTATGATTTTCTATATCTATATACATAGGAGCGTCACGGAAAAGCGTCCCGCTTATATGCATCTTAGGTCGAAGTGTGGATTCCCCATTACATGACAACCAGGGACAGGGCGCCAACGAGAACGCACAGCGCAATGCCTGATACCGTTGCGTAGGCCTTTGTTATTCTTAGCAGTAATTGTCTCTGTGCTGTTCGTAGTTTCTGTATGTCTTTGTCTGTCGCCAAGTCCGACCAACCTGCGGCAGCATAGCCAGTGATAGAGGGGAACTAACCACCGTATATTGTTTTTAGGATACGGTAGTTCAGTCCCCATATAAATCGCGGACAGCGACTAGGTAGTGTATACATGCAACACCTCCACATACGCGTATTTCTCCACACAGCTTGCCTTCGAGCGTAACGGGAGAGATTACACTTTCCAACGGCGATGACCTCGGAATGCCATCTGCTGATTCCGCAAAGTTTGTAAGAACATTTGCGGCCCATCGTTGAGGGGCGTGACCCTTCCAATTTCTGGTTACTCTACATGTAACCACCCGAGTTGGCACCACAACTCACACGTCGAGTCGTTAGTGCTAAGACCGATGCTGAAGCATCGACCCTTTCCCATCGCCCCTAGCTTCAAGCGATGTACGCTATAACCACTGCCCCAACCAGTCCTATCCAATGAATAGTAGGGGAGAAGCCCTTTGACGAGTCCCCGTGGGTATCCGATCACCATGGTCTTGTTCACTACTCTGGTATGTGTACCGATTAAGAGTCTTACCATCCTTGCTTCGACAAGTGAAGTATTAGTCTTGCCGGACGGACGCGGCTCTGACCATCATCATCGTAAGGATACTGCTCTGAGAGAAAGACTGGGTGAACCGAGAACTAACCACAAGCAGTGACAACACTCCGAGCCTTATTTAGTCGCCCCTTAAGACAGGAAGCCGATCGCAGGGGGCCTATTCTGCTCCCGGGACCCCCACGGTAAGATAAATCGCAGACGACGCCTTAAGTTATTACGTGCAGTACCTCCGCATACGCGTATTTTTCCACACTGCTCGCCTTCGAGCGCAGGGATCAACTGTTCCGCATGACCAGAAGACGATGGAACGACTTTCTTGTTTCCATCTGCCAAATTCCAGGGGCTTTCGGTTTCAAAGACTTACTAGCCCCTTGGTGAGAGGCTACCTTTCTATTCCCTTGGTACTCTGCCAGGTACCCGCCCGAGTTGATAAAGCAACTTACAACGTCCATGTCTCTGGAGAGCCTGTTCCTCATCATGCGAAGTTTCAACCACTGACAAGGTCGGAAATGGAAAAACGCTTCTGCTGGGAAGACGTTCTTTTAGAACATTTCCGTCCTAAGAAGACAGGTGCCCAATAAAATGGAGAAGCAGATAGACGCCGTCTTACGCACCGACAGCCTCGCGCTCTGACACGGTCTGACTGAAGGATAGGGAATCGGACGTTTCCAGAGGGGACCACGCGGAGGTTCTGCTTCCAGATTGAAGTCTCACCCAGCAGGTACGAGTAAATGTACAAGTACAGCGTAATGCGTTCAACACTTATCTTACTTCTCAATCGTTCGCTTGTTACGAACACACGATGAATTCCGTGATTGAGTATTCGCGGACCCCTCAAACTTGGTCACCTAACAGGCGGGTCCCATTCACTCATGGTAACAGCCTCAAGCGATGTAGGCTATAACCACTGCCCCAACGAGGCCAACCCAATGACCGGAAGGAAACAAGCCTTTCGGCAAGTCCCCCGGGCTCGGACCGGTTCCCATGGTACCGTTTAGTACTCTGGTATGAGTACCGATTAAGAGTCTTACCACCCTTGCTTCGTCTATAATTAGACTTGCCGGGCCGCCACGACACTGCCCATCATCATCGTATGCCACTGCTCTATAAGAAAGCCTGGGACGAACCGAGTACTAACCGCAAGCAGTGGCGCCACTCCGAGCCTCATATGATTGCCTCTTACGACCTGTAGCCGGTCACAGGGGGCCTATTCTGCACCCGGGCACCCCACGGGTAATATAAATCGCGAACAGTTAAGAGTTTGCGCCTTGTCGTTATTCCCTTGAAAAGCGTTTAATTCAATTTCTAACCTCAAAATAAGCACATTTCACAATTCCGCCATTTTGAAAAAACAGTGTACTGCGCAGTATTCTGTGACTTTAAAGCCCAATGCGGAATAAAACAGTAACCTAAACGTAAGCATGTGATAGAAAAGGACAAACATTGTTTTGTCTTTTTATATCTCATACTTGCGTTTAGTTGCTGTTTTATTCGGCTCAGGGCTTGACTAAGCATTCAGTGTCTTTGACAACACTGTTTAGTAAAATAGACAAAACGAAACTAAATGATGTTTTTCAAAAGTAACTGAATATTCAGTTATTACTACATACTCACTTACTAAACATGTTAAGTACAATTAACTACAACTTTTCTCTCCGTGTATTTTCACGAAAAATTACTATCTATTAGTACTACAGAAGCCCCCCAAGTATTGCTACAATTGGAGAAAAATTTTTGTCCACCTTGACCACTTGACATGGAATCACTCATACACGCTGGAAAATCAGTGCATATATAATAGGGTGGTTCAAAAATGTAAAATCGGAATTTTAATGTTCTCACCTTCTAAGATTGTTCTATATCGAAAAAATACACTTTTTTGAAAATAAACAAATATTTAGAGTTCGCTCAAAGCGCTCAAAGTTTCCCATGCAAAATACATGAGCAAAAAACGCTTTTTTGTAGAATTGGTATAAAATCCTTGAAAATCAATATTTTTCATTCAGCAAACTCTGTTTCTCTTCCGAAGACCTTAAAGAATAGTACTAAATTGTTTATTTAATCATTTTTGCTTCCTCGTGAGAAAGCTTTGTAGTCGTTTAATTTATAAAATTTTTAAATATCCACCAAATAAATTTTCATCTATATAGGCCTATGTTATTTAAGACCCTGAACAATTGTCCGGATGTATGTGTGTGAGTGTGTTTGTGTGCGTGAATCCCGTTTTTTGTGAACACATAAACTCGAAGAGGTTTCAACGAATACGGCTAAAAATTTCTAGACATATTTATCATAAAAATATCTCGAAATGGATTGATGGATATTAAAAAATCTATAAAAAATTTTTTTTTTAATTTTTTAAATTATTATTGAAGTTAATATATAATAAAATCTTATTCTTTGCATCAAGACGAATCGATTGGTATATATAAAGTATAAATTGTATGAGAGTTTAAAGAGTTAATGCCAATTTAAGCAGAAAAGTTACCTTTTTAGGGTTTAGTGGCCAAGGGCCAAAACCCTTATAGCGAGACTCCGGTGTCCGTCCGTAGTTTTTGGCAGCGTTGCCAAATCAACGGTTGCCATGGCAACCGTTATCATAGCAACCGTTGCTATGGCAACGTTGCCATATCAACCGTTGCCATGGCATGCGTTGTCATAGCAACCGTTGCTATGTTAATGTTTGTCATAATAGCCGTTGCCTTGGAAGCCATTGCTATGCTGATGTTTACCATAACAACCGTTGCCATGGCAACCGTTACTATGGTAATGGTTGTTTTTTATTCATTCATTATCATTAACATCATTTTTGTCATTTTAGGCCACGAAACCCTATGATGTAGGCGCATTGCGCCTGCTTCTCTGCCTGATTTTTATCAAAAATTTAGTTCTTTCATCAAATTTATATTCCAGTACAATAAAATTTTACTCATTTTTTCAATAATCTTATCTGTTGCATTAAAGCGGATCGATTGGTATATATAAAGTATATGGGACATTCCATTTCAAAACGAACCACCTTATAAACAATTGCCATTGTAAAGCAATTTTTAAAAAATTATTATTCCCATTTATTAAAGCCAAACTTTATTCAGTATTAGTGATTTTAAAATAAAAATTTCTTAATTTCATGATGGTAAAAAATTTTTTTAAATAAATAATAAAATTTATAGAAAAAATTAAGTTTGAAAGATAACCTTTTGAATATCTCAAAACATGTCGTGTCCGATTTTCTTAAAATTTATGTCAAAATATAGCTTAAAAATTCTAGTTTTATTCTATGTAAACATTATAATGGGCAATTCACGGAAATTTGAGAAATTAATTAAATTTTACAAGAATTTCTAAGGTTATAATGTATGTACCGAGAGGAATTTGTTTTTTTTCAAATTTTTACACTGTTTAACCTTTGACTGCTTCATAAAATTTAATTGGTTCTTAATTTCAACCGAATTGCCCATTGTAATGTTTACATAAAATGAAACTAGAATTTTTAAGCTTCATTTTGACATAAATTTTAAGAAAATCGGACACAACATGTTTTGAGATATTCAAAAGGTTATCTTTCAAACTTAATTTTTTCTATAAATTCTATTATTTAAAAAAAAAATTTTTACCATCATGAAATTGAGAAATTTTTATTTTAAAATCACTAATAGTAAATAAAGTTTGGCTTTAATAAATGGGAGAAATAATTTTTTGAAAATTGCCTTACAATGGCAATTGTTTATAAGGTGGTTCGTTTTGAAATGGAATGTCCCATATATTGTATTTGAATTTATAGAATTAAACATAATTAAAACAAAAAATTCGCATTTTTATAAGAAATTTATTTCCTTCTTAAAAATCATGTTGCCTTATAATAAAATTAATCTTGACTTAAAAACAAACTAAAAATCTTCATTTCATCAAGACGAATCGATTGATGTATAAAAAGAATATATTTTATTAGCATTAATAGAATTAAATAAAATGAAAAAATTCACTTTAAAGCAAATTTTTTTCTTATCGTAAAGAGGAAACAAAATGTTCATGTAATGAACATCTTAATTCACAACTTGTTTAATTCTATTCCAATTATACAAAAAAGCGTTTTTTGCCCATGTATTTGCATGAGAAACTTTGAGCGCTTTGAGCGACCTCTAAATATTTTTTTATTTTCAAAAAAGGGGTATTTATTCGATATAAAACAATCTTAGGGGGTGAGAACATTAAAATTCCGATTTTATTTTTTTCACATGCATTTATGGACCACTCTAATATATAATCTGTTTCATTAGTATATTCGCTGATTTTAATTTAGAGAGAAAAGTCAAAGAAAAAAATTAATTTTTTGTGGCAAGCCTGTTCTCATATGATTCGAAGAACTATCATTCCTTTGGAGCCGTCCATAAACCACATAGCCCTATTTTTTGGAAATTTTGACCTCCCCTCCCCTATTACATGTATTAGCGCCATTTTTTCCTCTTGCCGTAGTCAATTACTTGTCCCCTTCCCCTCATGAGGCTACGTGGTTTATGGATGGTCCCTTTCTGTAGAACTTGTTACAAACGAAAAATTAGTTTACAAGTTTGACAAAATTATGATTTGGTCAAAATTCTGAATCATCCATTGGAAAAATAATTTTGATTGCAAAAGTGGGTGGAGCGAATTGAACGTGCCGCGGGCCAATTTATCAAGCGTTTAATCACACTCGACAAATCAAAGATGTAATTTACAGACGGGTTTCGCGTTTGAAACTTTACAATCTCCCCCCACCACTTTATCATTCCCCCTTTTCTAGCCTCCAGGCATCAAAAGTAAATCAAACCATTCTAGCGAATGTTGACGTCATTCTATCCTGAATAGTTTTCAAAATTAACTGAAATGTAAAGTCAGAGGGCGTAAAATATATTTCCTGCCTTGAATTAAAACGTATCGTATATACATATATATTTTATTATTTATACTCCTGACCAATTGGCCTTAAGCACTTCGATAAGAGTTCCCGAGAAATACTTTTTTGGATTAAGCACAACCATTCTACAAATTAAATTTTCAATATATTAACCTAATTTGCGTCAACAGCTGGCTTTATTAGGAGTACTCGCATTCGCCTGGACCACCTGTTAATTAGGTTTTCTCGACAGAGGAGACGGAAACTGTAGAAAACCTTTCTTGAGTACAACCGGTTCATAAATCACGAAAGTAGTGAGAAAATCAGCGGGTTGAAAATGTTTTGGGACTTTCTGTCTCAGAAAGTGTCAGTGGTTTAAGTCACTTCATTTTAGTAAAAGTGGTTATTTCATTGGTTTATGTTGCAAACCTGTTTGGTAAGGTCGATCTTTTACATTTAAGAGGGTAAAGAAAGTGGGAAAAGTGATACTTGTCGGGTCTCGAATGACGACACTTAACACTTGATGTAAACGACACTTTGCGAGACCTGACTATGAAACATAATTATTATTTATATAATATTTATACTGGTATACTGTTAAAATAAAATTAACTAAAATTAATTGAGATAAATAATTTGTATTTATATCGCTTACATCAATTTATTGGAATGGAATAAATTAATAGTTTCTAATGGCCAAGATATAGAACATTTACAGGACGTCTTAAAGACATCTTTTGTGCAATTTCAAAAGATGTCCGCAAAAAGACATTGTTACGACGTATTTTGAACAAGTGTACCAAATGGGTACTTGGTCTAGTCAAAGAAAAACAAGTCAAAACAGAATAAGAAACAAAAAAATTATTTTTAAATGCATTAAATAATAATTAGAACACAGGAAAAAACCGAACTGAAAATGAGTCGCATATGAGACTCATTTTGAACTGCAACAAAAAATAGATTAAAAATTTACGCTATAGATAGTCTTGAAAAGTTAATTCTAAAAAATCTCCTTGAGAGGCTTGCATATGATTTAAAAAAATTTATTTTAACTCACTAAAAGGGGGTGGTAGCGATTCTACGCAAATAAACCCTACAAAATAAAATCCTACACAATTAACTCTACACCAGGAAATTGTACACAATACATTTAATAAATTTGATTAATTCTACGTAAATAAATTCTACAGAAAAAAGTCCTACACATTAGAATTAAATAGAACAAAATATATCATTAAAATCTTTTAATTCTACACGATTAAATACTACATCAGAAAATTTGACACAGTTTATTTTAATTAAAATAAAATTCTAATAATAATTCTTTTATTTTAAATTATAATTCTACGCAGTCAAATTGTACACCAGAAAACTCTACACATTTGAAAAATATTGATTAAATTAACTTTTAAAAAATTCTAAATAAATAAATTCTACAAATAAATATTCTACACAATAATAATACTAAATAAAATGTAACTTTAAATAAAATTTATTTAATTTTGCTCCACACTTAAATTGGACCCCAGAAAACTCTACACATTGGAAAAATATTGATTAAATTAAGATTAAAAAAATTCTAAATAAAGAA